>BSBK01009251.1:90000-412500 GCA_027943335.1 Chamaecyparis obtusa | reverse complement strand
TAAGAGTATTTTTTAGCATTTGCATTATAATTGTGTCAATTTGAGCTAGAATCATTGTAGAATCATCATAGAAGCATTGTAGAAGCATAGAGCAGCATAAATTCTCATTTTAGAAGTGTCACTAGTGGAGATTTGAGCTGAGAGCTTCACTTACCACATCTTTCTAGAGAGCCATAAGATGTTATAGATCTTAGTTTCATTTTAAAATAAATTACCATTGTATTTACTTTAGAATTGTAGCTAATTAGATCTTAATTTCATGAAGGTGATATTCCTCATCACACAAATGGCACCCACCGTGGGGCATTAGGCCTCATTTTATCATTTAGATCATAATTTGCATGCTTGCATTGTCTATTTTCTGTGATTATTGTACAGGAAATAGGTAAAGTCATGCCAATGGAAGATTCAATCATGCCTGCAATCAGTTTACTGTCGCTTGCAATCTTTGTCTTGACGCGTGTTAGCTGAAGATTCACACCTGGCATGTGACTTCTATTCGGCCTTAATTTATTTACAGTTGCCTGTGTATCGGAAGCTCACGCCTGCAAATGCAAAGCATTCAGCCTTTTGTTCTTAAAGTCATTCCTATGACTCAGTGAGTATCACTTTGCCAAAATTTGTTATCGCCTAAATTTAAGCTTTTTTTCGCAATTGTTAATAACAATCACGCTTTGAATCTGTCAATTTACGCTTACTGTTATTAAAGTGTCGCTTAGCATTAATTATTTTCTACAATTTTCAGTTTTGTTCACGCTTTGTGATAATTTGTTCACACCTGTGGAATTTTAAGTGTCACCTATGTCACTGCAAAATGTCACTTGTTGTCACTAAAGTTACGTCTGTTGACAATTCATTCACACTTATTAGCTAGACAATGTTGCCTATTATCTACTGCCTTTATTTACTAATTAATTGATTAAATCATTTGTCTAACTCTCTGTTTTCATGATTTAATAGTAAACGAGCAACCATAGAAAGGTGTAGAAGCCATAAAGCAGATTCAACTAAGAAGAAAAGGCACTAGCAAGGAAGATTAAGAAGGAAAATATAGCACACATCAAGGCTATCCTTGAGACTACACAAGAAGAGGAGAATCAAGTATTCCAACACTATCTTACAATTGTTGAAGCTGAATAGAAGTAAAATGGAATCACCACTATTCAAATGTAAAGGGGGAAATATGAGATCTATTCTCGAACCCAAATTCTCAAAGAAGAGATCCAATTTGATCAACCAAGAGGTTAATACATAATCAAATCAATTTATGAAGAATATGGAAGAGATAGAGAGAGAGAGAGAGAGAGAGAGAGTAAATCCAATATTTCCCTATGGAGGATATTGTGTTTGAAATATGAAAATAATTGAAATACAAATACTACCTCAAATTAGGGTAGATCTGGAAAATGTCAAATTCTGGTGCCTATGTACACTTTCAGACAATTTTGCAACCTATCTGAGATTGGAAATGCTAAGACAAAGAAAACCCAGAAATCTTTCTCCAAGATGAGTTCAGGTCAGGTTTGACCCTCATAAAAGGTCAAATACTACATTCTTTATTTGAAGTCTAATTCTGATTATGTTCACGGATCTCAGAAATTTGCCGAAAAGGGTATCCAAATTCGCTCTCAGATCTAAAATTCTGCACTTGTACCTACAAGAAAATGATGGTTTTTGTTGTATGGGGGGTTTGCCTTGGTCAAACCCCAGTTTAGGAATTAACCTTGAAATTGAATTGAAATATATTGTGCATAAACAAAGTAATTGAAACAAATCACCTAACTTATGTTGAAGTCCTTGTAGAGGATTCGAATCCTCAAATCCACAAGTAAGAATGCTTCAATGGATGTAGAATGAATGTAGGATGTCTCTAATCAATGACATTTGATCTTCAACACCAATCTTGACTTGATCTTTTCATATGAGAAGACTTGAATGAATGGAGAAGGATGGATCTTCAAGGGGGCTCCAAAGAGATTGAATCCTTCAATGGATAACAATGGATCTCCTTGATGGATGAATGCTTGAACACTTGAATGTTTGAAGGCTTGCTTGAATGCTTAAATTCACTTGCTTGCATGTGAGAGCTTGCTCATCAAATTGCTTGAGATGAGATGTGAAAATGAGAGAGGAAGGCCTCCTTTTATAGTGAGCTAGGGCACACTCCTCTAGAGGGGCCACCTTGGAAAATTAAATCCCAATTAGGTCCTAACTTTTAGAAAATATACCTAGATTAAATTAAATTAAAGGATTTACCATTTTGAAATCCAAAATGACCGACCCAGAGGTGAAAAACAAATATCCTAAAAGCTCGAGGCTCGAAAATCAAGGAAAATGAAAATTTGAATGAGGGGGGCAAAATTGAGGTTGGACCTGACCTACTCAGGTTCGAGCTCAATCCTGACCTAGTCAATTTTCACCTCAAATTTGACCCTGGTCCCATATTGACTCAGAACCAAATCAGGAGGTCCCGAGGATGCCCAGAAACCTAGAAATGATGCCAGAATAGGACAGAATGCTAGAGATAGACATAAAATCATATGATTATTATGATGAAGGCCAATAGGATCTATTTCTAAATCCTACCTAGAAAATAGAGCCATGGAAGAGGGAAGTTAAGGAGAATCCTCAGGATCCTAACCCTAATTTCACCTAGAATGAAGAAATCAAGTGCAGAGAAGAAGTGGAAAGCAGGGAGAAAAGCCAAATACATGCAAAGACCTGATCAAGGTGCTTAACATGACCCCAAACCACTCACTCAGAGGGCTAAATGCTCTTATCATGGAAGTGCTTCCATTTTAAGATGATACAGAAGCATACAAAACAAAATTTGTCTCTCTAAATTGGATTTTTAGTCCTTAGATCAAGTTTTCTTTGAAAATTTGCAAATAAGTTATACAAAATTCATACATAAGTGTTGCTTCCTCAATTTTCAATTTTGGTTTCCCCTCATAGTGTTTGTTAGTGTTGACTAACTTGCTGGTGGACAAACACATTTGGAGGGAGCTCTTGCTAAGGTAAGGTGAAAAAAATGACAAAAACCTTCAAAATGCCCCTAGCTTAGGCTAGCTACAAAGAAAAGGTATTCTCCTATTCAAGCTTGCACTTGATTAAATTGTGGCATTATTTTTGAACATAGCTTATTTAAAACAAGAAATGAACCAAACACTTTAATTTTAAGAATCTCCTTGTCAAGAGATTGGGAAAGAACAAATTTGTGTTTGAGTGCTGGGAACAAAGAAAGACAATAGGGATATGCTCTTCACTTTTTAAGTGAATCAAACTCCCAAACTTGTCAACCTAAGTTCATTTCTTATTTTTTATATACATGCTAGAGGAATAGTGGGCTCGCCTCGTGAGTTTTCCTTAACAAGGCCGGTGAAAGGGACAACCCTAAGTGGGATACACTCTCTTTTGCTACAGGGATCCAACCCACTATAAAATGAAATGCATGCATCCTTAATGGGGTGTGTGACAAAAGGGTTTTAAATTTTTTGAATTTCCTCTAGTAGTCCTCATGGATTATGCAAAATCATACTTTGGTGTGTGTGGGAAACCCCTTAACATACTTTGGGGATGAAGATTTAAGATCCATTTTGAATGGAATCCAAATTAAATCCTAATAAAGTAGCAAGACCACCTTATAGAACCAAAATGATAAAAAGCCAAATTTGACTTTAGGTAGGCTGCTTGGAATTTCTTCTTGTGTTATACTTGTGAAAACATTCAAGAATATACACACTAGAGTGTTTAGGGACATGATGAAATGTTGATGTGTGTGTTGCAATTGTTTTTTATTTTCAGACAAGAAATTTTTGAAAAAATTGATCTTACAAGTTTAAAAAGTTCAAAATCTTACAAACTAGTTAGAGAAGTGCCGCTTGTGCACAAAATAACCCCACCTATTAGAGGCTCAGTCACGCATGTGACTTTGATAAAAATGTGTACCAACAGAGAAATCATGCCTAGAATACATTGAGACATGCTTGATAGAACTGGAAAGTTGCTTATCAATAGAAAAGTGCCACCTGCATATCCGCAGTGTGTCACCTAACAATATACCAGTTCACGCGTATAATAATTTTAGTCACACCTACACTCAGGCCAGTGATGCCCAGAAATCTAAAAGGGCAAATAGAGAGTATTTGCAGAGGGGGTCAAAAAAATTTGATCATATATGTGAATACCCTTTTCTGTGTTCTTACTGCTCCAATATTCAACCCAGTCAAAATTCCTGTTCTACCCAACTTTTGAGAAATTCTTCAATGATTTGGCCACGGGCCCAATTGAAGCTTCTTTCCCGAGTGGGTTGTTCATGCCTACTTTTACCAAATCCTATTATGTTAAGAAATTTTTGCAAGCAGACGAAACTTACCTTAGGCAAGAACTTCCCTTCCCAGATGACACATTTACCTCTCCAAGAATATCCAAAGATCCCATTCAAGAGAAGGAGATCAACACGTTGTATATCGGTGGCTTGGATAATAACAATAACAGAGGTATTGACCCCACTAATTAAGGAAATACTAATAATGGAGGGATGGACCAACATACCCAAGGGATTGACAACACTCAAAATATAACTAACACCGAATCAATGACAGAAGATGCCACAGATGAAAAGGTTAGTGAGGCAATCCAGTGTCCCTACTTCCTAAAGCTTGTGGAGAAAGCAATGGATAGGGATAGAGAAAAGTACTTTATGGACTTAGCCCAGAAAGGTCTCAAGCTTGCCCGTGACTATGATGTCAACCAACTCAAACCACCAAAAGTTGAAGAGAGTCCATTAGACATCATGAACAAGCAGTTCAAGATTTTTCAAATGCAATTAGATACTATTAAGCAAAGCGGGGCTCCCAAGCCTTTTTCTATAGAAGCATTGTGTCCACTCCCATTTGATAAAAGCTTGGTCATGGTGCCATTCCTAATCAATGTAGTGTTTCCCAAGTATGACAAGTATGAAGGAACGTCGGATCCACAAGACCACTTATGGAAATTTTGTTCATTGAGCTTAGAGTTCATGCACGATACTACATATTTAATGAGACTATTCCCACGAAGCTTAGAAGGCATGGCTATGGAATGGTTCTCTAAACTACCCTCTGGCATTAAGACCTTTGAAGAGCTAGCTTCAAAATTTATGGCCCATTACTCATATAACATCAAGCATGAGGTCACAATGATAACATTATGTAACACTAAACAAAAGGATGGAGAAGCATTCCTCACTTTTCTACAAAGATGGAGGATAGTTTTTGCAAGATATCCTAGGAGCGTGCCCGAAAAAGAGAAGATGAATATCTTCATAAATAGCTTAATCAATGAGATGAACTACCGATTACGAATGCAATGTCCCAAGACATTCCAAGATCTCATTGAAAATGGAGTGAGAATGAAGGAAGTGTTGGTCAAAAGCAGAGAACTAAAATTTTATAAAGATAATAAGAACAGCTCCAACAACAATAACTCCAACAATGGCAACAATCAGAATAAGAATTGGTTCAATAGCAATAATTGATATAAGAATAACAATAAGGGAATAGTTAATGATGGTGTTGTTGATTCTAGCAACTTGAAGGTGACCCCATTTTCTCTTACAAGGACACTTAATTAGGTGAATAATACCAATCAGGCCTCAAAGGCACCTTCCAACAACAATGCCAATAATGGTAACAATCAAGGAAACAATCAAAGGAGTAGCAAATTTGATAAGTACTTAGTACCAACTCCCAAAAGGAACTTTACGCCTTTGGGGGAACCTCTTGAGAAGGCTTTAAAAACTCTCCTTGCTAGCAACATCATTAGTCTACCAAGTATTCAACCCTATGAACCCAATAACAAACCCAACTGGTGGAGTGAACATGACCATTGTGAATAACATAGAATTCAGGGGCATAGTACCAATGATTGCCTACAGTTGAAGAATGTCATACAAGATATGATTGATAGTGGCATGATCACAATTGAAGGGCCCCAAACTAATGAAGATCATACAGCGTTCAAACAACCCTTTTATAGTCATGACAAGGGTGAATCATCCAAGGGCAAGAAACAAAGTAGCAATAACATCAACTTTGCACCACCTTATGATAACATTGTGAATGCTATAGTGATAAAAGAGAAGTTCCAAAAAGAGACATCAAACGTTATCACTAGAGGGAAGACCTCATGGATTATCCTTCAAGGGATTGATCCTAAACCCATTGGTCTCCTACAATCCAACATTGTGATCAAGCAATCTTCTACAACAATAAAACCATACAGCTTGGTAGATCAGCTCCAAAAGACTCCAACACAAATCTCTATCTTGGAGCTATTGAAGCTATCTCCAAATCACAAAGAAATTCTAGAGAAGGCTCTAGTAGAAACTAACGTCCCTACTAACTTAGATGAGGAAAAGTTTCAGAACATGGTAGGACATCTCATAGCACCTCATTGCCTCTCATTTTTTGACCAAGATGACATGTCTATAACCCATCCTCAAAATCTACCTTTGCATATAGAGGTCTTAATTGAAAGGCATAGAATCAAAAGAGCCCTCATAGATGGAGGAGCTAGCCTTAACATTTGTACGTTGAGCCTTGTTAAATCTCTAGGATTGTCGTAGTCATGCATTGATCCCACGAAGAGAATTACCATAAAGGCCTATGATGAAGCTGAAAGAGCCTCGAAAGGCATGATTATATTGCCCATCCAAGTGGGACATGTCAAAAAGGACACTAAATGCCAAGTATTGGATAAGAAGTTAACTTATAATATTTTATTGGGGAGATCGTGGATACACGTGATGCAAGCGGTTCCATCCACATACCACCAATGCATAAAATTTTCATACATGGGTGAAGAAATCACAATTGGAGGGGATTCAAATCCATTCCAATATTGTAATACACTCAAACCCCTTCATGAGCTATTTATTCCACATAACCAAGAAGGCATTATCCAAAGAGCCACTATTGAAGACATCAAAGAAGATAATCCTAAGTTAACATTAGATGCTACATCAAACCCTCCTCAAGCTAGCTCAACAACATCAACTAAGGGAAAGGAAAAAGTGAGCTACGAGGGTCCAACTCTAGCAGAAAATTCTTATCAATCACCTAAATCAGAGATAGTACTTTACAAACCTACCAAAGAAGAAAAGAAAAAGCTAAGGAGGACCACTACCAACACATGTGTGAAATGATGAACACTTTTGAAAAATAGTGCAAAATCAGTTCAAAGGGAGTATGGGAATATTCAGTTTCCTTATTCAATTTACCCACATCTCCAAGATCACATGGAAAACCATCAAAAGAACACCTTCCTCATAAGTATAACTCTTACTTTGTAAGAGAAAGTGACAAAGTAGCATTTGATAAGGAAGAGGATGAAGTCCTTTAATGGCTTTATCAAGATGAAGAAGACACCTCAAATATTCCCATAGCAAGAATCCAACATGTTAATATCCAAACCGAGCAATATGGGAAAGGATTTGAGATCATGCTGAGAATGGGGTACAAGGGAAGAGGACCCCTTGGTCGAAGAAATAGAGGTTTGCTAGAACCCATCGAACCTTGTTGGAGGGCAAAAGAAGAAAGATCAGGGGTAGGTTACCAATTCAAAGGAGAAAGCTCTAGCCCAATGCATGATTTTTATCCTCAAGTGAACACGGTGGAATCTGATGGTGATAGTGATGATTCTGGAGATTATGAATGGGATACTCTATCCAATGAATCATGTCATGATAAGGAGGTGGTCACCATACATACTTATGCAAAGATCCCAAGGCAAGAAACTCAAGTCAATGAAGAGCCTAATATCCAAGGTCTTAACATAGGACAAGAACCTACTAATCCCCCATGGATAGATACATTTTGGATGCCTTCGGAGGAAGGAGATTCAAATGTTATTTTTAATCCGCTCATGGTTTTTTCCACGTTTCCCGTAGAGGTTGACGAGGACTCAAGTGAAGGGGATTTTGATCCTTCTTCCATGGACCATCTCGAGGAAGCGCATGTCATAGACCTAAATGATACAATGTACAAAACCTCAAATGAAGTCATGTCCATAAACCCAATTGATGACACCTTGCCTAATGACTCATTATCCTTGATACATCATGTCATTGATTGGGACAAAATTGAGACAAGTGACTTACTCTACTTCCCAAATGATCAAGCAATGAACCAATACCTTAATGCAGTTGAACCCTCTTTCACCAATGAATTTGATACAAACATGATGAGAATAGGTGGGTCCAATCTCTTAGTCAAAAGAAAAAAAATGAAAAAAAATAAAAAAATGAAAAGTTCTAGTGATGGAAACCACTATGTGGCAGCACTAGAACCAAAAAAAGTAAAGATAAAAGACGTTTCCTATAGTGAAAACCCAATTGTGGCACCAAAGGAAGAGAGATTGGATACCCTACTAGAGCATGAAGATGAAAGGTCACCTATTCTCATAGAGCTAATAGAAAAGGTCAACATTGGGACAAAATTAGATCCAAAATTTATACACTTGACAGTGTCACTTACACCTTGAGAAAGAGAGGATTTTATCAAGTTTTTCCAAGAACAACAAGTGAACTTTGCATGGTCATATGCCGACATGCCCGAATTGGATCCTGACTTCATAATGCATCATTTGAATGTAAGACCAGGGGTTAAGCCTGTTAAGCAGAAGTTAAGAAAAATGCACCCACATGTGGCTCTCCTAGTCAAAGCGGAGTTAGAAAAATTGTTGAAGGTTGGATTCATAAGAGCAATAGCTTATGCTGAATGGATATCCAACATTGTACCCATCACAAAGCATGACAAATCCATTCGTGTATGCATGAATTTTAGAGACTTGAATCTTGCATGTCCTAAGGATGACTTTCCACTTCTGAGCATAGATGCCATTATAGACTTGACATCAGGTCACTCCATGTACTCATTGATGGATGGTTTTAGCGGCTAAAATCAAATAAAAATTGCACCCGAAGACCAAGAGAAGACAACCTTTACATGCCCTTGGGGTACCTTTTGTTGGAACATCATGCCCTTCGACCTTAAAAATGTCAGAGCCACATATCAAAGGGCAATGACCACTATTTTCCATGACATGATGCACACCTTTCTAGAGGAGTATGTGGATGACATATTGGCAAAGTCCCACAAAAGAGAATAACACCTACAAATTCAGAAAAGGATATTCATGTGGTTCAAACAATTCAAAGTGAGACTAAACCCAAAGAAATGTGCTTTTGGTGTCCAATCTGACAAATTGTTAGGCTACATAGTATCAAAAAAAGGAATTGAAGTGGATCCAGAAAAGGTACAAGCAATAATAGACATGGAGATTCCAAAGAACATAAGCCAAATGAGATCTCTACAAGGCAAGATACAATCCATAAGAAGATATATTTCTCAATTGGCTGAAAAATGTCATTCATTCACAAGGTTTCTATACAAGGACACTATTTTCATGTGGGATGAAGAATGTGATCAAGCCTTCTCTCTATTGAAGACTTATCTAATAAATCCACCAATCCTCATGCCACCAATCAAGGGAAAACCATTACTGTTGTACATATCTGCTACCGAAAGATCTCTAGGAGTTCTTTTAGCACAAGAAGATGAACAAGGAAAGGAAAGAGCAATCTACTATTTGAGTAGAACATTGATCAAATACGAACTTAACTACACCTTCATGGAGAGAGCATGTCTAGTGGTTGTCTTTGCATCACAAAAATTGAGACATTATATGTTAATGCACAAGGTGAAACTAATTGCAAAAATTGATCCTCTAAAGTACTTGCTAAGCAAAACTGCCTTAATGAGTAGGATAGCCAAATGGGTCATGATATTGAGTGAGTTTGACATTGAATATGTTGATAGAAAAGCAATAAAAGGACAAGTGATAGAAAATCACTTAGCTAACAATCCAATGACTTCTACACAAACCATTCAAGTGAAATTTTTGGATTCCGCAATTGTCAACATAGAGGCTAAAATGTGGAAGTTGTACTTTGATGACTCATATACTCAAGGAGGTTCCGGGGCCGGCATATTGTTGGTTACTCCTCAAGGGTACACCATTCCCAAGTCTTACAAACTCTTATTCCCATGCACAAATAATATAGCGGAATATGAGGCACTAGTCATTGGCATTAAAATGGCTTTAGAGTGGAACATGACCGAGCTACAAATCTATGGAGACTCTCAACCCATAATCAATCAAGTCAACAATGAATACAACACCAAAGATGAGAAGCTAATGCCATACAAGATTATGATTGATGGATGGAAAAAGTACTTTGCCTTGATCACTTTTGAGCAGATTCCAAGAGAGAAAAATAGAGCAGCTGATACAATGGCCACCTTGGCTTCCTTGTTACAAAAACCAGATCAAAATGAGAAGTACGAGTTCTTGGTGGAAGAGTTGGGGAAACTGGCATTCAACCTTCCTGAAACCCAAATTTTTTCCCTACTTCATGGACATGACTCACCTTGGTACGGACCTATATACACATATCTCAAAGACCAAGTGCTACCTTTAGACCAATCCTGAGCCCAAAAACAAAATTTCATATGCCAAGCAACCCATTACATAATCCTTTCAGACACATTGTATCGTAAGGGTCTTGATGGGATGTTACTTAGATGTCTAGAGGAAGAAGAGTCTAAGTTAGCTTTACACGAGGTTCACGAAGGCATTTGTGGGTCACACTCAAGTGGTTTAAACCTAGCTAATAAAATCCTTCACTTAGGGTATTTTTGGAAGACATTAGAGAAAGATGCTTGTCACTTTGTCAAAATATGCAGCAAATGTCAATATCATGGAGACATGATACATGTACCGGCTCAAGAGTTACATCCCTTTTGTTGATATTTTAGGATGGCTGCAAATGTAATAGCACTACCTGTATTGTCTATGGTATGTGTATACACTTAAAAATGGTCATCTAGACTATTAGCCCCTTTCTAGCATTATTTGCTAAAATCATCAATTGCTTATTCTTGATCAAATCCTAGTCCTATCATTTATTCAATTATTTTCTATGGGCTAACCATTTTATCCTAAGTCTTTATTTATTTAAAAGGAATTCCCTCCTCTTTTAATAAATAAAAAGCCCCCACTTTTCCTCTTATCCTAAGTTGCACAAATAAAGCATTATTCTTATTTTATAAAAAGAAGAAAATCACTTTTTGTCTCATATGGACACAAAAGTCAACTCTTATTTTTTCATTGGAGGATACTTGTGCACATGGATTGCTCCTCTTTCAAGCTCCACCCTTGATTAAATCTTTTGCCTCTTAATCTCCATGGTCCATTCCTTCTCATTTCTTATAAAAGGAGAGCTCTCTTCTTCATTCTAGATCCCCAACTTTTTATGTTAATGTTATGTTGCAGGTTTTCTAGGTCATTTTGGAGCTTTTTGAAGACTTGGAGCATTCTTGGCTTTTGCATCTACATGTTATCATAGTTTCATTTCTTGCATTATCATGGCATTCATAGCTTCATACTAAGCTTAGTTTCCTTTATGCTTTAGATTAATTCATCTAGCTTAACTAGGAGGCTTTGTAATACTTGTTCTTTCATTTCTATAGTTTAGCTTGCATATTCATCTTAATCTAGCTTGCATTGCATTTCATTTGATTCTTGAGGATATTGACATTCTTGCCCTTGTCTTCATTTGAATCTCCCATTGCATGGTTTACTAGCAAGGTTATTGGCTTTATAGCTCTAGCTGAGAGCATTCTTAAACACCCTTGCACTCCATGCCTAGGGAGTTATGGATCAATTTTTAAGACCTCATTCTTGAGTGTTCTTGATTGTAATGATTCATAGAAGTGCACTATTTAGAGTACACATTTTTGGCACCCACCGTGGGGCAGAGTAGACTAGCTTTGTCCCTTCTTTTTCTGCATTTTCGTTAATTTTTTGGCAAGTTTTGAGCTTAATTTTTGGTCTCTATTTTTCTATCTCAGAATATTGTGCGATACTTCTAAAAGTATCACGTGATAGTTCTCCATATGCGCACATGATACTTCACCTGTCAGAAGTATCGCCTGGCTATTGCAGAGAATATCGCTTGGTCTCGGGCAAAGTATCCCTTGGTATAGAGTGAAGTATCGCACAGACTAATATTATCGCCCGAGTATACTGAGAAGTATCGCACGATAATTTTGGTGTCTGTAACTATCGCCTATACCTGGCAGTGAGCTATTTTTGAGCTATTTTGTTTATCTTGCAAATTTTGGGTTCTCTGCTATTTTTTTGAAAATTTTTGAAAATTTTAGCATTTTTAAATCTGTGCCACTCTAAAAAATGGGCACCCATTTTTGAGAAATTTTTGCAAATGGTATCGAAAATTGAAGTGTGATATATCATTGGAAAGGTCTTTCCGAGCTTAATCCAACCATGCTAGTTTCATTCTCAGATTTTACCATTTGATCAGTTATTTTATTTGCAAATTCTCTAATTTTTTGATATGCTAACCATTGTGGGGCTAACAAGTTGTGCTTGTAGGTGCTCTCATTGCTTGAAATTTTCCAAAAGAATGCATGTCAAAGAGGGCTACTAATGGTTTTTGTAGGGCTTCCCTAAGCATAAAAACTCAATCAAGTTTTTGTTTAATTGCTTTCTTTATTGAGTGCAGCATATACTAGTTGTTTCATTTCATAGGCACTTAATACCTTGTTGTAGGAATTTTGAGATGGTAGGAGAGTATGCTCTTCACCCTTGTGGTGAAACAACAATCTTGACCCATCTTGAGATTTTAAAAGCAAGAGGGTAATTGAATCTTTGCTTGGTGTGTTTGGAAGATATTTTTGAGATAGGGGAGTATGCTCTTCACCCTTGTGGTGAACCAAAAACCTTGAACCTAAAAAATTGATCTACTCTTTGTTTAGATTTAGAATCCTTTAGCGGGCCTACTCTTGAGAAATCAAGAGGAACGACCCAGTGGGGACAAGCTAATACCGAGCTATTCCAACCCACTATAATCTCAAGGCTATCAAGGACACAAAACCTTGGTAGACATAGCACTTGTCTTCGCTTGATGTGAGTAACTTGTGTGATTGTGACCATGAGGAAAATGTAAAGCAAGAATGCTTAAGGTACTCTTGAGGCCGCGAGGTCCTAGTCCTTTATGAGGAGCAAGAGGAGTGCTATGAACAGAAACCCTTACTAAGAGCCATTAGATAGAAGCTACCCTATTTTGCCTCTTAGCTTCTTGGTGCAAAGATTGATCCAGGTGGACTTACCTGGATCACCCCAAGACACTCACCATATGTGTTCCTTTGGTTATGTTTTTGACACTTCCATGACAACGCCAATATCTATTGTGGGCAACCACTTTGTGTGAGGCAAGGGAGTATCAAGTTGTGGGCCAAGTTGCTAAATAATGAGCCTTGACTTTCTAGGTAGTAAGTGCTTGAAGTGTTTTCATTGTGCTATACCTGTGTAAACATTCTCAACATTCAAACAAAACGGTAGCTTTCATAAAGTTTTCTATTTTGATATCACAAGTGTTTGTCTTGGCAAAGTTTCTTTTGCCCTTGTTTCAAGTGTTCTATGACATGTTTGATCCTATACTATTTGCAAACCTATCTTTTATCTCCTATTACTGCTTGTCAAACTGAGAAATTGCACTATCCAACCTTTGAACTTGATCAAAAAGCTTCAAAACTAAGATTTTTATGTTAACTGGTCAAAGAATCACCCAGATCTACAACAATATCACGCGCTTTGCTAAGAAATATCACGCGATAGTTCGCACTTGCTAGACTATCGCTCGACTAGCTTGGACTCTATCACTCTGCCTGCCTGGAGTCTATCGCCCTACCTAAGGCAAAGGCTCACCTGATCTTAAACTATCGCTCTGTCTACCTAGTAACTATCACCCAAAGCCTTTTGACTGTTCTACTGATTTGTGTCACTTCCAGTCCTCCTTGGTCAGTCCAGATCTTAGATATTAGGTGCTATGACATATTGCTCAACATCAAAATGAGCTCCAATGCTATCAAAATTGCATAAAATGACTCTTGGTCTTCCTTCTTCCATGTCTTCTAGTCTCCCATTTTCATTCGATCTCTTCTTCCTTCATGATTCTTCCTCTTCTTCCTAAACTCTTCATGTCTTCTTGATTCTTTTCCTCTTATTTTCTAGTCTACTTTCTTCTATTCATATCTTCTATTCATTTCTTCCATGCTTGATTCCTTCTCTTCTACAACCATGAATTTCAACTACCTTGTTATGGAACCTCTCTTGAAAATAGATGATCTCGAACTCATTGCTCAATTTGAAGAGTTTAATTTCTCCAATAGACTTTCTAGATATGGCAATAGTGATACGCTTAAGAAAAAAATAAAAAAAAAGATGATTGAATCAAACGCCTTTGCTAGGATCATAGACATGATCATATCACAACCTCCCTCTTCTAAACATTCTTCATCATCTAAGTCTTCTCATTCTTCCTCATCTTCCAAGTCTCACCATAGTTCTTCTAGACATTATTTGCATGCTTCATTATCCAAGTCTTATTCCTTTATTAGGTCCTCACCTTCTTCTTCACAATCTCGCTCATCTTCTACTTCTCCCAAGAGTCTTACTCCTCACTATGAGCAATATGGTAGTCCTTGTGATACCTATGACACCTCTATTCCTAAGAGTCGTCCTAGTTGTAGGCTTGTGCTTACTAGAAATGGGTCGCCACATTGGATAGATCGTGATGGTGATCCATATGATTCAAATTTTGAAAGAGAGTTTGATGAGTTCTATAAACAATACCTCGATCATGACCCATTTACCACTACTGAGGACTATAAAATGCATCGCGCTGATATGAAACATCAATATTATAAGAATCCTTCCTCTGAGGACTCTCATGCTGAAAATAAAGATGACACTCTCGAGAAAGATCATGTTGATGATGGACCTTTGTCTTGTGATGGTTCCTTTCCATCCCCTACTTCCTCCAATACCCATATATCTCCTAAAGCTTTTGAGTCTTCAAATCCTTCATCCAACAAAGATCCTAATGCTTTTCATGCAGTTCCCTATAGTTATCCTCAAGGGCTACCTCTTAAAGAAGCTCAAGCTAACCTTCACTTGGCTACAAATACTTTCAATAATGCTAAACCTAAAGAGCCTAAGCCTTTATGCGCTACAATGCCTACTTCAACTAGTCCTTCACCATCTATTCCAAAGTCTTCCATACAATTCCAATGTGCTTCCTTGTCCTTAGAAGTGGCTTCATGTCAAGAGGACTCTAAAAATGACAAAGAAAAGAACATAAAGAAAGATCAAGATCAAGAACCCTCCATGTCATCCAATTATTTTCATGATGTCTCTAATCTGTTTCATGGTTCTTTTGATCCTCTATGCCCTTCCTCATTCATTCCACCATGTCTTAAGTCTTCTCCTAAGAAAGATCAAGCTACTACTTACACCATTGAGCTTATTGACAATCAAAATAACCTTGCTACATTTGTGCTTTCCAAAGATGATACTTCCATTAAGGTTATTAAAAATGGTGTTATTACTTCTAATGTTAAGCCTATTGAAAATCAAAATAAAGCTTATACGCTTATGCTATCCAAAGATCCTTGTCAAGATCAAAGCCCTCCATCTTCTTGTTCTACCACTCCATGTTCACTTCCACTTTCTACTCTTTCTAAGTCTTTGCAAGCTTTGAACAATCCTATCAAGGAAGTTGCTCCTATTCAAGATGTTCATGATCCTATTGCAAATCCTAATGCTCACTCTAAAGATGCTGATGTCCTTGGTTGTCATATAGATGTTGATGAACTTATTGATTATTCTTTTGCATCTTCCACTTCCATCCTTGGACCTCTTCCATCTTGGGCCCTTATGTCCCTTCACTTTCCCCTCCTAATTCTCCTAATTTTTCATCCATCTTGGGTCCTTATGTCCCTCCATCTCCTATCTTTCCTCAAGATCAACATAAATGCATACCCTTGAATTCTTTTCATCCACTCACCCATCTAAACTAGTCATATCCTCCTTTTTCCACAAGTCCCAAGTCTTTTGGAAGTAACTTGAATGTTCAATACAAGAAAAAGAAGCAATACAAGAATCCATTAAAAAAAGATCACCATGTCTCCTCTAATTGACATGGAGGCATAAAGTCAAAAGAGATATGTAAGAAGAAAACTACAAGACAAGTATGGGTTCCAAAATCCATCATTGAAGATATTCTCTCTAAATCATCAAAAAAAATTGAAAAGCCTAAGGCTATATGGATTCCAAAGTCTCTCTTGAAAGAATCTAATGTTGAATAAAAAGTGAATTTGACATTCATGCTTCCAAAGGCTTCCACTTCATCTTCTTCCAAAAACATTCTTCCATTCCATGTGCCTGAACCGCAACCTCTGCTAAATATTCATCATATTCCTTCATTCATGTTTCCTTCATCCTCTTGCCACCCTTCAAAGTGTGTGTTGATGTTGATCTTGCCTTCCTTTCTGTCTACCCTTTCCCAATCCTTCCATTCATTATCCTTCTACCTTCTATCATTTTTCCTCATCTGCCTATTCCTCCTATCTTCCAACCTCACTCACTTTACATAAAACTTTATCCTCCATTTTTCTCTTCCATCTTCCTTTCCCTATCAGCATCTTTCAGCATATCATTTTGAATCCTTGGCATATTATGGTTTATCCTTTCAAGGAGCATTATCTAAAAAGCTTGTCTTCTTCCAAAAAAGAAAATAATTTAAAAAAAATAGAAAAAAGAAAAAAGAAAAAAAAATGAGCAAATTGAAATGTGCCTTGGTGAAAACCTGGAAGCAGGCACCTTGGTAGAAAAAGTAAAGAGAAATAAATTTGTCCTATGGTGAAAACCCCTCCCTTGTGGCGCCTTGGATAAGTACCATGATGAAAACCTGGCAATCAAGCATCATGCGTAGTTCCTCTACATATTTCATTCATTCTGTCTTCTCTCTTTGATCTTGACAATGTTGAGTTATACACAAACATTTGGCTATCTTGTGAGCTATCTTACGATGATCTTGCTTTCATTCCATTCATGTTTAGCCTTCATATTTATTTTCCTCCATTCATTCTAGCCTTTCGCTATCATTTTTCCCTTTGGTCTTGATCTAATTAAAAAAGTGTAAAACACGATGCTATGAAGCCTCTTGACATTTCTACTCCTTTGGACTACATCCTTTCCTTCTTTTGCATTACACTTTTGTAACTTATCCTATGCTGGCCTTTCATTGCTTTTCCGAATGTGCTTTACATGACAATTTTTTTCCCAAGCTTGGGTACTCTTGAGGAGTTTGCCATTGAGGATTTCTTCCCTTCATTCTCCTTCATTCTCTTGTCTTTCATCTCTTCCACCAGCTTGCTAATCCCTCTTGTCCTCCACCTTGCTAGACATTGGGACTACACGATGTGATCTTGCTTGGGAGTTTAATGCCTATTCTGTCCGGGGGCATCCTTTATATATATTTATTAATCCTGAGAAAATACCAAAAAAAATTCATATATGATGCTGAAAAAATTCTAAAAAGCATAAAAAGTCCTGAAAAAAGAGCATCCTAGTGAAAACCTAGCAATAGGCGCTTTGATGTCTCACCAAAAAAAAAAAAAGAAGAAGAAGAAAAAAGTGCCCTGGTGAAAACTTGGAAACAGCCACCTTGGTAGCAAAAATACAAAAAAATTATAAAAAGTCCTAAAAAAAAAATCTATCAAGTGGTGAAAACCTGGAAATAGGCACTGCTTGAGACCCTTGCACCTATGTCTATCAGTCTTGTGTGGTGCTCCTTCGCTCCACTTCTCACTTTGCCTCTCCTAGACTAGAATTAACTCTTGTCTTAGTCTAGGGGGCATACGTTGTTCTAGCTTATCTTGGGTCTCTTTGTGCGTCTGAGTTTCTTAGGCACCTCGCAAATGGTGTTTTTCAACACCACCCCAACTAGGTTTTTCAACACTACCCTAGCGTCGAGTGTTTCTTAACACTTATCAGATATCCTACTGACAGTCTAGATGATGCAATAGTTCTCACTAGCAAATGCAATACTCAAAGTTTGACTCTATGACCTACACACACGCACTTAACCATTTGGCTCGCTGAGACTTGTTTGACTTTATTTATTTGTGTGTTGTCTATGATGATTTCTTTGCTGAGTGTTCTATCCCTAATAGTTTTCAATGATGCTGAGCTAGAAGACTGGGGCTTAAGAACATGTTTTATTGCTTTTTCTGCTTGTGGGTATATCTTGTTCGTTCTTTCTGTCATTAGCATTCATGCTTGATCCACTTGACACTAAGGACTTACAAGGTATCATCCTTGCGAGTGCATGCTTCTAGTAATCTTGAATTTCTTGTGTCTCGATGTGAGCATAATCTTGCTATACTAACCTTAGGTAATCTTACTGCACTAGTCATCTTGACCTACATGTCTTTGATGCCTAGGTGGGATTTCCACATATCTATTTGATATAAATCATATTCATATCCACATAGTTATGCTAGTGTGTATTGTGTGATCTTGCGATGCTACCAATAATGCTTGATGATGAATATTAGATGTCTATTAGCCTTGTGACCTTGCAAGTAAACCACTTTTCATAATAGCTTGCATTCTTAAGTTCATGTTAGTTAGTTTTGCATTTTGCATATGGAGAGAGCTCTCATTTCATCTTTCGTGGACCTATTGGTCAACTGCACTCACCTTTCGCTTCTTCCCAATCATGTCTTTCACTTCTTGTCTTTCACATCCCATCATTCGCTATTCATTTCGGGATCACAACCAAAATTTGCATTCACCTTGCTCATCAAAATTCCCATTTCTCCTTCTTCTGAGCAGTTGGCTAGCCTTTTTGAGGCCTGATCCTTTGATCTTTGCTGGGGCATCTTCACCTCTTCATCCCCATCTCTCTCACCTTTCTAATCTCTCATTCATTTCATCTCTCCTTCAATCTTTTCTGGAGCATATATTCACTACTTGATGGTTATTTTGTCATCTTTCATCTTCGATTATGATTTCTAGTGATTTGATCATGTCACTCTTGCTTCTGCATTCCCTCTACCTGATTTTGCTTTCGATCCCGAGGGGGAAGACACATCATATCCTTGCTAGCTATTTTTCAAAGCATATGCTTGACCATTTCATTTGCTCTGATCGATCTATCTTTGCGCTTGACATGTTAGTTCTCATCTCGGGTTTTGATACTATCCATCTCTTTCCTAAGTGTTCAGTACTGTCACTACCAAGCTGACCATGCATGATTTGCTATCTCTCTGCACTTCATACTTTGGAGTCATATCTCTATCTATTGCCTTCTTGGCTGATCTATTCTTTGATGTAATGTGTTCCCAGAGCGATCACACATTAGTAAAAGAGGGGCAAATGTATACACCTAAAAATGGTCATCTAGACTATTAGCCCCTTTCTAGCATTATTTGCTAAAATCATCAATTGCTTATTCTTGATCAAGTCCTAGTCCTATCATTTATTTAATTATTTTCTATGGGCTAACTATTTTATCCTAAGTCTTTATTTATTTAAAAGGAATTCCCTTCTCTTTTAATAAATAAAAAGCCCCCACTTTTCCTCTTATCCTAAGTTGCACAAATAAAGCATTATTCTTATTTTATAAAAAGAAGAAAAACACTTTTTGTTTCATATGGACACAAAAGTCAACTCTTATTTTCTCATTGGAGGATACTTGTGCACATGGATTGCTCCTCTTTCAAGCTCCACCCTTGATTAAATCTTTTGCCTCTTAATCTTCATGGTCCATTCCTTCTCATTTCTTATAAAAGGAGAGCTCTCTTCTTCATTCTAGATCCCCAACTTTTTATGTTAATGTTATGCTGCAGGTTTTCTAGGTCACTTTGGAGCTTTTTGAAGATTTGGAGCATTCTTGGCTTTTGCATCTACATGTTATCATAGTTTCATTTCTTGCATTATCATGACATTCATAGCTTCATACTTAGCTTAGTTTCCTTTACGCTTTAGATTAATTCATCTAGCTTAACTAGGAGGCTTTGTAATACTTGTTCTTTCATTTCCATAGTTTAGCTTGCATATTCATCTTAACCTAGCTTGCATTGCATTTCATTTGATTCTTGAGGATACTGACATTATTTCCCTTGTCTTCATTTGAATCTCCCATTGCATGGTTTACTAGCAAGGTTATTGGTTTTATAGCTCTAGATGAGAACATTCTTAAACACCCTTGTACTCCATGCCTAGGGAGCTATGGATCAATTTTTGAAACCTCATTCTTGAGTGTTCTTGATTGTAATGATTCATAGAAGTGCACTATTTAGAGTACATAGTATGTATTTTCCAAATGCAACAATCTCTCTTATTTATATTGGGAATGAGGCTATGAGAGACATGTCCCTTCATGGGCCATGTCTATTCATTTTGTTAATGTTTCATTAATCAATCATATATTAGAATAATATATATTAATAATAATATAACATATATATATACAACTATAATATATTATTATTAATCAATATCTAAGTATTATGTGTATTCTAAGTGATCATACGACTGAAGCTACAAACATTAACACTCCCTCTTAGCTAGGGAGGATGATCAAACAGAATGTGTTGTGATCTCCCTTGTCAACACATATGACCCTAACTATAGCTATACAAAACATTAGCACTCCCTCTTAGCTAGAGAAGATAAATTCCATCAAGGTAATAAATCATTAATTTTGAAAGAGAGAAGATATCACCCCACTGTGATATCAGGAGATATGGTATATGAAAGAATATCAAGTCACATGATGTTCACCATAGCTCATAAATATCCATGGCATGTCTAATGACAATACGTCTCATGATATTCACCATAGCTCATAAATATCCATGGCATGTCTAATGACAATACGTCTCATGATGTCTGTCATATGGATACTAAGTTTATGTAGAGACATGTCACTATGTGATATGTTTCATAGGGTCCAATCAATATGTAATACTAAGTTCAGAAATGATCCTAATATGATTCATATGGATACTAAGAAATCTTATAGTACATAATTCGTGATATGAAGTATCACCTAACATGTGATACCAAGTTTTACATATCACTTAACATGTGATATGAGGAATCACCTAACATGTGATACCCAATTTTCAATATCACCTAACATGTGATATGAGGAATCACCTAACATGTGATACCCAATTTTCAATATCACCTAACATGTGATATGAGGAATCATCTGACATGCGATACCCAATTTTCATACCACCTTGATATTAGGAATCACCTTAGATCATGATACCTAATTTTCATACCACCTTGATATGAGGAATCACCTGACATGTGATAACCAATTTTCATACCACCTTGATATGAGGAATCACCTTACATGTGATACCCAATTTTCATGCCACCTTGATATGAGGAATCACCTTAGATTGTGATACCTAATTTTCATATCACCTTGATATGAGGAATCACCTTAGATCGTGATACCTAATTTTCATATCACCTCAGCGTGATACAAGGATATAGTAAATAAGAATATTACATTCCATTTACATATAACCCTATTATGGTATGCACACAGACATATAACTATCTACCATAACAAATCTTTATTACAAGATCGTCACCTTGTAACATCAAATACAAGTGTTCATTGTCGAAACATCATCACCTTTCTCCAATGTTCACAGGAGAGCCCATAGGTCCTGGAGTCACACACGTGAAATCTGCCTTGACTCATGTCATAGGGTGGATCCATCATGGCTCATCCCAAAGGGTGGAAACAAGGAATTTCACCTTAGACTTCTCTCTCAAGGAGAAGAAAGCAATAACATACAAGATAATAGATGAAACTCCTTTTCATCTAAGGCTTCATTCTCCAACATGCCAAGTTTATCTCGAAGGTACACAACCTTACCTCTAGCAAGAAACTTGGTGATAATATCAGCCATATGTTCTATAGGGATAATGTATCTTGAATAGCATACTTATGCACTATATCTCAAATATAGTTTGCATCACTCTAGGTGAACCCCAAGCTATGTAGGAGTTAGCATAAAGGCATTTTAACTAGCACATATAAGACTCAGTCTCATGATCATAGTCCTTTGGATGCTTCTTTTAAGGTCTTGTAACAACCTCCTCACCTCCTCGTCCAAGGTTGTTTTAGATGAACTGATATACTCCCTTTGAATCTAATATCAACCTTCTGTGAGCAAGTCATGTCTTTGTTCTTTAGACTGCATTACGCTCTTTTCTTGAATTCCCAACCATCTATCTAGGAATATCATGATCTAGATATTTGCATAATGGCCTTCTAGTTCACATACATGGAATTTCATCATTTGAATCACAATTTTTTTTATTTTTTTTAAATTTTTTATTTTAGTTTCCTGGTCACTAGGGAAACCATCTCCATATGGTTTACTCCCTCTAAATCAATATGACCAAGATCCTTAGAAATCAAATAAGGCATATCCTCTAGATGTTGCGCTGACTCCCTCTAAATCTTGAGGTACTAACATCAACATTTAACCTTCTTGTCTAAGGTTTCCTTTGATGGTTCATCAGACTTCTTTTGAATGTGATATCGGCCTTATGACCTTCTCATTCAAGGTTACTTCTAATAGTTGTTAGACTCCCTCTGAATCTGATAGCAATCCTCCTTTTTCTTGCAAGAGCATCCTCGGAAGAGATCAAGGCAAATAGCTCTCATAGTACATGTATTGAAATAAGAGAATAAGAGAGAGACTGACATAATACTCAAGGATAATTCTACATAATGATATAAGATCATTCCAATGTAATATAGATAAAGATCTAATATATACTTTGAATATATATGCATATATATATTCAATCTTCTAAGTATATATCTTTAATCTATGATTTCACATATTATTATTTTCTATACATATATAATCACCATATATGTACATTTATATCTATCCATACAAATAAATTAATAATAATTATAAACTTGGTATATTGTATAGTGAGGAACACACTTCTAGTGCAATATTAATATATTATTGAAATAACATATTATACTTTCTTTTACTTTGTCACGTCTCGCCCCATGATTGTCCATGCTGAAACCAATTATGTAGTCACTGTTTATATGGGTTTCACCATATTAATGATCTTCATTATATTTACTCACCTTTTTCAATCTCATCCCATCTGCCAGACTTATGTCATTGTTTAAAATCGATCACCTTCTTTCCACCATTGTCGATTCTTTTAAGATCACTTTCAATAATTTATTTAACACAAATGCTAGTTGAGCATTCCGTGAAACTGTATTCCTATTTGTTAACTATCAAATAGTTGGCACCCATCCCCTATGTTCTGCTATTTCACATATGCATCACAATGAAATATTAAACCACACACTGATGATGTAGTTGCGCACATGGCCATAGGAGTAACTTAACACTCTCTACTCTTTGTGTCTAATTTTATGTATCTCCACGTTTGTGTTCCTTCATGGTCACCATGCACATCCAAAGCCAAATTTGGTAATAAATTGAATATCCACATCAACTACACTCACATGCTACTCTATGCAATATTTCCATTGTTTATAATGTATTTTACTCCACACAAATCTCCAACGAAACCAATCTGTAAGATCTTTTCTACTAGAAATATATTTCTAAGAAATCAAAATTATAATGATTGCTTCTACTAAGATCCCCCTTAGTCAAAGTGTGTATGTTGGTATCTTCAAGCCTGAGGATGCACTTTCCCAAATGACCATTGTGGCTAATCTTAAAAAAAAGACTCACAATATTACTAAGGTAGCAAAATTCACACAGGGATTGAAGTGTGCAGTAATGAGAATAGTTGACTCAGGGTGGTTCCATTTTACTTCATAGGAAGCAAGTAAAGGAGTGTCATTTGTAGAGCTCTCACTAGGAGACATTAAGAGTATGCATCTAGTACACTGCACTTGGTAGAGATATGAAGTTCTCTCTTACTCATGCCTCGCCATTCTGAGATCTTACTTCAACTACTTCAAAGGAATTCTTTTATTGTCTTTCTATGGCTCCTTAGATAATTGGTCTTAATATAAGATATAGAAGAATCTACTTTATCTTTGCAAACATCCATGATAGTACACCTTGATCTCATTGTGGCAAGCATTTCCAAGTTGGTACATAGAACATAGCAGGATCTCCAAGCCGGGCACACATAGTTCAACACTTTGATC
This sequence comes from Chamaecyparis obtusa, assembly GCA_027943335.1. Taxonomy (NCBI): domain Eukaryota; kingdom Viridiplantae; phylum Streptophyta; class Pinopsida; order Cupressales; family Cupressaceae; genus Chamaecyparis; species Chamaecyparis obtusa. The sequence goes on along the minus strand of BSBK01009251.1, from coordinate 388,325 downwards.
CACTATCAACACAATATCAACTTTTGCATTGTAAAAATACTGATCATTATATTGTGTTCGACAAATACTTATATTGGATTTTCTATTCTCTCAATTTATTTCAAATTTTTGAGCATCAATGGAAGGAAAGGAGATCTTGATGAGTTTAGACAATCAAGCATTCAAAGTTGATGAGGTTGTGGCAATGGAGTCGCAAACCATAAAACAACTCATTCAACTCGTAGGAGATATAAATACAAATACAGTACCACCTCACCCTTCCATACCACTCACAAATATTTCTGCTCACATTTTGGCCATGGTTATCAAATACGTAAAATTGTTAAAGGCTTCTCATTATCTCGGTATAAAAGATCTTTATAAGTTAACATGTCAAACACTAGCTGACAACATTTCTTTCTATAAAGATGCAAAAGAAATTCGTCAAAAATATTTTAACGAAACACAAAAATAGACCTGTTGGAGGAAGAGCAGGCTAAGTGTGGCTGATAACATAGCAATAAAGATCCAATTTTGAATTGACATAACAAGTAGAGGTCCTCTTTCCCAGAAAGCTTCAAGAGATCTCTTCCACATTTGAGTGACATCCGCACCAAGCCAACTGTGAACATGCCATTCTACTGAGCTACAGACTCACTTCTAAAGCAGAAATTGGGCTTTTCAATGCATCGTTGTAGACACTGTCGATCCCGAGCTATAGAAAACAATACGAGCTAAGTTGTTTCCTATTCAGTCCTAATACAAACAATGGACATCGTATCAAATTCAATACAACCTCTGCATAGACACAACATTGTATATCCATGGTGCATCTAACAGGCAAGCTCGGTACCAACCTAGAGTGACGACCAAATATTTCTCCCAAGTACTCATCTAGACATTGGAAGAACTCATCCAAACTATTCTTGACATAGCCCATCTAGTAGTTGTACATTATACATTGTGTCTACATTCGATCTCACCGTTGAGCCAGTATTAACATCATTATATTGTTATTTGTGACCTGACAAATTTGACTGGAGAAACATCGATCTTGATCCAACCAGACATTGCGGTGACATTGGATCACATTTGGCATCATAGTCCAATTAAACAACACTAGCTGAGTGTAGACAATTCTCTACATACATCTAGACACAGGCTACGTTGATAGTCCACTAGTCAATCAAATTGACAATGTAGAAAATGTATGTCTTTGATTTTCTCTATTCTTCATTTGCAGCCTAACCTAGCTCTGATACCATGTTGATATTTTAGGATGGCTGCAAATGTAATAGCACTGCCTGTATTGTCTATGGTATGTATTTTCCAAATGCAACAATCTCTCTTATTTATATTGGGAATGAGGCTATGAGAGACATGTTCCTTCATGGGACATGTCTATTCATTTTGTTAATGTTTCATTAATCAATCATATATTAGAATAATCTAAATTAGAATAATATATATTAATAATAATATAACATATATATATACAAATATAATATATTATTATTGATCAATATCTAAGTATTATGTGTATTCTAAGTGATCATACGACTGAAGCTACAAACATTAACACCTTTGTTACACCATGGCCATTCTATCAATGGGGATTTGACTTGATTGGGGTAATTTATCCACCTTCTTCAAATGGGCACAAATACATCATAACCGCAACAGAGTATTTCACTAAGTGGGTAGAAGCCATTCCTTTGATCATGGCCATGGGCAAACAAATTTTTATGTTCATCTTGAACCATATCATTTGCAGATATGGTATTCCTTATGCCATTTTTCCAGATAATGGAAAGCAATTCAAAAAAAAGGATGTGGATGAACTTTGTGCTACATTTCACATCACTCATCACTCTTCATCCATTTACTATCCTCAAGGAAATGGACAAGCTAAAGCTACAAACAAGAACATCCTCAAGATTTTGAAAAGATCAGTAAATAAATTAGGAAGAGATTGGCATGTGTAAATAAATCTACCATTATGGGCCTATAGAACTAGCATAAGAACACCCACGAGAGCTACGCCATTTTCTCTAGTCTATGGAGTTGAAGTCGTTCTACCTTTAGAGGTTGAGATCTCATCTTTACGAGTATCATTGCAAGGCCTAATAACAGATGAAGATTATAGAGTAGCCCGACTTCAAAAATTGGAATTATTGGAAGAACACCAAACTCAAGCCTATGAACACTTGAAAGTGTATCAGAATAGAATCTCAAGGAACTACAAAAAGCATATCAAACCAAGAGTCTTTCAAATTGGAGACTTAGTGTTAAGAGAAAACCCAAAGAATCAAGCTGATAGAGAAAAGAAAGGAAAATGGGAGGCAAATTGGCTTGCTCTGTTCATCATTGTTTCCTCATTTGGGACAGGAACCTACAAGTTATCAGATTGTGAAGGAGAAGAACTTCAAGAGCCTATCAATAGCATTCACCTAAAATGGTTCTATACATGAGGTAGACGAAAGAGTATAAAGAGTATCAGATGAGGAGCATCATATTTATTGCACATAGTCAAAGAGACCTTGAAAATACCAAAAAAATTTGAAAAATAAGAAAAAATACAAAAAAAGAAAAAAGAGAAAAAGTGCCTTGGTGAAAACCTAGCAATAGGCGCCTTGGTAGCAATAAAAAAAGTGAAAAAGAAAAAAAAGAAAACAATCCAAAGGGTAAAAACTTGGTAAACAAGCACCTTTTGTTTCCCTTAAGTCTTTCCTTCCAAGTCACATGTGTACATATTGCATTCTCACCATCCCATTTGTAAAACTGTCATTGCATCTGTCATTTGTGCATAAGTCATAATAAAGCTTTTCAATTGCATTGTTGCATTTCCTACAGCCCTACGTTTGTCACATGATCACACTTATCACTTGGGGGCAGGAAAGGATTGGAAATTTGGTACAAAATGGATTCAATAAGTGCTACAATGAGCGATTTATCAAAGCTTCAAAAGAGTGGAAAGTTTAGTGAACCTTTGATGGATATCATTACTTGATCCTACAACTTGATCCTTGAGCCTTCATTGACTTTATTATCCAGGATTAAAATTTGACAAAAACACCTTAAAGATCAAAATACTTGGAAATACTTTGTGAAAATCATAAAACATGGCCAAACACTTGAAGCTTTCTTTTGATAATCTTGATGAAATTGACTTTTATCACATCTGTTGAGCTAATCGATGATGTTTTGACTAGATTGGCCATGATAGAGACATGATATTTTCTTTCCTTTGAGTGATTTCTTTGAGGAAGATTCATCAACTTATGAGAGTTTGTCTAACGACATGGTCATCAAAGAACCATCGAAGACTATCCCATAAGATGAAGGATTGACCTTTTCTTGTTTACGCAAACAGATCCCTTGGCTATTTAGATCTTCCATATCTTAATACCAAAAATCCACTTGCAACATTGAATCCGTTGAAACCGGTATTCAAAATCCCATAGTTTGATCATCCAAATAGTGAGGGTTGTACTAGGTTCAAAAAGAGGTTACCAAAAGCGATAAAAAGAGATATTCATATCATCATGATGTGGTCAGTGATGATTGTACTTGCTTTCCGGTCCCAAAATGCTCAATGATGAAAACTTATCTCCATGGCATTTCTTTGCTAAAAAGCTGGTGACACTTAGGTTGCATTGCATTTATCATGTTAGATTAATTGCATTTGTTTGTGGTTAATTTTCCTAGGACAAGGGGGTGCATCAATAATCTTGGCTAGATAAAACATCAAAGAAATAGGGGGTTCAATCAAACGTCTTACTCTTGATATAATCTAAATAGAGAAAATGAGATTATCTTTTGCATTCATGCATCGCATTAATCATTATCCATATATCAGAAAAGAAAGAAAAATAATCATACATCATTTGCATACATGTAGTTAAGGATATAATTGCATACATTGAAAAATTCCAAAAACATAGGGGCATTCACATGCATTCCATAAAACATTTTGCATCCATACATGAAAAAAAAACTAGAAACAAACATGTCATAAATCCATACATCATTGCATTCATCTATCTATATCATAAAATAAGATAACTGCATTCATAGCATAACTCAAAGTAAATGCATCAAGAAACCATCATATAACTGCATAAAAGATAATCTCATAACAAGTCATCAAGGAGAAGGAAGAAGTATGTCATCATATATCATCATAAAAAGTGCTCATCAAATGATCCATCAAATCAGTATATCAAGATACAATGTCATACAAAGTGATCCATCAAATATTCTGATCCATCAAGTAACATGAAACGAGATACAAAGAACATCAACAATGAGTAAATATGTCATCAAATCAATCAAGATCCTCCAGCACTAGATCCATCTAAACCTCTATCATACTGTGGGGGAGGAGCCTAAGAAGTGCTCACTTCGCTCTGTCTTTGGACCATAGCTGACATAAACTGCTGCATCAAAGTGGCAACCTGATCTAAACACCCAACAAAAATAGATACATCTGTCCGCAGTGATTGCACATCTCATGCTAAAGTACCAATAGTAGGAGCATCCTGTGAACTCTCTCCTCTATCATGTGGTTGTTGAACCTGTGAAGGAGCCTATGGAGGCACCTGCTACGTCAGAACCTCATCCTGCTGCGCTGGAACATCATCCTACTGAGCCAAGGCAACTCTCTGCAACTGAACCAAAGGTTCTAAACCACCTGGAACCTACCTAGCAGCATCAACCTGAGCCTGTCTCTCTCGTCTCTAATGTCTTTGAGCTCTACGCTATCTATCTGCTACTCTAGGATGAACATCAACTGTATCATCATGTCCTCTAGCTCGATCTCTATCTCTAGCATGTCCACCCCTCACCCGAACTCAACCCAAAATAGCTAGAGGATATCTCTATCCTTGTCATCTCCCTCATCTACCACCACCACCTCCATCACCACCACCACCATCACCCCGGCCTGGGATAGGCTCTGCTGGATCAATGAACTGAGGAAACTTTTTCTGAGCCCACCAATCTACATACTCACGAGACATACTTGCATTTTCCATCCCAAGAAGCATCTCCCATCTGCAATAAGCTAAACCAATAATTTGATCCAATGCAAAATGATAATCAATGAGAGGACCCCACATAGATCTCTCTGCCTATACTCGAGCATATAGCGTTGCGCCCTAAGGCATATCTTGTATTTGACCATACTGTCTAGAAACTTTTTTTAAAGCAGAAGTGCTTAATAGTGGTAGTAGTATGACCAATCATCCAACAAGGAGCAAACATGTACGGTAACTCATCATCATCCTCCCACCAATGCTCACAACCAAGGTAAGGCCGCTAATGAACCTAATCAAGATCATCAATCTAACACTGCCAATAATCAAGATGACCCAAGTGGTGCTGAACAACCATACCACTATATAGGAAGACATAAGGAAAACCACGTTGATGAATCCTATCAGAAATGGGCCTAGTAATGGGAAGATGCTCCCATATCCACAACTGTAGAACAACCACACCGGCCTACAAGGAAGCACTTTGCATGTATACTACCTCATGCAAATCATGATATAGTTGTGCAAGGATGCATGAACCCTAGTCAAAGCGTCAAGGATGAGCAAGAAAATCCTCTAAAATCCTACCCCAACCGACTAAAAAACCATGACCTCACCAGTCGGGAAGAAGTAAACCACCAATCAATGCACCAAGTACCACTGGCAAAGTAGGAAATGAAGCAAACTAAGGCTAGGTGATAGTATCATAATCAATAGAGTTGTCCTCGAATACTTGTCAGCAGATAGTGGAATCATATACATAATCATAATAAACCAACTCTCCCCTGCATGGGATACAAAGCAATCTATACACATCCTCAGGTGTGATAGTCATCTCTCCATAAGGCAAATGGAATGTGTTGTGGTTGGAGTGCCATCGCTCCACCACTGCAGTCAATAAACCATGGTTCAACTGGAACCGTGGGAGGTCAAGAAGGAAACTCAATCCACACAACTCGATCACACAAAACTTAGTGTCCGTAAGTGTCTGACCCAAATCAATGACCCAAGATGCAACTGACTGGATGTAAAGAGTAGGAAAGTTTTCTTGTTGGCAAAACAAAGGAATCATATCAGTATACCATATCAAGGAATTATCTCAACTCAATCAATCTATCAAAAGTATCAAGCAATCACACCCAGTATCATTTGTTCATATCTCTGTATCCTAAGAACGAAGCAGAAGTATTAAATCATATCAGTTTTCACACTGATTGATTTATCCTATCAGTATCTTGTTCTAATTAGATTGACAAATCGCATTCATTGTTAATACTATCCTGATATCCTAATCTAATTGTTTTGTTGAAAGCAATAGACTGATCTAATCATTCGAATCAATCATCAACAGTTATCAAATTTTTCATCAGACCAAATCAAGTACAAGTGTAAAAATTTTCAAAAGTTAGCAGGCGTGATTTAAATCATACCAGGTGACATTTTAACCGAGGTGATACCAAAAAGATGTTACGCGACACTTTGCGAGTGTTATGCGATAGTTCTCCCCTAAGGCGACACTGAATCATGTTAGGCGACAACCAAAGCTGGCCTAGGTGACAATGAATTTCTAGGGTTTCCAACGCGGTGAAACATGTTAAAATTACCATTTTTGCCCTACCTATACGCGTGAACGTTATGTTCTCAGGCAAGAACGAAAGTTTCTTAGGTGACAGTTTACCACACGGCTGCGTGAGTAAAAAGTGCGGATGCGACAGTGAAAAGGTTTAGGCGACATTAAAATCTTCCTAGGCGTGATTTGGTATATTCTAGGCAACGAGGAACTTTAAAAATTGCAATAAATGCTAATAAATATGCCATAAATGCAAAGACAAAGTTTGAAATGACTTACCAGAGGTCCATAGTCAAGTGGCCTCACATATCTCTGACACCTCTCGAATCGATGCTCTCGGATCGGGACAACCATCTCGAAATTCACCACAGGATCAGAGCAAAATCACTAAAGACAAAAAGTGCAAATGAATAGTAAATCAAGGTTTTTCAACCTATTTAAGCTATTTTAACCTAATTTTGGAGGTAAAAATTGGCTTACACCTATATTGACATATCAAATCAACCGGGGCAAAATTTTTCAATCAGGGTTCATATCATCAGGACTTATTAGAAATGAAAACATATCGGAATAAATCAATCAAATTATCAGACTTTTCAAATCACACTATCAATATGTTTTATTTCTAAGGGGGCATTAGGGTATCATATCAAATCAAACATCATCATTGGAATCAGTGGGGCATCAAAAAATTTTGTATCAGTATCCGAGGCAGCAATCATATCAAGTCAGGCAACATAACAGTATCACATCAATATCATATCAGGAAATCAATGAATCAACAATCAGGACTAAGAGCGATCAGGACTCAAAAGAATATTTGAATCAATGTTCTTCGCACATCAATTCAAAGAGGGGCATTTGTAGACACGCAAAAATGGACAAGTGCTTCTAAATGGAAAAAATCAATAAAATGGCTTAAAATAATCAAAATGCACTAAATCAATAAAAAAGGGATCAAATCAATAAAAATGGACATAATTAAATAAAGTTGGACAAAATCAATTAAAAGCAAAGGAAAAATCAAATAATGATGTTAAGTAATTAAATCAAAGCTTAAAGGGGTGCAAAACACTATATAATTGATTTTAATCAATTAATGGTATAGTTGTTTAAATCAAAAATCAAAATGAACCTATTACCCTTACATGGCTAAATTTAATTAATTAATTGAATTTAATAATTCCTAATATCTTTCAACAAAGTTAAGCAACCAATGAGAATTGAAGACAAAAAAACATAAATCACTCAAAAAGGATGAATCTCAATCACTCATTCTAATCTTTCAATCTCAACCACTCAATTTTGTCCTTTTGTCCAAAGCTTTGAGACAAGCCTTTAAATTGTCCCCCCATTTATGAACAAAGCAAAGTATTTGACTCAACCAAGGGTTAATCATGATTACTTCACTCCACCCCCTACCCTTGGAAATTTACTATAAATATGAAGCATTTTGAGAGCATTGAGATCTTAGAAATTCATTTGCAAGGCATTGTTACTATAGGCAATTGAAGAGCATTCTAAGAGCATTTTTTAGCATTTGCATTATAATTGTGTCAATTTGAGCTAGAATCATTGTAGAATCATCATAGAAGCATTGTAGAAGCATAGAGTAGCATAAATTCTCATTTTAGAAGTGTCACTAGTGGAGATTTGAGCCGAGAGCTTCACTTACCACATCTTTCTAGAGAGCCATGAGATGCTATAGATCTTAGTTTCATTTTTAAATAGATTAGCATTGTATTTACTTTAGAATTGTAGGTAATTAGATCTTAATTTCATGAAGGTGACATTCCTCATCACACAGTTACCATAACTGATAGTAATGATGAATATTGATTATCTGATGGTGATGATGATGAAGACTGACCAAGATAAGAGGAATACATGATAATAGAAGGTTAAATCAGTTATTGTCTTGTCATTGATGTCAAGCAATTGATTTTTGGTTTATATTATGTTGTCATATCATTCAGGAATGATATAAGTTGAATGAGTTAAAAAGATAAAGAAATGAGATGTTGTGAAGTTGAAGAACATAAATGAGCAATTGATACAGATCAGACATTGATTAGATTATGTTGATATAATTGTTTTCTACCTAACATATAATTATGTTAAGTCGATAAAGCATAGTGATGAAGATTTGTCAAGTCGGTAAGAAAAAACATTTTGGCTACTGAATAGGAAATGTCACTCAGTAAAGATCAAAGGTAAAAAGGAAGTAACTTGGTAAAAATAAAGGAAGCGAAGATACCAAACAAAAAATAAAGGTTTAGGCACTGAGTGAAGTTAAAAAAATACAAATGGAGGACATTGAGCGAGGAACATATATTAAATAAAGATTGAATTGACATTTAATAATTAGCTATGATGAGTTGGATGATCATGATGATAAGGAAAGTTAGTTACAAATATCTATGGATAGGAAAATTCAAGGTGAAGATCTACGACTTAGATTTAAATGGCTAAAGCAGATAGAACAAGTTTCATGAAATTTCAAGTTTATAGGTGAAAAGAAAATGTGTTATTGAGATCCAAATTCAAGGTATAATGAATTGAACGGTTAAGATTGATTAGAGAAAAATGTAATAGAGGAGATTAAGAGGAAAAAATTGTCTATATAAAGGATGGATTTGCATGAACAAATGGCTGAAAAATTGAATAGTTGAAGAGTCACCAACTGATGCAGTGAAGAAGGAACAAAGAGATTTTGAGTGGAAAAATAGGATCTGATGAAGTACAGTGGAAAGTGAAGAATTGAAGTGAACATTGAAGAGTGCAGAAGGGATTTGATTAAGCAAAGATAGTTGCAAATATACAGGTCAAAATATTTGTTGTTGCTTACTATCATTTGTAATAGATAAATATCTTAAGAGAGTGGACTTAATAGTGTTATTGTAAAATCTTTGAAAAAGGTAACATTATAAAGAGTGTTTGTTGTAATCTTTAATCAGATTGGCTTTTAACTGGGCGTACTTCAGAACAATATTTTCTTAGTGGGTGACAATTCCTACGACGGTTTTTCCCAAAGTTGGGTTTCCACATTAAATACTAGTGTTACATGTGATGCATGATTTGTGTGAATGATTTACTGGTTGCTAAAGCTTATTTACTATTGTTGGTAAATAGTACATTGTGTTTTACTGAGTTGTTACCAAGTTAATCCAAGAAAATGTTTCTAGGTATTTGAGATCAAGGATTATTGATTCACCCCTCCCCTCTCCATATTCCAACAATTGGTATCAAAGCTAAGTACTCTGAAGAGATAAGTTTAAAAGTCTTGAGTAAAATATATGAAGATGTATAAAAGAGTACCTAAGTTGAACAAGGAAAAATTCACAACATGGCAAAGCAGGATGAGATTGTATCTATTTGGGATTGGAGAATCTGCACTGAATCTTTCGACAAATGACTACACTCCACCGCCTCTCGAACCTGTGAGAGTTGATCAAATGAGAGAAAAATAGGAACATGACTCAGTTATGATAGAGATTGCTTCTTCCCTCACCAATGCTAAATTCAATGATGTTAAGGATTGTGTTAATTCTAGAGAGATGTGGGATACACTTACACTTATATATGGAGGAGATCAACATGTACAAAAGATAAAGGTTTATAGTCTTAGAGGAAGTATGATGAAATGTAAATGAAGGATGAAGAGAATATCGCACAATATAGCAGCAGAATAAAGGAAGTTATGAGTTCCATCAGAGGTGCTGGTGGATCATTGACTAATGAAGAAGTGGTAAGTAAAATTATGAGAACTCTTTCTTCTAAGTATGCTATTAGAGTATCTTCTATCCAGGAATTGAGATCTATACCAAACAATGTTGTTACCCTTGAAGCCCTAATCAGTAAACTGACTGTATTTGAACTAAGTAATTATGATAATAGTCTACTGACCATTAAAACTACATTCAAGTCATCTCTAAGCATTGAAACATCAAGAAAAGACAAAGAGATTCATAGTAGTTCATATGGAAATGAATATGATAGTATTCTAAATGGGGAAAAAGAACAAGAAGACTTAGAGACATTGCTAGCTAAAAGGCTATCGAGAGGTAGAGGAAAGTATAAAAGCAAATTACTTCTGAAATGTTTTAGTTGTAATAAGATTGGTCGTACTGCATCTAGATGTCCTAACATTGACACGAATGATAAGAATGACAAAAGAGACAACTGACACCAAAGATTTATAGATTACAAGGACAAAGGTAAGAAGTCTTGCTACCTAGCTGAGGAATGTGTAACCGATGATGATACTGATGATACTGAAGAAGGATATGAAATTGTTTATGTTGTTGTAAAGGAAGACTCAGATGAAGGAAAACTTGAAGATAAAAATAAACTTGTTTCTTATGTAAGTAAAGATAACCCTTGGACAATTTATAGTGGATGTTCACATTATATGACTAGTGACATTGATAAGTTTGAGAACCTAGAAGAGTATGGTAGATGATTTGTTAGATTTGGCAATGATGCTCTATGTCCTGTGAAAGTTATAGGACCAATTTTATTGAATGAAAAGATGAGATGAAATGATGCATATTGGGTTAAAGGATTGAACTATAATCTATTGAGTGTTGCACAATTGAATAATACTTGCCACCAAATGGAATTTCAGAATATAAAGGTGAAGATTTATGGTATTGATGGAGATCTAATTGGAACTAGTGAACAATCTAAAGATAATTTATTTTATCTTGATACTTCTGCAAAGAGTTGCTTATTTTCTAAAGTTGAAGATGTGTGGCTATGGAATAAGAGACTCTGTTATGTAATTTTTGATAACATGATTGAAGTGAGCAAAAAGAATAGAGTCAGAGGTCTACTGAGATTAAGTGAACCTGATAAAGTAATGTGTAAAGAATGTTAGATTGATAAGATGACTAAGTCAAGTTTCACAAGTAAATCTTACTCTACCAATGGTATTTTGGAATTAGTTCACACTGACCTTTGTGGTCCTATGGGAGTTCAAAGCTAATATGGATATCGGTATGTTATTTTGTTTGTTGATGATTATTCAAGAATGATGTTTGTTATGTTTCTAAAAGAGAAATCTGATGCATTCCAAATGTTTAAGTGATATAAAGGTAGATTTGAAAAGGAAACAAGAACATAGCTAAAATGTTTAAGATCAAATAGAGGAGGTGAATTTATCTCCGATGAATTTACTATCTTCTGCCATGAAAATGACATCAAAAGACAAGTATCTCCACCGAGGACTCCACAACAAAATGGTATAGCTAAGAGAAAGAATAGATCTATAGTTGACTGGTCCAAGACATTGTTGATTGATAAAGAAGTTGCACACACATTTTGGAGAGAATCCATAAGTACTACTGTCTATACACTCAACCGAGTATAGTTGATGAAAAGAACAAACAAGACACCCTACGAACTTTGGTTTTGTCACACACAAAATGTAAGTTACTTTAAATTTTTTGGAAGTAGGTATTATATACTGAAAGATGCTAGAAATGGAAAGTTTGACTCTAAAGGAGATGAAGGTATATTCTTTGGCTATTCATCAAAGAGAATAATATATAAATGTTTGATTAAGGCTACTAACAAAATTGTTGAAAGTGAAAATGTGAGAATTGATGAATTTGTAGAAAGGAATGAAGAGGATAGAAAAAAAGAACCCAAGGATTACAAAAGATTTGTTTATGTCGGGGAAGGTAATTCGGTTGAAGCAACTAAGTTGAAACAAGAAGAAAATGATTAGCAAGATGATCCTCCACCGAGAGATGAAAACACTGATGAACAATCTACCGAGCATGTATTAACAAAATATGTGAGAAGGCATCACTCACCAAGCTGAATTATTGGAGACAAGAACATAAGAGTCATGACACGAAGTAAGTTAAAAGATAACACATGTTTGATTTTTGAACTTGACCCAAGATTAGTGAAGAATGCACTAGGAAATGAAGACCGGATGAATGCTATGAAAGAGAAAATTGATCAGATTGAAAAGTACAATACATGGTCACTGGTACCAAGACTTAAAGATAAGAATGTAATAGGAACAAAATGGATTTTAAGAAATAAACTCAATGAAAAAGGAGATGTGATCAGAAATAAAGTGAGGTTAGTATGCAAAGGGTATGCACAAAAAGAAGGTGTTGACTATGGTGAAACTTTTGCCCCTATTGCTAGATTAGAAGGTGTAAGGATATTACTTGCATATGTTTCTTATAAAGGATTTAAAGTTTATCAGTTGGATGTTAAGTTTACATTTTTAAATGGAATTCTTGAAGAAGAAGTCTACATTGAACAACTTGAAGCATTTGTTTAGAATTCTGATAAAGATATGGTCTATAAACTACACAGATCACTCTATGAATTGAAGAAAGCACCTTGAGCATGGTATAAATGATTACACTCTTATTTAATCAAGATTGGATTTTAAAGGACTAGTGATAACAACAATTTATACTTGAAATGTGATAATACTGATAAAATTTTAATTGCTGAGATATTTGTTGATGACATTATATTTGGTGGAAATGAGATAATGTCTAAATAATTTACTAAGGAAATGAGAAAAGAATTTGAGATGTCTATAATAGGAGAGATTAAATTCTATATTGGACTTAAAATTCAACAAGTTAAGGATGAGATCTACATAACTCAATCTAAGTATATCAAGGAGATCCTAAAAACATTCAATATGGAAGAATCAAAATTGGTTGGAACATCGATGGGTACTTGTTGTAAATTGTCGAAGGAAGATGACACTAATGAAGTGAATGAGACACTTTACCGATCCATGATTGGTAAACTACATTATGTTATCCAAAAATGACTAGATATTGCACATTCAGTAGGTATTGTGACAAGGTTTTTTACCAACCCAAAGGAGACACATATGTATGTAGTTAAAAGGATATTTATATATCTAAAAGGGACTAAAGATTTTGGTCTGTTATATACAAAAGGAGGATATTTTGATGTCAAGGTATATATTGATGCTAACTAGGATGGAAATATTTATGATAGAACGAGCACTAGTGGAAGAGCTTTCTTTTTAGGAGAAAGACTAGTGACATGGTTAAACAAGAAACAAAGATGTATTTCACAGTCTACTCTAAAAGCTGAGTATGTTGCTGCAACTATGAATTCTTCTAATATTAATATGGATCAAACAATTACTTGAAGTTATTCAAGAAGAGATTACTGGCCCAGTTACAATTTATTGTGATAATACCAGTGTAATTAATATATCAAATAATCTGATGATGCATTAAAAAATAAAACATATATCTATTAAGTATCACTACTTAAGAGAGAAAGGACAAGATAAGCATGTGACATTGGAGTATGTGAATTCTAAAGAACAAATAGCTGATGTATTTACAAAACCATTACCAAAGGATTCTTTTGAGTATCTCTAAGGTAAGCTAGGGGTTCTTCCCCTATCCAATATTCACTAAAGCATGATGCATGCTGCATAAATTCAAGTATACAATAGAATATCTATCTTGTGAGTTGATTTTAGTGTTCACTCTTTAGGTGAAGCCTAAAGTTGTTAAAAATAAGTTAATGACTGCAATGATAGATCTAGATACATTTGAGGTATGATTTGAAAAATATATGTTTCTTTGGCATTGTTGTCAAAGAGGGAGAGAATCCATTGATCAATAAGGTATAATAAATCAATGATGAGTGTAGAGGAAGATGAACAATGAAGATCAGAAAAAGGACATAAAAGAAGATTACTACTTATGGAGAGAGAAAGACTACAGAAATAGATCAAGTATAGCCAAGAGAAGTTACAACTCAGAGAGAGTACATGAATGACATATAAGTGTACCATCATTAATTGAACATTGAAGATTGTTAGTGTTGCCATCAATGCCAAAGAGGGAGATCGTTACCATAACTAATAGTAATGATGAAGATTGATTATCTGATGGTGATAACGATGAAGACCAACCAAGATAAGAAGAATACATGATAGTAGAAAGGTTAGATTAGTTACTATCTTGTCATTGATGTCAAGTAATTGATTTCTGGTTTATATTATGTTGCCATATCATTCGATAATGTTGTGAAGTTGAAGAACATAAATGGGCAATTGATACATATCAGACAATGATTAGATTATGTTGATATAATTATTTTCTACCTAGCATATAATTATGTTAAGTCAGTAAAGCATAGTGATGAAGATTTGTCAAATCGGTAAGCAAAAGAGTTTTGGCTACCAAGCAAGAAATGTCACTCGGTAAAGGTAAAAGGTAAAAAGAAGTAACTTGGTAAAGGCAAAGGAACCGAAAACACTGAATAGAAAAGAAAGGTTTAGGCACCTAGCGAAGCTGAAATACAAATGGAGGACATCGAGTGAGGAACATATATTAAATAAGGATTTAATTGACATTTAATAATTAGCTATGATGAGCTCAATGATTATAATGACAAGGAAAGTTAGTTACATAGATATATGGACTGGAAAATTCAAGGTGAAGATCTACAACTTAGATCTAAACAATAAAGAAGATGGAACAAGTTTCATGAAAGTTCAAGTTCCTAGGTGAAAAGAAAATGTATTACTGAGATCTAGATTCAAGGTATAATGAATTAAATGGTTAAGATTGATTAAAACAAAATTTAATAGAGGAGATTAAGAGGCAAAAATCGTCTATATAAAGGATGGATTTGTATGAATAAATGGTTGGAAAATTGAATAGTTGAAGAGTCATAGACTGATGTAGTGAAGACCAAATAGAGAGTTTCCGAGTGGGAAAATAAGATCTGATGAAGTGTTGAAGCCAGTGGAAAGTGAAGAATTGAAGTAAAGTAAAGATTGAAGAGCACACAAAGGATCTGATTAAGTAAAGATAGTTGCAAATCTACATGTCAAAATATTAACTATTGCTTACTAGAATTTGTAACAGATAAATCTCTTAAGAGAGTAGACTTAATAGTCTTATTATAAAATCTTTGAAAAAGGTAATATTCTAAAGAGTGTTTGAAGCCCTCTAACTAGGCTACTCCTAATAGGGTGAAGAACCTAACAAATCTAAGGTAAATCCCTTGACCGTTTCATACCTAACAATGTGCATTGTAATCTTTAACCAGATTGACTCTTAATCGGATGTACTTAAGAAGAGTATTTTCTTAGTGGGTGACAATTCCTAGAATGGTTTTTCTCAAAGTTGGGTTTTCACGTTAAATACTGGTAATACATGTGATGCATGATTTATGTGAATGAGTTACTGATCGCTAAAGCTTATTCACTATTGTCGGTAAATAATATAGTGTGTTTTATTGAGTTGTTACTAAGTTAATCAAAGAAAAGGTTTTTAGGTATTTGGGATAAGAGATTGTAACTGATTCACCCCTCCCCTCTTCATAATCTAACAAAGAGTTGGTGTTTAGATTAATTTAGTGTTAGGGTTTAATTTGATTTAATGTTAGTGTTCAATTTGGTTTAGTGTCAGCTCTAGAGATCAAATTAGTTAAGGGTTTGGACTCAATTTTCTATAGGGTTGGGGTTGAATTTGGTGTCTCAGAGGAAAGCAGGATGAAATAGGAATGAAGGATGAAGAGAATATCACATAATATAGAAACATAATCGAGGAAGTTGTGAGTTCCATCAGAGGTGTTGGTGGATCATTGACTAATGAAGAAGTGGTAAGTAAACTTTTGAGAACTCTTTCTTCTAAGTATGCTATTAGAGTATCTTCAATTCAGGAATTGAGATCTATATCGAACAATGTTGTTACTCTTGAAGCCCTAATTGGTAAACCAACTATATTTGAGCTAATTAATTATGATAACAGTCTACCAACCATTGAAATGACATTCAAGTCATCTCTAAGCATTGGAACATCAAGAAAATACAAAGAGATTCACAGTAGTTCATATGGAAATGAATATAATAGTATTCTGAATGGGGAAAAAGAACAAGAAGAGTTAGAGACATTGCTAGCTAAAAGGCTACCGAGAGGTAGAAAAAAGTATAAAGGAAAATTACTTTTGAAATATTTTAATTACAATAAGATTGGTCATATTGCATCTAGATGTCCTGAGAATGATAAGAATGAAAAAAGAGACAACTGACACCGAAGATTTAGAGATTACAAGGACAAAGGTAAGAAGTCTTGCTACGTAGTTGAGCAAGGTGTAACTGATGATGATACTGAGGAAGGATATGAAGTTGTTTATGTCTTTGTAAATGAAGACTCAGATGAAGAAAAATTTGAAGATAAAAAGGCACTTGTTTATTATGTAAGTAAAGTTGACCCTTGGATAATTGATAGTGGATGTTCACATCATATAACTGGTGACATTGATAAGTTGGAGAACCTAGAAGAGTATGATGGATGATTTGTTATATTTTCCAATGATGCTCCATGTCCTGTGAAAGGTAGAGGACCAATTGTATTGAATAAAAAGATGAGATGAAATGATGCATATTGGGTTAAAGGATTGAACTATAATCTATTGAGTGTTGCACAACTGAACAATACTGGCCACCAAATGGAATTTAGAATATAAAGGTGAAGATTTATGGTACTGATGGAGATCTAATTGGAACAGATGAACAATCTAAAGATAATTTATTTTATCTTGATACTGCTACAAAGAGTTACTTATTTTCTAAAGTTGAAGATGTATGGCTATGGCATAGGAAACTCTGTCATATAAATTTTGATAACATGATTAATGTGAGAAAAAATAATAGAGTTAGAGGTCTACCAAGATTAAGTGAACTTGATAAAGTAATGTGTAAAGAATGTTAGATTTATAAGATGACTAAGTTAAGTTTTACAAGTAAATCTTACTCTACCAATGGTATTTTGGAATTAGTTCACACTAATATTTGTGGTCCTATGAGAGTTCAAAGCTACTATGAAGATCGGTATTTTATTTTGTTTGTTGATGATTATTCAAGAATGATGTCTCTTATGTTTCTAAAAGAGAAATCTGATGCATTCCAAATGTTTAAGTGGCACAAAGCTAGAGTTGAAAAGGAAACAAGAAAATAAATGAAATGTTTAAGATCAGATAGAGGAGGTGAATTTATCTCTAATGAATTTATTGTCTTCAACCATGAAAATGACATCAAAAGATAAGTATCTGCACCAAGGACTCCACAAAAAAATGGTATAGCTGAGAGAAAGAATATATCTATAGTTGACTATGCTAGAACACTGTTGATTGATAAAAAAGTTGCACACACATTTTGGGGAGAATCCATAGGCACTACTGTCTACACCTTCAACTAAGTATAGTTGAGGAAAGGAATAGACAAGACACCCTACGAACTGTATACTATATATATGGAGAAGGATCATACTTTTATGTATTTGATTTGAGTGGCCCTATATTTAGTATTGAATCACCACTAATGACACTAATATAATGTGTTATAAATATTCAACAATTTTGAGTACATATATCTAGCTAGATTTCTATAATCCTGCATTGGATACATTAGTGCTTTGTAAACCCACAAAGAGATCCCTTTCTAGGACCAATTCACAATGGCAAAGGTGACTCAATAAATTATTTTTTTACAACTAAAAGTATGGTTCCTAAAATAGGAGGATGAAACCTATGATGCCACTTTTTATCAATGTTGATAAAATTTAAATAGTCTAGTTATAGGAATCCAACCCATTTTTTAAATGATGAGTAAATTTTTTAATGTGTTTGGTAATGTTGACATGGTATGCCCTCTCGTATCACATGAAACACTTTCAATCAACACCTATTTACATATATGGAATCACAAATGGGAAACCTCATTAACAACTATCAATCCTAAGGCTCAAGCCCATTAGCACATTAGATTAGTGGAGGCACAAGCCTATGATTAGCCTAGTCGGGGTTTGAACCTTGGTGGTCACAACAATACTGCCACCACTTAACCGACACACTTTGTGGCTTGTAACTATATACATATTTTATTGCGTGTGCCTAGGATATGAAACTGACAAGAATAGACATAAATCATAGATAAGGATCATGCAATAAGATCAATCATAAAAATGCATTTATAATGTTTCTCACTTAGTGTGGACAAGTGATAGAATAAATATGAACCTACAAGAAAGATAAAGAGAGTATATATATCAAATATGATGTAAAATATGTAATTACAATAGGGGTACAAGATGTTTCATAAAACATATGTAGAAGATGCCAAACATTTAAGAAATCAAGATGATTAAAAAAAAGATATGTAAAATAAGCAAGGAAGAGTAACACCAAAATATATACAAGCATAGAAACTAGGAATGATACTTAATGAATCATAAAATGAATAGAAGGGAAGGTTCCCACAAATAAAGAAACTGAATATAAATCATAATATAGAAGGATAAATGAGAGTAAAAAGGCACCACAAACATGACATAAACGAAAAGGATAAAGTGTAAAAATTACATATGTAAATCAAAATAAAGGAGCTAATATAAGTATATAGATCAATAATGCTTAAGAAAGTTTAGTGTTTCATGGAACATATGAATCTAGACTTCCCTCCAAAATACAAGCTTTACTATAAAGGTAATATTTTTCATCTTCAAGTCTCTAATGATATTGTGTTCCTTTTCAATGACCCAGCTCTTTTCTTAATAATAATTTTTACTATTACTAAAAATGACACCCATAGGTGGAATAATAGAAATGTCTTGTAATCCATTTTTTCTTATATCTTTATTAATGATTGTAAATGATGATTTTGCACTTGGTGAGCCATCATGTTTTGATTTAGAATCACTATGTGTGGTAATAACATAGGATCACGTAGAAGTCTAGTTCCCACAATCCTTAAGCACATCTGGAATATGAAACCACCTCAAGATGAATATCATTGAAACGATTTGATTGAAAGAATGCCAATGCAATATCTATGCTCTTAGGATTTCTATTCATTTATTGCTTAGAATCAAGAAGGAGATAGACGACGTTGTCATGCCAATGATTAAACAAGATAAGAAATGAACTTGCTGAGCTATAAATGAAATACAAATGAAAATTAGGGAATATTTTGTGCACCTGGAATCAAGATGTGAGGTATGTTGACACATATTTGAATTTCTAATAGACAAAATCCTCAGACATAGTTGTAATTGCAAATGTGAGATCTCCAAGTTGGAACTTGATTGTAGGTTGAATTTGGGATGGATCTAGGAGGTGCAAAATGACTGGAGCATTTTGTACCCTACTATTGGAGTTGGGAAAAACATCACAAAAACTGTCTTGGGGCAGATAGCATATCTTTTCTCTTGACAATTCTTTATGAAATCTCCTATACTTGTAAATTTGGAAAATGTGTGTGTGGGTGGCTATATAGGGGTTTTCCTTGGTCAACCCTCCATTTTGGTGATTCTCACCTCTACATATATCCAATATAATAGAGATAAAGTGTAGTGCTTGTGAATCTAGAGTATTTTCAAATTTCTATGAGCTAAAAGTCCATAGATGCAATGAAAATATCTACCCTAGTGTGATAGAGTAAACCTTATATGAAAATGCAATCAATGTATAATGTGATAAGTTTAAATGTGAAGCTCAAATGTGTAGTTTTGAGGATTAAGAAAAACATACCCAACCTAGGAGGTAGAGTATAAGCCAATCATCAGTTGATGATCTCCTAGTCATCGTAATAATCCTTTTGAAGCCTCAGGTTGATGTTGAAATGATCAAATGCTAGATGTAGCCTTGATTCACAAGTCCTTAATTCATGGGATGTCTTCAAATTGGGGCTTCAACCTTGTAATTGCTTTCACCTTGCCAAAATGAAGTGTGATGCTTACTTTTATACTAAATCAAAGGATAAACTCGAGAGGTCCAACCATAAATCATAAACTCCCACTAAATCACCAAGATGATACCTCAATTCAAATTTGAGCCTAATCCTTGGGGAAGACAACACCTTGGGTTTTCTGATCCTAGGAAAACAACACCCTAGGCATTATGTTCCACCTGGATCAAATCCCAAATAAGGACCATGGGTCTCAGGTAATTAGGAGATGCCAAATTATGAGGCACAACTAATCGAGGTCAGGACAAAATACGAAGGCTAGAAATGGTGACATGGGGCCTAGGTGATGAAATAAATTATTAGACTGAAGGAATAATAGAAGAGCACTCTTAGAAATAAGGGCTTACTTCAATTGTAAATAAAATTGAATTAATGGACCCATATTTGAATTTAGATGTTCATTAAGTGTAACATGAAATCCTATTATGTATGCTAAAATAAAAATACATAAAGGTAGGTGCTAAACAATCATGAAATTGTATACACCAATTAGGTGCTTACAATTTTTGATGGTACACACTATAATAATTTTATTGACATGAAACACTAGTTTTTTTGTAATGTTGACTTTTTTTCTTCCTATAGTGAAATAAATGACAAGATATGCTTGACTTAATCATTTACAATATTTTATTATTTTTGCTCCTTTTGACTTATTGTTACCTTTTATATATATCATGGATATCCTTTCACTTTCATATGGACTTAGAGATTCAAAATAAAATGGTTCAATTTCATAAGAAGCTCATATGAATCTTGTATAATTTTTTATATTTTCACCTTATAAAAAATTAGTCCAATTAAAGTTTATCAAATAGTATAGAAAACATAACACACAAATATATAAGCAATTATGCTCACTTTAATCTAGGGCTAATTTGTTTACTTAAGAGTACTCTATTTTATTTTTTTTACAGTTTAGTTTACTAGTTTGGTAATTCTTTTGTTTAATTTTTGCTTTAAAAAGTGTATTGCATATTTTTATTCATATCTTTTTTTTAATAATTTGATTTATAGACATGATAGACTTTGAATAATTTATTTTACTTCCAAACTATAATTTATTTTATTTGCGAAGTATAATTTTAAAAATAAGTTAAACTAAATAGTGACATAAACTTGAATTAACTTAAAATTTTTATTCATATAAATATTTTTTTAAAAAATTATATTTTAAAAATAATTAAAGGAACCTTAATATCATAATCTTAAAATATTTAAAATTTCATTGTTGAACATAATTTTTAAACTAAAATTGAAGTGGCCATAAAAATTAAATTATCAAATATTTATGCAAATGGGGTTGCAAGCAGAGTGGGTTTAACCATGGAAGAAACTCCGTAGTTAAGTGGGCTCATATGTGAGCATCACCTAGATCTAATGAGTGGTAAGTGTTCCATTCATTCTCATGAGAGATGGGTTTGTGTGAACCACTACTCATGAAATATGGATCAATGAGTTTGACTAAAAAACTACACAATTGAACCCTGATAGCAATGTCACAAGATAACTTATTTTTTTTTTATAAAAGATTTAATAATAACCTTTAGCAATTCGAATTGCTCTGTGCTGCTCCCGCGTCCGCAAAATTGCTCGTTGCTCCCGGCATTGATAGGACTCCTTTGGCCTGTATGAGGATTCACCAGGTAGAGAATTTTTATTCATATAAATAAAATATTTATAAATTATATCTTAAAAACAATTAAAGGAACCTTAATATCATAATCTTAAAATATTTAAAATTTCATAGTTGAACATAATTTTTAAACCAAAATTGAAGTGGCCATAAAAATTAAATTAAATATATATGCAATTTAACATAAATAATACTTTTACCGATTGTGTAAGATGAACTTGGTTTTTTTTTACAAAGGATTTAATAATTGTTTGTATTCATTCGAATTGCTCTGTGCTGCTCCCGCGTCCGCGAAATTGCTCGTTGCTCCCGGCATTGAGAGGACTCCTTTGGCCTGTATGAGGATTCATCAGGTAGAGACTTTTCGGAGACTAAAGCCTTCCACAACAAGATCCCTTGTCCGGGCATGCAAAATTTTGTGGAGGTTGTGCGTGGAGAGGTTAGGGTTTGCAATGTTTCTATGTATCTTCCATCTCTATGTCATTCTCGCTACAAGGATCTTCGGTCATAGCCTGTGCCAACATTTGTAGTGTTTTTCTTCGGGGAGGATGGGCGATGTTTCTCCGCCACCAAAAGTTGCTGACGGAGCCGCCGCCTCTGCGTTGAATGAACCTGTCGCATCTCTCATTTACCCTCTGTTACTGCGGTTTGGATGGATGGTTTGGTTGGAGATAGGGGAGATTTTCTGCAACAAAATGTCTTGATTTGTAGATTTACCAAGGTATGGCTAAAATTGGGCGAATTTACATTCATGATTTTCTGAAATTTGGGGAAAGTCTTTGGAGGAAGCAATCTATTTATTACCCTATGCTTGAGGCTTTTTTATTATTGAATTTGAATCATAAGCTGACAAAGAATGGGCGCTGAAGAATGATCCTTGGGTTTTCCAAGGGGACTTCCAGTTCCTATGCATGAAACCATTATATCCTGCATTTGATCGACGAATTGAGACATTCTCCTCAACCTTGTTTTCGATGCGACTGCCCTTATCTTCCATTTAATTTTGGAAATTGGATTGTTTAAAGGCCTTAGGAAATGGAGTAGGTAAGTTCCATTGAAGTTTAGACGAAAGTTTGAAATTATCTAACGTCTACATGTACATACGTTTGTGTGGAAGTGGACCTCTCCAGTGGTTTTCTAAACGAGATTATATATAAGGTTGGAGATCGTTGTTGGAGGTAGCCTATGGATTAGGCAAACATTACATTCTATAAAATGTGCTTCTCAACTGACCACTTCAAACTCCGTTGTAAAAACCAATGCACCCTAAGCATGATTCTGTTGGAATGCCTACTTGGTGGATTGGGGTAGAACCAAGCATTATGTTATCCCACCTTTCTCTCAGATGGAAATGAACTTTTCTCAAGATCCTTTGGCTTCTTTGGCTCACAAATCCCAGTGGACAACTCCTCTCCTAATCCCCCGCCTTCGAATTGTTTACAGTTGCCGGGTCTTTCGGCTACTGCAGAGATCTCATTTGAGAGTGCTTCTGTTGCCCCTGTAGCCATAATTTTTTCAAACTTTGGGGTTTTCCCCTAGTAATGAGAATCTTCATTTGTTTCACATTCTAAGAGAAGTCCTCTTGTCTCTCAGTTCTCCATAGTTAGTGGAAGATTTGATCGAATTAAAAAAGAGGAAATATGCACAAACAAGAGCCAAACATCAAATGAGTTTAAGATCAGCAATGAAAGAGAAAAAAAGGAAGGGAAGAGTAATTATTTGACTCAACTATGTCTGAAGATTAAGCCTCTTGAGGAAGTTGATGTATTCCGTGCATTGTCTTCCCTAATGACTTAGTTAAAGCTAGTGCCTTCAGCTTAGAAACTTTATGTTTTACTTTCTGTTTATCTTCATTTTATTGGAGATGTTTTGGAGTTTCTGATACTGCCTATTAATAGGTTACTCTCTGGTTAGGTAGGGTTGTGATGCTGATCTTGTGAATAGATGTACAATCTTTTGTAATATCAATATAATGGGTGCAGCTTCTATGCTATTATTAATTGAACATAAATAATATTTTTAAATTTTAAATTCAAATTAAATATTATATGTTAATAAAAATTAATAAATACAAATATATATTTTTCATTTGACATTGTAATTTATATCTATATAAAAATGTTGATGAATAATTATGCGAGAGATAATATCTAATTAACTACTAATCTATTTTTAGATAAGATAAAATTAAGATGTTATTTCAAATTATGTATAGATATAATTTAAATATTTCATGTCTATAATTTACATTGATTCTGCATGTTTGTTGCAACCTCCATTTAATTCAAGCTATCTCACCCAATGTAGAAGTGGAGATCAAATTTGTTAATGGTCGCCATGCTTCTTTGCTAAGTCATTGGTGGAAAATGTCACTTCCTAGCCAAATTTTCTTTATTTTTAATTTTTTTGATTTTTTAGAGTAATTTTTTCATTGAAAGACAAATAATAGCACTATTAATTATCCGTGTTAGAAAAATAAAAGGATAAGATTGTTGTTATCTTTCTTATCCAATTAGAAACAACTTTCAAGACTTTTTTTTATTTTTATATGAATGCTAAAGATTTTTTACATATGTATGCAAAAATATTTGTCCATAAAAAATTACAAGCATTTAATTTGATGTGTTTGTGACATTTAAATTCATGAAACATAAAAAATATTTTATTATTATCTTTTTAATATTTTTTAATCTTATTACAAGATTAATATATTAATATTCTATCTTTATATATATATATATTTATATTTATTCATTTTTTCATAAGAAGGGGGGTGGTTTCAACATGATAGAACAAAAGGACCAAAAAAGAGGAAATACAATGGATTGGAAAGGAAGTGAATTCTTTAACTGGTCTAGGATTAAGTCTAAACTTAACTTATTTGACCCTTTGAAAGGGAGGAAAGATAACTTCAGGACCATTTGGTTTATCTGGTGTAATTATCAATAGGCTATGGTGCAATTATCAATAGGATATGAAAATAATCTATTGCAGATTAAATGAATTTTATTTTAAGTAAGACAACTTTAGTTTCAAATTCTTTGAGGATGCATGCAGTGTCAAAGTGCACTCGTATACCCTCTCCCACCATCATCCGATCCAGGTAGATTTTTTGATGAACAAATTTGATAATACTTTGCCAAGAAGAGATGATAGTTTCATGGTTGATGTCAATCTCTTAAAGAATAAGGACTACTACAATGTTGTTCTTATGTCGAGACAAATCAATAAATGGATGCTAAAAGATAAAACGACCATTGAAAGATGGGATCAGAACACCAATAAATTGAAAGTAATTTTTCAGACTATAGGAAAGAAAAAGGGAAGGGACTATAGGAAAGTTGAGGAAGTCTTGAATGAAAGTCTTCTTAATGTTGAGTGATACCTGCAGGAAGAGCCTAGACTAATTTAGTTGTTACTAAATAATTGGTCATGACCAAGAATGCTCTGAGAGACATCTAGACCAAAAGATCTAAGGACTGAGGTTAAGAGCCAAAATGAACTGGCTCACAAATGGTGACAAAGGCTCCAAGTTCTTCTTTGATTTCTTATTTTTTAATTAGGGAAGAAAAAGAATAGGCATAATCTGGGATGATAACAAAACTGTTCAGGACCAAGATGAAATCAAAACACTCTTCTTGGAGTTCCATAAAAAGTTATTTACCACGGTGGGTACTGACATTCATTGCCAAGGAGCTAGGAGTTTTTTCAAGATTCTCAGCCCAAAAAAAGCATATGAAGTTGAATATCAACAACTTAGACGAGGATATCACTCTAGAAGAAGTGAAAAAACCATTCAGGTTCTTAACAATTATAAATTTCTTTTGGTGGATGGTCTGCCAATTGAATCTTATAAAAGAAACATTGATTGGATCAGTGAGGACTTACTACAGGTATACAAAGAAGCGATGAATGGAAGATCAAGGGTGATAAAATAAATAGAGGAATTATCAAATTACTGCCCAAATATGGGGATAAATCTCTCACTAAAAACTGGAGACCCGTCGGTTTACTTAATGTGTCCATAAGATACTTTCAAAGATTATATCCCTAAGGGGAGTGGATATTTTCCCTATGCTTGTTAGCAATACTCAAACCGGTTTTATAAAGGGAAGGTATATCCTTGAAACCTCCTAACAAGTTGGGAGGCTATGAACTGGTCCAGTCTCTAATCAAAATTTTGCAATTCTTCTACTTGACTTTTGCAAAGCATATGATCGGGTGGAGTGATCTTCTCTACTCACCACTCTTGAGGCATTTGGATTTCCTACCAGTTTTTGTCGTTTGGTTCATACTCTCATAAAAGATGTTGCAGGTCAAAGGGATATTATGGCTCTAGAACTTATCATTCAAACTAGAAAGGTCGATCAGACACGGCTTTCCCCCTTGCCCCATCCCTCTTTGTCATTGTTTCAGATGCCATACGATCAGACACGGTTTTCCCGTGCTCCATCCCTCTTCGTCATTGTTTCAGATGCTTTGTATGGCTTATCAAGGGAATCTACTCTTTCCCCTAGAGTCAGAGGAATTTCACACCCCAATAAAGAGTATTGTGTAAACATTCAAGCTGCAGATGATACTGCACTGTTATTAGAATTGAATGAGGAAAATATGGACCTCATGATGGTTAAACCTAGTTTCTTTTGTAAGGCATCTACTGAAAAACACCCCAACGCTATATCAATCATGTTAGGATGGAGAGAGAAGCCTCCTTAATGGTTTTCAAAGTTTGATTTTGGATGGGGAGGACCCACCAAGCTAGATATTTAGGTATCCCCTTTGTTTTCAATCCTTTCCTATAGGACAGGTAGATATGGATTAAAGGAAAAGTTGATTGTAAGCTTGGGAGATGGAATAAGAAATATTTCCCTTTGACAAGAAGGATGCAAGTGTGTCCAAAAATCATATCATATTACAGTCTCTATTATTCTTTCTATTTGGCTTTTTATGGGTACCGAATCAATGACATTCAGAAATAGATTCGTAAGTATCTTATAAATTATAGACATTTCATAATTATCAATTTTTTACATTGGCATTGTAAAATAGGTTTATAAGTTAGAGACATTAAATTTCTACAGACTATGTTGAATTTGTGTTACCTCTAGATTTAAGTGTGTAAGATTCTTTTTGCATGGACGTTTCAGACCATACTCTACAATCCATCATTAGATTTAAAACTAATTAAACTAAAATCGTATGAACAGTCAAGTGGAGCAAATAAGAGTATGAGGAGATGGTAGCTATGGGTATTGTTGCAGAGGAGATGGTAGCTATGGGTATTGTTGCAGCGGAGATGGTGGCCATGTAAGAATGCTGCACTTGAGCAATGTTCCTCTAGTGGGTGTCGTCTTAGCTGCAGTGCCCACTGTTTATTTCCTTTGGCTTTCTCGAAAACGTAAGCATTTATGTCTTCTACCGATTACTATGGTTTTTTTTGGGCGTTTTAATGGTCCAAGTGTGTGTAGTATCTGTGGATTAACATTGAGATTTGAATCACCTCAGTTGTATGTTCATAAGCACAATATGAAAAGTCGCTGGCATCGCCCATTTTCTTAGATAAAAAAAAAACTCGGTTGTCACCCATTATCAGCATAAAAGAAGATTAGGCCTAATTCACCGCATTTATTAAACCGCGGGTCTCTAAAATATGTAGAGATAAAAGACACTATGAGAAGAGTACGGATACAACTCAAATGGGCTTGTGTTAGCGTAGAAAATTGTTTGAAATGTTATCCAGGTTTTAAACGGCTACTATTTTCATTTGATTTCATAATATTCCAAGGTGCTATACATACGTGTGCAATTGTGCCTCCTGACACAGTTTAAAAATGAATGAGATCTCACTTTGTCTGTGCCCGTTCTTTTATATTTACTTGATGTTTACTGCTCATTGTTCATAATAGAAACATTATCCTTCTCCACAAAAATGTCTGGGTTAGCATTTGAGCCTTCAGTTTCACTGGCTCAAAATAATAACATTTATATTGCAGGACTCTAAAGCCCCGAAGGTACACAGATAAATCTATAAGGCCTTTTATCATTGTCAGGGCAAGGCTTCTCCCTGCATTTAATATTTATACAATTTAGACAGCTAATAAGTATCACTCAAAATAATTAAGTAATAGTTTTCTCCTACTAAAACTAAAAACTCGTAATGGAAGAAATTATTATTAATTTATTTTGTAATAAGGGTAATTTTTTTTATTTTCAATTGAAATGAGCGTAATGAGTCGTTCTCATTGAAAGAAATTCCAGCAATCAAAATCTAGGTTCTAATTCACTTAGTGAGAATTCATTCCAAGAAGAGTTATAGGGATGAAGCTAATACTCGGGCTCTGATTGGTCATGCTTACAAACGCAGGCCTAGTTGGATTTGGTAACGGTACTGAATTGCTGGATATCATTGTAAGAACACTAGATATCATTGGACGGCTCTCGGGATTAGCCTGCGTACACAGTAGTCCAATGTGAATGCATCTTATCACTTGCTCTTCTGCGCAATTTCCTACCAACATAATATCCATAATTTTGAGAGAATGCCCTCCTTTGAATAGTCTCCATGCCTGCATCACACGTCACCTTTAAAAAAGATTGAGGAATTCATTTTCTTAAACATTTTAATGGTTAATTGAGGAATTCAATTTCAATTTCTTACCCATTCTAATAGTCCGAGCCTCTGATTTTCTTTTAAAATAACTATGTCTGTATTTTTTCTTCCACTTACAATCTCTTGCAGTAAAACTCCAAAACTATAAACGTCGTCTTTTACAGACAGCTGTCCTCCCATTGCATATTCTGGAGCCATGTAGCCGCTGCATGCATCAAAACAATCTTTTTGAAAATGTTTTTGTAGATGTTTACAATTTGTTTACTTTTTAAAAGGTAAAGACGTTCTTACTAGGTTCCTGCAACTCTTGATTGGATTTCAGTTTCATTGTCAGAAAAAAGTCTGCCTAAGCCAAAGTCGGCTATCTTAGGATTCAATTTCTCATCAAGCCAAATGTTGCCCGCTTTGATATCTCGGTGAATTATTCGAAGCTGCGAATCCTCATGAAGGTAAAGAAGGCCGCGGGTGATTCCAATAATTATATTAAACCTTTTTTTTGCCAATCGAGCGTTCCACGCTTTACTGGTTCTGTTTTTGTTTCCATTTTCAAAAGAAAATATCATGTCACAGAGTAATTATAGCGCTGTAAATATTAAAATTGAAGAGAAGCGGAATTTAACATAACAAAGAAGACAAATACAAGTGACACAATATTTATCGTGGTTCGGCAATATGCCTACGTCTACACTTAAAGCAGGGAATTGATCTATTAATCCAATCACAGAATGATAAGTACAACATTACAATGCATGACTGCACACAGTCATTTATAGAGAGCTCCTCGAATACGAAGAGACGAGGGGAAATGAACGGTCTTATGACTGTTGGGCTTCACATCCCAACAATCTCCCCCGTGAAGTCCAACCAGCACAGCCATGTACTGTGGCATCCCCTGTTCCTTGTTCCGAATCTCAGAGAAGAACAAGACCTTGAGAAGATCTTAACTTTGCCAGACTTTGCTCCAGTACAGTGCGAATGAGCCTTCTCCAAGTCAGAGCAGAATCATAAATATCTTCTCCTCCAAATTTTACAGGTGCAAACTCACCCATAAATCCATGGTCACATCTGCCAGTTTCTGCAGATTCAAAATATATTTTTGTCTCATCCACATAAGGATCCACAACATTCATAATTCCAACAATCAACCTCTCTACGCCTTTAGAAAACAGGGGCGACACATCCTCCATGAGTCTGTCATGCCTCCACACATCAGATCCAAAAGAATAGAAAACATTAACCGCCCCTTCGTGAGCAGGGGTAGCCGAGGTCAACAAATCCCTTATCTTATGAACAAGCACATTGCTCAAAATCTCCATAATGCCAATTCTGCCAGACTCGTTGGAAATCAAATCCAGTGCATGGGCAAGGAACAAAAATGGTACACTCTCTCCGTGCCCACCTTCACCCAAAGACCTGTGCCTCAAATCCAACGCGCACAACACAATCTTCATTTGCTTCTTCCAAAGCTTACCCATGATCCCTGCGAGTTCTCGCAAACCCAATTGACTAGCTCCTGCAGCCTTTGTGTGGCTACTCTGTTCTATACTTCTAACGTGCTCACGTGGCGTAGCATGAACAACCTGTGTATGCAAGCAATGTTCAACAAAGGGAGCCTGCACACTTTCAACAGTTTTGCCTTTGTCGTGACTGGCAACAACTGAATGTTGTGACTTATCACCATGTTCAAAGTCACCTAGCACGGTGCGCATGCTAGAAACGGCCTCAAGGATATGCTCCTCATTGGTATGCCCAATTTTCTTGTTTTCACCGGTCAATGCCTGCGTAGCATTGACAAACATGTCATCTTCCTGTGTGCGCCCCCTGCTCATCTGCAAAACTCGCTTTCCTTCCAAACACGGTGGAGTTAGGCCAAAAACGCAGGCCCCATAAACAACATTGGGTCGATTGTAACCAGTTTGAGATTTTTGCAGAGAAGTGTCTGGGTGAAACACACCCGCTGTGGGTGTCCACTGGGATCTGACTTCTGCAAAACACATGGGTGCCCAGTCTCCAAGCATGGTGTCTTGACCAGAGGCATGCCAAGAGGAATCGTGCGCATATTGTCCTGCGCGATCGACATTGCCCTGTTTATTTGGCAAATCGATTAAGGCCAGCATATCCGGCAGAGGAGATGAAATGATACTTGTTTCACAGTCAGCATCATGACTTGAGCGATGACTAGCATAAGGGGCCCCGGAACTATCATTCGCTCTTCCTTCACCCTTTGACCGGGTGGAATACATTCCGCCTGGAGTTGTATTGATCGCAAGCTGTGTGGGAGAGAGACACCAAACTTCCTGACCTTCTTCTTGGTCGATATACAGGACTCTCTCTTCGACCTCCACCTTCACTGCCGCCTTGAACAACTCGCTGCCAACAGAAGGAAGCACCTTTCCTTCATACTCCAGCCTTTCAAACCTCCTCTTCTTATTCCTCAATGAACTATCCCTCTCTTCATTGAACAAATCTAATCTTCTCTTTAACCCAATAGTTAAAGGAATCGTTTCAGCTGCCTCAGATGACAGGGAAACAAGTGGAATTCCAAATTCTGTACATGGACAATTAATGTCAAGCCCAATCGAGGCATCATCATGCTCGATTTTCACCACCGGAATGACATCAATTTCCATTTCTTCAATCTGTTCAACTTCAGCCTTATTTATCTGACTGAATAATTTAAGACAGTTCCTTTTAATATGGCCTCGCTCTTTACATTCGTGACATTTATTTTTCAAATCCTCAGATTTGCAGTCTCTAGCCCAATGACCAAACTCTCTACAACTAAAACACCTCCCAAGACGAGGGGATGGTGATGAAACCATTTTTTTTTTTTCAGACTTGCCTCTTTCAGGCCTCTCTGATTTCGTGTCAACACTAGTAGCCAAGTTATCCTCATCTTTCCAGCCATCCCACCAATGTACATGGCATTTCGATTCAACCTTCATTTGTACAATATTATTTTGTAACAAATCTAAATGACCAAGAAACTCTTCGATGACTGAATCAGCTACAGCATCTTCTTCCATCTCTGCTCAGCCTCACCAGGCTCTGATACCAATTGTAAATATTAAAATTGCAGAGAAGCGGAATTCAACATAACAAAGAAGACAAATACAAGTGACACAATATTTATTGTGGTTCGGCAATATGCCTACGTCCACACTTGAAGTAGGGAATTGATCTATTAATCCAATCACAGAATGATAAGTACAACATTACAATGCATGACTGCACACAGTCATTTATAGAGAGCTCTTCGAATACAAAGAAACGAGGGGAAATGAACGGTCTTATGACCGTTGGGCTTCACATCCCAACAAGCGCTTGTTATTTTGGTAACAAAGAAATGACTCACCGAAGAGGAAGGTGTCAAGGCTTTTGTTGGGCATATACTCGGAGACAAGCATCCTTTCGGTTTCCTCGCTACAGCATCCAAGCAAATTCACAAGATTTCTGTGTTGAATATTTGCCACCAGTTCCACTTCATTCATAAATTCTTTTCTTCCCTGTGCAGATCTTGCGGACTGCTTTTTCACTGCTATCTCCTTGCCCTCTGTCGTCATTCCCTTGGAATTGAAACAAGTCCACATCTGTTTAAGGAAAACCTTAAACCAAATAATAAAATATGGTTGGAATCTAATAGTGTATAGCTTACATCAATTCATACCTTATAAACTGGGCCAGAGCCTCCCTCACCAAGCTTCTTGTTATCACTAAAATCATTTGTTGCTTCTCTCAAAGTTTCTAAGCTGAATGCAATTTGCTCTTTTGTAAATAGCCTCCTTTCTGGGTAGCTTTCATATGTCAGAGTTATGCTAAACTAGTTATTAATAATTATTGAGAGAAAATTTCAAGACAATAGCATGTATATCTATAGTAACACCTTCGTTTTGCTTCTCAAGGGTTGCTGGATTCTTGAAAACTGCAGATTTAACTTTTCTGAGCATTGTAAGGAAACATGCAACGAAGATTAGCATCAAGCCTACAGTAATCCCTAATATCATTGGTAGTTTTCGTGATGACTTATCTGGAAGGTGCAAAAATTTAGAAAATTAATCTTGGAGTGCATATCTACAGTTTGACACTAAAATTGGCGTCAAGCTCATGTATTCCACAAAACTCTTCAACTTCGTCCATAAAGCAAACCAACTTGAACTAACCTTAATTTAGTTTTAAATAAACATCAAATACGCCATTTTTATTTTCATTAGAAAGTCGAAACACATATTTTAAAGAGAATAGTTGAAGAAAGCCAGAGATACTAACTTGATTTAATTGTCTCGGAAGTTGCCTTAGTACGACCGTGGGTTACCGGCAGAGGACTGGGAGTTGATGGCGATGAGTCAAAAAATTGATATATCTCGTATCTTGCTGTGCAGCTTCCTGACATAGCCTGAAGTCCTTGTTTGGAAGAACAGCACCGTTCCATACGTTGCCATGCTTTAGACAAACAAGACTTACAATCCTCCATTGATACGACTTTCAAGCACAGAACTAAACCGTACACCTCATGCGAAGTTGAGTATTTGGCTGATCCCACTGCGTATCCATTATTTGCAGGGTCAAGAGCTTGAGCAGACAAATTGGAGAGAAGACTAGAGGTCGTGGACACAAAACCCTTCACATTGCCTTCGACATCTCGGTCGTTCCTCAGAACATAGAAGATGTTGTCCAGTTTTGAAAAGAAATTGGAGTTATCATAGTGCAAGAAGCAATCATACATCCATACTTCCCCACCTATCGCTCTGTCACAAAGGTCTCGAAGCATGTTACTTGCTTCACTTGAACACTCTGAGCATTTCGCTGCTGATACATCACCGATACACTGCAGCAGGCCATAGACTCTGTTGGGAGATAGGCCAAGTTAAACCCTGAATTTTGAGGTGCATTTAGAGACAGATTATTGATTACTAGGTTCAGATTTTTGGAGTACGTACGCCCCTCTGTGTAATTTGAAGCATTATTGCAAGTAGAATATCGGTACTTGCATATGGCTGAAGGGAAAATCATTAGAAAGACCAAAATAAGAAACATTGCCCCCCACCCAAATTGGGAAAAGAAGAGTTGAACCTTAATAGGATAGAAGAATTTTGAAGGAGAGAGGCAGAGGACTTAAAATAAAAATAAACAGAGCAATAACAGAGATAAATAAAGATGCATTCATAATCTTATGTATTTATATACATTTTAATTTTTTAAATCATACACAATGTTTCACTGCATGAAATAGATAGAAGGAGCTCCAGCTCACTAATTACTCAAAATACAATTTGTTTTTAACTTTTATTTATTTTTAATTGCAAATTTTTTATTATTTTGTTTTTGAAAGAGAGGCTACAAGTTCAAATCTTACAAGGGGTAGGATATGTGCATCTTGTTTGTACTTTGTAGTACAGTTAGACACTTCCCGCAAGGAGTACGGGGTGTACCATGTTGCTATATCATATGTATATCCAAAAACATATGACTAGTGTCGTAGACTATAAAAGAATCTTTTCTTTCCGTAACTTACAACTCTTCCGTTATATTTTTCTAAGACTTTTTCTTTCTACAAAATGACTTTCCTGCTCTATTTGTATATTCGAAAAAAGAGAAATCAAAGACTATAAATATTAACTAATACTGTTTTGCATTTACTTTAATGTATTTACATCAAAATCATAATGAATTAAAATTAAGATTTTTCTAAATCAAAACTGTCCTGCTTGCTTTCAAAATGGAAGAGATTGAAAAGACACTGGCAGTGGAAGAGAGAAGAAGTCTAGGGAGGTGTAAATGGGGGTAGTTAGTGATTACTCCAGGCAAATTTATAGTTATAAGCTCTGAAGTTATAGATTATGTCTTTATCTATGAAATGTAATTTGACGTTTAAGTATAACAGCTTCCACAGAACAAGATAGTCTTCACATTTATGGGCACGATAATTGACTTGACTAATAATTGCATTATTGCCTTAATCCAGTCGTAGGTAAGTCATGGATATAAAGACAAAGGGGGCCGGCAGCTGTAAGTCGAGGTACAAAAAGTCTTGCTGCAGGTCTCTAGCTAGGATGCTAGAATTTTCTAGTATTGCCCAAACTGCCGATCATATAATCCTATTAAACGCTTAAAATTTTGATAAAACACGGGTTCATGGTTATTGAGAAAGGGCTAAATTTCATGGCCGTATTTTTTAAATATAATTTGATTTAAAAAAAAAGTATAAATATAAAAGGGTAAAATTTCTGTAGCACTCAATAAATTTAATAGAGTGAATTCAGTAGTTGAATATTCTAATTTTGTGCTTTTTAAAATCTTAAGTACAAATTTCAAATCATTCTCATTTTTTTACAACAGCTTACTTGACAAGTCCTTTGTTTATAACTAAAGATTTAAAGCCCACATCATCAAATATGATGCTGCATTGACATGCTTTTTGCTAAGGTGTCTAAAAAGATCCAAAACAAAGTGAGGCCACTACTTATGTACTAAGCTAAATTTTATTGTTGTACTGATGCGGCATCACATGATTTGTTGCTTTTTAGATACAAGAAATACATTTCATTTAATTATAGGTATTCATCATCAACAATAATAATTTTAAAGTCACAACTGTTGGTGCAATATTGTCAAAAATATTAGACATTAAATCAAGTGCTATCACAACTATTAGAATGCACACAACTAGTGTATCCTCTCCTATTGCAATTGTATAAAGATTTTATTTTTTATAATGTATACATTTTTAGACAAGTATGCTTTTGTCATGTTCCACATTTGAAGGGTTTTGGAGATAACGAATAAAGTTTGAATGTGTAGTGTATGCTAATAGGTCAATATAATGTTAGAGAGAAATTTTAAAATTTGGTCTCATGATTTTTTAGTGAAATTGTTAAATGTTGTTAGTGATAGTTTTTTAATCATTTGGATGAAATTGTCAATTACTACACATCACGATCACAAAATTATTGGAGCGAAAGCATAATATTTGGTCTATATAAGTAAAATAGTTTGTTAAATAATAGTTTTGGCATATGATCACATTCTAGTTCGGAATGCCCATCAATTGTTGGAACTCCATTTTAGTCTTCTCAACTTTCTATAGCTTCATAACATGTCATTTATATATTATAAGCTCAAATTGTGATTCAAGTAGCACATAACAATTTTTTTTAATATTCTTAATTATTAATGTAAGTGTTTTAATAAGGTTGTGGAGTTTGTGGGAGATCTCTCAAGTTTAGAGATAGAGAAATAAAGACAATTATGTGATGATTCAAAACCTACTATTTGTAGGTTCTATTAGACCAACATATAAGTGGGGTTTACTCACATTTTGCTCATGTTTTCACTAGAAGTAGGTTTCTTTAGAATATAATGTGATGTCCTCTTTCTGAAAGAAAATTTAACAAATATATAAATTATAATATAATATAATTACAAAAGACAAAATTGCAATAATTATATATGAATATGTCTGTCATACTAAAACTAAGATATATTGACAAATAACAACTCATATATAAGAAATGATAGAAAAATGATAAAAATTATGTGATAATTCAAAACCTACTATTTGTAGGTTCCATCACAGCAACATATAGGTGAAGTTTACTCACATTTTGCTCATGTTTTTACAAGAAGTAGGTATGAATAAGTCTATCATGCTGCAACGATCCATTTTTAAAATAATAGGTTATTCCTCCAACCTACGAAACAAGGGGTTTTTTCTTGTTGAAGGAGGTGGGTCACTGCTCCTATCTACAGAGCGAAATGAATTTTTTCTTGAAAGAGCCGGGTCGCTGCTCCCATCTACCAAACAAGATGAGCGAATCCCCTTGTGATAGGACTCTAACTTTTCTGAATATAAGAAAAAAAGAAGCATGTTACATAATGATGATTAAGTATTTATAAATGAACTTTGAGGTGTAATTAATGCTTAAGATTGCATACAATAATTGGCGTAAAGAATTAATGTAAACTCCATTTCGAGCTTTAGGTAATAAGTTTCCATCTGCTCTTTGTATTAAGCTTTGCAGGCAGTGCATTATTTTAGAACTTCATGCAAATGCAGAATTTTTTTAAGCCATCAAACTGTAAGATTAGGCTATAGTGAAACGACTGTTAGTATAAAAAATTGAAGTGAATGGATGGGATTTACTTACGACATTCACGGGCTAGGATTGCCCTAAATTCTTCAATGGTTTTTCTAGAAGCTCGACTGGAGTCTCGAGTAGTTAGCTGCTCCATGTGATCTTTATTGTCCCTTACAATCCTTCGCCAGTGCTCCACCTCAGGAGGTAATCCTAGTAGGCTTAGTGTCGGATGGATCAAAGTTGCATAAGGAATTGAATTCCATGCAGAATAACAACTCAGCATATCCAATCTTTCCAGCTTTGACAAATTGCTAATGCTTTCTGGAAGGCTCTGCAAGTTTTTGCACCAGCTCAGACTTAAGTGCTTCAGCTGTGATAGCTTGCCAATGCTGTTAGGAAGTTTAATTAAGATTTTACAACAAGTTAAGTTCAAGTACTGCAGCTGCGACAAGTTTCCAATCTTGTCAGGAAGGTATCTTAATTTTTCACAGTAACTCAAATTCAAGCATAAAAGTTGTGAGAGGTTGGAAATGGTGTTTGGAAGGCAATCCAACCTCTGACATCCAGACAAATTCAAGGACTGCAAAAGTGACAAATGACTAATGGTGTCAGGGAGGTTTTGTAAGGGTGTGCAGCTAGTCAATTCCATGATCCTCAATTGTGATGTGCAGCCCACAACTGAGGTAGATTTCTTTTTCATTGCTAAAATTAAGTCGAACAAGTTTGAGTTATGCATTGTGATTGGACAAGAACAAGAATCCATCTTTAGCCATATCAAACTTGGAGGGAGACTGCATATGCTATCTTCTATGCGCCGTTGCTCCAAATGAAGATAGCGAAGACTAGATGTGCACAACATTCTAAGACACCGTGAATTACCTTTACAGAGACGAAGCCGAGAGATATTTAAATTGCTGATACTGTTGAATGAGCTGCTTGATTGGGCATTCTCCCACTGTCGGGTTTGGTCTTCTTTAGCAATGATTCGCCCCATATCTCGCACGAGATCATGCATGTCAAATACACGTTTCTCGCCTATCTTTATCAACAGCTTCATTGAAAGATTGGTGATAGCAGTGTGCACCGTCGTGTACATGGATTTCCAGAAAACAATTGGAGAAGTTGTGCGTTCTCCAATAAAAAAGCAAGCGATGTCCAGAAATATTTCCTTTTCCTCCTCACTGAGACCACTATAACTGATGTAGAGTGTTTTGAATATGTCTCTATTCACTTTAATGTTCTCAAGGGTTTCATTCCAGCAATCAATGTCACTGTCATCCTGCTTATCATATAAGAAAGCTCCAATGATTTCGAGAGAAAGAGGGTGCCCCTTGCAAGCCTTCACGATTCTTTTGGAGAGATCTTCATAACCGGGAATTGGAGACGGTCGGAGGAAGGCGTGCCAACTAAACAATTTAAGACTTTCACTTCTCCCCAATCCGCTCATCTCGTGAATGCATTCGGATGAGATGTGAGCAGCATTGAGAATGTGTTTATCTCTGGAAGTTATGACAACTCGGCTGCCAGAGGCCAGCCAATCCCCTGCCAAAGCATTTAATTGCGTGCGATCATCCACATCATCCAAAATGAGGAGGGCACGCACTCCACCCAATCGACGTCTCAACAAGGAGATGCCCTTATCAACACTCTCCACTTCCTCGGTATAGTTCACCAAATCCTTCAGAATTCTCTCCTGCAACTTTGTAAGACTAATGCTGCGGACATTAAATACAAATGTAGCAGCATCGAAACAATCATAAATTTCATTGTACATGGCCTTTGCAACTGTGGTCTTGCCAATGCCGCCTATACCCCATATTCCTACTTTAACCGTCCTTCCGGCTAAATTGAGATGTAATTTTTGAAGGAGAGCGTTTCTTGGGGCTTCCAGTCCCACTGGGTATTTGGCGACTTCTATGGGCACCCTGTCCACTGTCTTTATTATGTCATTCACCACCTTCTTTACTAGCTGAGCTTCGAAGCTGCATGGGGGATGCTAGTGACAGTTATAAAACAAAGAAATAAATGAATATATTTACAGTCTTATATCTAGAAGTATAAGAAATCAAAAGAACATCATCGTAGAAGGAACTGGTGATATCCAACATGAAGGCATTCACTAATAGTGAAGAAGAGGCATTCTAAACCTACAATTATGATGCACAAGAAACAAGAAACAAAGGACAAACACCACAAATTTGACGGATCTATTAGCCTAGGGAAAAACACTCTGATGCTATGATGATCTTCAAAGGAACCGTTAACAATGTACTTGTCAAGGACACACAATCCTTAACTTGAAAGCTACATCCACAACCTTATCAAATGAAATGCACACATTACGATAATCAAAGGAGCATTCACCACCAAATTTGAACTATCTACCAACGTATTAGATGAAATCATTACTTGGGGAATAACATTCCTCCACCAAGAAGCTATATCTAAAACCTTTTGTTTGGAGCCATTATAATTTGAAATTAAAGTAATTAGTATTAGAAAAATGATAATATTAAAGAGGAAAACCCTTGGAATCTAAAGCTTGGACCCAAGGATGATATGCCACCTAAATAATAATTATGAAAGATCTTATGAAAGGTTGAGATCTATCAGAAAGTGATAAATATATATGAGAAAAAGTTAGGATGGCAAAATTTAAAAAATGAATTAATATACTACCAATAGCTTTGTAATAAGAATCCAACAAAAACTAGAACAAAAGATTAGGTAGCCTAACTCAAATAGACATAACATATAAAGATTATATAGTTTGATTGAACAAGAGGGAAAAACAAACTTAAGGCTAAAATAATCTCACCTTCTCATATTTCATGTATTTTCCTTTCAAATCCAATGTAGTACAATACAATGGGATAACCTTACTCATATAGGATAACCTTATAATTCAATGTAGTACAATACAATGGGATAACCTTACTTATATAGGATAACCTTACAATCCAATGTAGTACAATACAATGGGATAACCTTATTCACACTTATAATCCCTTGTTAACAAGAGATTCAAATTAAAAAATAAAGAAATCTCTCACACAATGGAATAAACAATTTTTTTAATCTAAAGATTCTTTCTAATTTTTAGAGATCCAAGAGTGTAAATCAACCAATTTAAGCCAAAACATAGTGAATATAGATCAATGCATTCTTATTTGAGAAATCCACCCTCTCATAGACCAAGCACTGTAGATATTTATGTAACTAAAGGAGATTGATAAACTCGAACAATTGAACCACGATGAGTACAGATATTGATAATGACAGCGGTGATCGTCAAAGACGAAGGGGAAGACATAAAATCCTTCTTGCTTGACATAAAACCTCAAACTCCAAGGGGTAGGTTTTGGCAAGAGAGCTGAGGGCTAAGGGAATGATGCAGGTTAAGAGGATGCAAGGGGTTCTTACAAACACTAGCATTAGTCTGATGTGCATTCTGATTTTTTTCTCATGGTTTAGTAGTAGAGTTAGAGAGGTTTAGTAGTAGAGTTAGAGAGAATTTTACGAGTTAATTTTTTGAGATTGTATTTTTACAAGATAGGCTGTTGAATTTGTAGAACCAATGAACAATTGTTAAATGTGTTGTCTTAAAAACAATGATACTAAATAAGAATTGTTTGGAAATTGCTACAAACAAAATTTATAATAGCATCCAAAACAATAAATAAAAAAATCAAAAAAATCATAACATGACAACAATATATTGATTCATCCTGAAAGCATAATAAAATCTATAAACACAAACTATTATCTAAAATATCTTAATAAATTATCGTCATCTTTCCTGATGTTACTTCTATGTCTACAGATTTCCATGCATAATCTCTATTGCAAATGACTCGTATGTTTTGCTTTTTTAATAAAGTACAGAAGAAAGCTGCATCTCGCCTTTATATCTTATTAATTTTAGGAGAAAATAATGTTTGTGCAAATTGTTAACTAATGAGCAGCAAAGAGATAAATCCACACTATAATTTCTCTGACCCAAAAAAATCTTCTGTCTACGCAAACAATCATGCAGAAAGCCTCTTTTATCTTTTCAATCTCAGCAGACAAACATAAAGCTCCATCTTTTCTTTGTATCTTAATCTAATAGTTGCCATGATTCCTGCACAGGTCGATAATACATCGGGCCCTTACTAATTTCATTTCAATATCATACAAAAGGGGTTTGATGTTGAGCAATTAATAAGATTGAAATAAAACAGAGAAAGTGACGTAAATTACTTACCCTCCAGTCATATCCAGAGACCAGCCTGAGCGACAGCATATCTGTTGAAGGGCATGCTTCCACCCATCAATCTCTTCTTTTAAATATCGATCTGGATGTCTATAATGTTTCTGAAATGACTTCTTGTACGGACTGAATTCATTATCCGGGTATCTAACATGGGTTGGTTCCATTTCATAAAAGAGAGGAATGATCAACCCAGGAGAGGCCAACATGAAGCCTGCCTCCATGAGACACCATGCAGAGCTTGCATAGCCTTTGGAAAATACAGGAACGCGTATGGCACTGCTCTCCATTGCTCTTTTCAGGCTTAAATCAATGATTTCCCCCTTCTTTAACTTGTGGCTGTCTACAAACACCTCCAATCCGGCTGCGGAAAGAGCTTGGAAGAGATGATCAACCAGAGTCTTTCTCACATCTTTTCCCCTAAAACTCAGAAACACATGATATCTCTTATCATTTAGAGAAACTCTTGTGGCAGCAGGTACGTAAGGCTTGAATCCATCCATTTTGGAGTTACAGGCGCGCAAATGGTTCAATGCACATCACAACTTAAAGTCGAGCACGTATAGGGTTATAATGTTACAGATGCCAATAATTGAGTTGGTCGATCATCTCAACGTTTAACAAACTCATCGAGCAATAAGGTAAAATATGCCATTGAATGTCACGCCCATTGTTTTTAAAAATTAGTCTTTTATGCCGTCCTCGAATTGAACGCATTTAATAGGTTATGTCTTTCGATACAACACATGTTGGTTCTTATTTTAAATTGCAAACCATCTACCACGAGACTTCCTCGATAGCTTTTTACATCTCTCTCCTTAATAGGAATTATAAAATTTTTCACAATGCAAATATAAATTTGTTATATTATAGTGACAACTCTATCTAAGCTGGGCTTTACCGGCACAATCTGATCCCTTCCTTTCACCGATGCCCGTTTCCGTTCTTGTAAGCAATCCCATTAATCGCCACCGTTAGCAGTATTATTGATATGTGCACAAAACATGGCAGGAACAATTTAGAAGCAAAACCCAAGAACATTGCAGGATAATTGACGAGATCAACTTATAAGCCGTAAGGTTTTATTCTTTCAAGAAAAATAGAAAAATCTCTGACGCCTCATTGGAACTCTTCAGCTTTAATCAAAATTAAACAAGAATAAGTTATTGTTTAAAATCAGTCAGCTTTTCCCTGTCAGCTGCTCCGGTTAAATTGTTTTTGCTCCGATTATTATACACACATTTTAGATAATTCTAGAGACAGAAATACCTCTTTTTAAAGGTATTGAACTACAAAAGCTTCTTTCAATTCAAACTAGCATTATTAGAAGGAATAAAAAAGTGAATCCTGCTCCTTTTAAAAAGAACTAATAAATTAAAATCTGCAGCTTTTCTCTTATTTTCTTAAAAAGAAAGAAAGTTGTATTATAATTTCTTTTATTTTAAAAATATTAGATTATTTAAAAACATACATATTATGGAAGGGTGCTATAGTAAAACTGATCACTGTATGCACCATAAAATGGTCGCCTAGACTTTGGGCCCCATTTATTTAATCTATCAATATCAATTCCTGAATCAATATTTGTCATACATTCAAATCAAATTTATTGATCAAATCATAAATATTTCAATTTTCCCTAAAGTTTGAATATCCCATCAATTTTTAATTAAAAGAAATATATCCCTTTTAAATAAATAAAATAATATTATTTAATTGAAATTAATATTCTTTGAATGAAATAATGTTATTTAATTAAAATCCTCTTTGAATTAAATGGTTTTATTTTATTGAATTAATATTCATTTCTAAATTATATAATATTACCTTATTTAATTAAAAGAGATATTATTCTTTAAAATTAAATAAATGAAATATTCTTTCAAAAGATCTCCTGTGATGAAAAAGGAAACAAATTGAATAAAAATAAAAGAAAATAAAATGTAATTCCATTTTATTACAAACCTTCTAAAAATGATGATTGTTTCCTCTTTTTTCATTTATCCCACATTGCTTATACTTTCACATTCGAATCCAACTTTTCCTATAAAAGGAGACCTCTTATGCTCATTCAATCATCCCGAATTTTGATATCGAACTTATGCTGCAGAATTTCATAGCTTGTAATCATTTAGCATTTCAACTTGCACATTCACATTTTAGATTAATTTACATTTTAGATTAATTGCAAATCATTTTAGTTTAAATCCATTACATATAGCTTAATTTCATTTTCAATAAATTAGTTTAGCTTAGTTTGCATTGCAAATCATTTAGAATAGTTTCATTTAGATCAACTCGAATCTCTCATTCTGAGTTGTATTTGCATGGGTAAAATAGGCTGATCTGAGGGCCACATTCAAACCATGCTCTTCTCAAATAGAGAGCTATGGGTCATCTTGTGAGAACTCACTGTTGAGCACTCTCGCATACTTTCAAGGGTCCTGGTATACTCTACAGGACGTTATTTTTTGTTTCTTTTTTGCCTGCAAAAAAGAAATTTTTTTTTTTTTGGCCTTTTTTTTGTTTTTTTACAAGTTTTCAGGAAAAATTTTACAGGTTCTCTAAACGACAAATTTTTTTTTTCTGCGAGTCCGTACTGTCTGTGTACAAATTTTCGCGCGAGAGTATAGAGATATCCGCGCGAGATTCTGCTTCTGTAGCGTTTCTTCGCACGAGACTGTACAAAATTTCGCCC
The DNA here is from genome assembly GCA_027943335.1 of Chamaecyparis obtusa. Lineage (NCBI taxonomy): Eukaryota > Viridiplantae > Streptophyta > Pinopsida > Cupressales > Cupressaceae > Chamaecyparis > Chamaecyparis obtusa. The sequence goes on along the minus strand of BSBK01009251.1, from coordinate 344,680 downwards.
CTGGTTCTGTGTTTTCTCACGCGATACTGTGTGTTTTCTCGCACGGGACTGGTGTTTCCTCGCGCGGGACTGTTGTTTTCTCGCGCGGACCCTGTGTTTTCTCGCGCGCTCAAGGTACTTCCTCGCGCGAAATTCTGGGGCAATGAACTAAAATTTCCTACTTTCTTTTTTTACAGTTTCATTTTCCTAACAAGTTTTCTGTTTTCTGTTGCATAAAATAATTTTGTTTTCTGCAGCATAACAGTTTTCTGCAGGACGATTTGACAAAGACATAAAAAAACATACTAATGGTGTGAATGCAGGACGTTTGCCGAAGATCATTAAAACATTGTGTTTGCTTTCCTACTTTATTCACATAGTTTAATTAGGGCTTCGTTAAAATTTCTTGTGGATTTCGATAGTGAGTAGGAATTTTGGCTCTTCATTACATGGAGGTGATGACCATGAATGAACCTAGAATTCTAATGATCTTACTAATATGACGAATCCGTAGGGAAGCGGAGAAAGTTAGCGAATCTTTAGCATTTCTATTCACCAGGGGATTATGCTCTTCTCTCCTTGAGAGAGAACCAGAAACCCAAAAGCGTGTGGATTTGGTGGAGTGAAACTAACTCGGTGATTAAGTTTGTCTTGTGTGTCTGGGTAAAGAAACGGGCTAGAGAAGTATGCTCTTCTCCCTTTGGGAGAATCAGAAAATCAGAAACCCGAATCTGAGCCAAGTCCTGAGTCACCTTTAGAGGGCCTGCCGGAAGTTGAACCTCCGGGAACGACCCAAGTGAGTACACACCTATTGCCGGTGATTCCACCTCACTATAATAAAGCAAGTTTTGTTGAGTCTAAAGACTCCAAAACCATAGTAACTTCCTTTTCATGACTTTGACTATCATCATGGAAAGGCTCTGTTTGTTGCACTGAGCGGCGCCGCTCCGAGCCCTGCTTGCGGGGGTGTGTGACTTTCAGGTGTTGGTGTGGCTGCGAGGCCCCAGCTCTGTATCAGAGGCACTGAAGGTTATTGTGAACGGAAGCCAAGTAAAAACCTCTTAGTTAGTGGCCTACCCAGTTCATCTCCGAAAGGAGTCATAATCTTTGCACAAGGAGGGGGAAGAATCTCTCCGTATGTTTATCATACACAGATTCCCATCATAGGCATACACCTGGACGTTTGGAGGCGGTTGCAACACTGGCCCCTGCTACAAGGGTAACCTTTGAACGTACACTATTGAGTCCTTGGAAACACCAAAAACACGGGCGCCCTCTAGGGGGTGACACGGCTGTGTGAGGTGCACGTATGCACATAAGCAATGGGGCAAAGATTTTGACTTCTCACCATTTTCTTTGGTAGGGATAACTATGTGCTTATTTTTTTTTTGAGTCTTAAACATTGTCCAAAACATCTTCAAACAAGACTCCCCTAATACTATCAAGTTGCTTTGTCCTTGATAGGTCTGTTAATGACTACTGCTTGCTTCACATGTGCTTAAAACAACTCAAAAACACCAAAATTTGCAACCCACGGACATAATCTGGTAACAGTGTCGCCTGCCTTCACCAGAACAAGCATCGCACGGCTTGCCTGAATATTATCGCCTGAGATCATTTTGTCGAATGCCCAGTTTCAGGTGTTTCATAAGCCTTTTTAACGTATTTGGTCATAAAATCAGTGACTTACCTTGCCCTAGAAGCTTGTTTTCACTCAAGTTTTCTGATTTTAGACTACTAAGGTGCAAAGCCTTTTCCAAGTGATGCCTAATCAGCTCAAGCATCCCAAAGCAAAGTTACCCAAATCAAAAGTTTACCAAGAGCAAAAAGTTGCCAAAAGAAACCTCAAGAGCTATCAATCCACCATCCAAGCAACCCAAGCCGAAGAGAAATAGCAAACCAGACTTGAGAACATTGCCCATAACGCAAGAATTAAACAGTTTGCTTATCGATTCCGAGTAAACCGTCATTACATCAACCTTGAGCCAGAAGATTGACTTGTCCTGTATTTAGGGTCCTTGTGTCTTTGACCTTTTTGAGATAGTAATCCTTGATCTCATAAGCAATTTGGCTTGAGATTGACAAGTTAGGAATCGTTTCTATCAAATAGATAAATTTTTAGACTCTTTTGATAACACACTTGGAGAGTGTTAGTAGTCTCTTTGTCCACTCATTTTCATACAATCAAACTCAAATACACTTTGTGCAAAGTCATCCTCCTGATCCATACGTGCTAGGGTATTCACCCAAAAGGAATTGAGCACCTCTGTGGCAGTGTTGGTTTGCACTTATTTACAAATACTTCTTTTCACCATCTCTCTCGGACAAGAGAAAACTTTCACTATCCTAGTTTGGTATTGACGTTTCTTAGAATTGTCTATTTGCCTGAACTCTCCCTTTCATGTCAGTAACAACAAGATATCAAGTGAGCCAAGGAAAGCGACCCCAGATAGTCTTCAACCAACTACCCCCAGTTCAAACTCGTCAAAAGAGAAAGGAAAAGGAACCAATATTTGACCAGTCACCTAGGAGTAAGTCTGACACCTGGTTTGACCCAAAGAGCCATTTTAGTGATTTGAGTACCCCCTCAGCACCTTCATACTCAGGTATGGATATGAGTTATACCATGACTCGACGGGAGAGGGAAGCTATGGATCAAACCCTTGATGATATCTATGAAAGACACAGAGACAAGATTTTGTTTGGTAATTCCTCTCATGATGCTCAACCTAGTTCACCCCCCATCAGCACTAGGTACCTAGATGCACATCAACGAGCTGACAGGCATGAGAGACGAGCTCACCCAGACCAATGGTCACAACATGAAGACCAAGACAATGAACCTGGTGATGCTCATGTCAATGCAACGTATACCAATGATTTGTACAAACATTCAAGACCAAACTCTCCACTCCGAACAGCCTCAAGGCATACAAGTGAGAGGCTAAAAAGAATTGAGAAGGAAAAACAAGTTGCACAAAATGAACGAGCTGCAAAAGAAGAAAAACTTAGGCTTCTCGAAGAGGAACAACGAGCCTTGTTGGACATAGAGAGAAAAGCATTCCAAGAGGAGCAAGATAGGCTGTTAGCCCAACAATTAAACACTCAATTCAACAACAGGGGTGCTAACAGTGGAAATACTTCTCCTCCCTCCACCCCTTCCAGAACACCACAAAGTAGAAGGCGGTCACGAACCCCTTCTAGATCTCCTAGTCCTAGAGGAAGAAGGGCCTCTCAGTATGCTCACTATAGGAGGCAAACCCCTCCTAGAAACTCAAGACCACACTCCCAACATGCACATCATGGTTCCCAACACGGAGGTGGTAGCTCACATTATGACCTTGATACTCAAGACTTTATGCAAATGCAACAAGAGCCTATTTTCCAACAGTATGTAGATAGGTATTTGGAACAAAACAAAGATAAGTTCTTGGAAAGTCTAATCAACAAGGGTGCCAGAGTCCCTTATGACTTTGATGTATACAACAAGATACAAAAACAAAGTCCCTCTCAAGAGGAAGAAATCCGTCAAATGAAGCACATGATGGAAAAAATGATGCAACCTAAGAGCTCATTCTCACTAGACTCTATTTGTCCTAATCCATTTGACAAAAGTGTGAGTATGAAAGATTTTCCAAAGAGGGTGGAATTCCCACAATATGATAAATATGATGGCAGTGGTGACCCACATGACCATGTGCGTCAATTCTATACCATGAGCTTTGAATTCCATCAGGATGATTCCTATTTGATGAGGTTGTTCCCTAGAAGTCTTAAAGGACAAGCAATGGAATGGTTCACCAACATCACTCCCCCTGTCAAGACTCTTAGAGAACTTGTTCATAGATTTGTCCAACACTTCTTGTACAATCTATCAAGATCAGTTACTATGTTGGACCTATGCAACTTGAAACAAAATCAGGGAGAACCCTTTGTTACCTTCTTGCAAAGGTGGAGGAGAAAGTGCTCTCAGTATCCTAGGACCATCCATGAGGATGAAAAGATTGACATCCTTGTTAATAACTTGGTGCCTGAAATGAGATATGAGATCAAAAAGATAGTCTTCAATTCTTTCGATACCATGATTGAAACTGCATGTCGAATTGAAGATGTTCTCAAAGGACAAGGCATTTTGACCAGACATAGCAACAATGGCAACAATGGTCAGCACAACAACAAGGATAAAGGGAAGAACACCTACTGGAACAAAAACAAACAAGTTGTCAATGACGGAGTTGTAGACGCTCCCCAACCTAAAGATCAAGCCGTTCTTCACTTGTCCAGTGCAATTCAAGCTATGAAGCTCAATGCACCTCCTCAACAAGAGAGCAAGCCACGGTATCAAGAGAAGCCTAAAAAGGAAAAACGCCAATTTGCCAAGCTTGGTGATTCTTACGAGGATGTTTTCAAAACGCTCATTGCCAATAATCTTGTGCATCCACAAGATCCAGCAAAACATTACATCCCTGACATTAAGCCACATTGGTGGGATGAGAAGGCTTTCTGCATATTTCATAATGGCATTGGGCATACCATTGAAAATTGTTGGAAACTCAAGCACATTATCCAAGACCTCATTGAGAGTGGAAAACTTAAGGTGGATGGACTAAATACCAATGCTGATCACAAAGCATTTAAAGAACCATTGCCTAAATATGACAAGGGGGAAACCTCTAAACAAAAGGATGGCAAGGCTGCTATCAACTACACGTATACAGCGGCAGAAAATGTGATAAACATGCTTGAAGTTGTGGAGCCAAGTGTTAACACGATGAGGAGTAAGGACCCACATGGTTATGACTCTCCCCCTATCTTTGACAAAGAACCTATTGTGGTGCTGAGAGGTCCTCATTCTAGGTCATCTTCCCAAGCCTTGAATGCTGTTACTAGGAGTCAAGGTCCTATCATTCTTAGAGGTCCTAATTCAGGTCCATCCAATAAACCCAAGCAAGTGGCATCCAAGAATGTCACTAAGTCCACCACTGCTCCAAAACCAAACTATAATCTTGTAGATCAGCTACAAAAAACTCCAGCGCAAATATCAATACTGGAGCTTCTAGAGTTGTCCCCTAGACATAAGCAGATCCTTGAGGATGCTTTGCGCACAACAGATGTCCCTAACGACATAGATATAGACCAATTTCAAGGCATGGTTAACCACATTTCCAGCCCACATTACCTCTCTTTCTCAGAAGATGATGACAAATCCCTAAGCCACCCACACAATCTCGCCCTTCACATTGAAGTAATGATTCATAAAACTCGTGTCAGGCGCGTGTTGATAGATGGGGGTGCTGGGCTAAATATTTGTACATTAAGTTTGTTAAAAACCTTGGGCTATTCAGAGGAGGTGATCGACAGTAAAAAGAAGATCACTATAAAGGCCTATGATGAGGCAGAACGAAGTTCCAAGGGGTTAGCTGTCCTTCCTGTCAGGATTGGCCCAGTTGAAAAAGACATCTTGTTCCAAATTGTTGATACTGGACCCCTTGCATACAATATTTTACTCGGTAGACCATGGATTCATGACATGCAGGCAGTGCCGTCTACCTACCACCAATGTGTTAAGTTCCCCTACAATGGAGTTGAAATTTGCATACCAGGGGATAACACTTTATCAGTTAATTCAATCTCAGCTAATGTTCATGTCCCTCTTAATCGAGATGCAGAGGATTATCAAGAAACTTTAACAGACTGTCAAAACAAATTTAAATCAGTAGACCTTGGCATGGGGGGGTATCAACTTGACTCTTTTGCAAAGATGCCAATTTCCCCTCGGTCATATGGAAAGCCTTCACAGGAAATGAAACCATCTTCTTCAGCGATGACACTATTTGACACATTTGTTGAATCCTCAGTACCAATACAAGATGAAAAAGAGGAAGTAGCTGTTCGAGATTGGATGTACAAAGAGGAGAAATACCAGCACAATGAAAATTTCTCCCCCTCTCCTAAGCCTTATGGGAGAGGATATACTCTTGTCAAAAAGATGGGTTATCCAGGATATGGCCCTCTTAACCACAGATTAGATGCTAGAGCCGAACCACTTAATCATGATCTTTTTGGATGTAAGTCTAAGAAACCGGTTGGCCTAGGCTTTATGAAGAAAAACAAGCACGCTGTCCCCATTTCTGATAAGCGGGATAGCAAAGATGACACAGAACATGTACCAGACTTGACCAATCAACAAGACATGACAGATGATTGGGTTCCTTCAACAAATCTCCTTTGGGGAGATTCAGAAAATATGACTACCAGTACACACCAAATCACTACTGAAGGACATGCTGAAAATTTCATCCGAGAAGGTGTGCCTCTCGAAGATGTCCAGGCTTCTACCTCGAGGCTTAGGAAACCCAGCTGGTGTAAACATCCTCGCAAGGATTCAGACACAGACTCAAATGAGTATGAATGGGATTCACTCTCAGATGCAACAGTTGATTTGGATATGGATGTTGTTCATGCTTATATTACTCAACCCAACGTAGCTAATGAGTCGTGTGTTAGATTAGAAGATTCGAACCCACATGTCGCATTAGTAGACGATTCTTCACTTGATGGGATGAATCTTGATTTAGACACCTTAGAGGGATACTTGAAAGACTCCGATTCTGCGGTCACCAGAGATGACATCCCCTATATCCTTAATATTGAACCAGACATCAATCTACCCCTCATTAATGTTAGATTTGACAAACGCAAATCATCCCAAGAACACCTGCATGCAAGACTGTCACAAAGAAGAAGCAAAAAGACAGAAAGCTATGGCGGCCAATAGGCCAGAGACTGCAAAACCATGTTGCAAGAAAATAATCTTCTATTAACAATGATGAAAATAATACAATCTCCTTATTGAAATGAAAGAAGTGAATCCTTATAAAAGGAAACACGAAACCCTAAAGGCTAAAACCCTAAAGAATTATAAAGCGCCTAAGTGAAACTTAAGCCTAGAGTATGATAAACTAATAATTAAATGATTTAATTATTAGCTAACATAAGACTACTCTAACACCCCCCCTTAAGTGTAACTTAGGGAGAAGCAAAAAAAGCTAAACTACTGCAGAAAGTAGGAAAGATGGGTCCCGGCAACTAGGCCTGATCAGGTACCCAAACATAAAGCAAAAGATGTCCCAGAGAAAGGAACAAGAAGAGAGCAAGAAACTCCTCTGAAGCATGTCTGAAAACTCTGTCAGAAGATACTGCTGGAACCCCCACTGAAGTGCATGACCAGGTAGAGAAGACAAGTGTCTGAAGAGCTGATTAATCGAAGAGGTGGCCTCCAAAAGCAGGAATGAATGAGTGTCTATATAGTAGATGATCCATCTCACCGAAATGCATAGGTGCCTAGCCACTGCATCCGCCTAGTACATAGGAACAAAAACTGAATACGTAGATCACTCAACCGAACCAAGGAAGCAATAGAGCCAACAGGTGAACCCCCCCATAATGCTGAACTGGGAGAGGTGACAGGAACACTAAAATGCGATGCCAAAAATAGCTGCAGAAGAAGAACCAAGAACACCAACAGTGCAACAGAAGCACACACACAGGATAAAGGGCGGTGTCATAGACACAGTCTACATGGGCTAATGTCGTGGAAGGTACGCTCACTTGACAAGAGTGGATGCGCCTATAGTGGCAAATGCATCAGAATCCCCCCATGGCACTTTATAACTGAGTGCAAATACTAAAACTGAACCAGGTGATAAAGATCCCAGAAATGCAGAAGAGGGCACTTTATCTTAGTGCGTTTACAGAACAAAAATACATCAGAAAGAGCATGCAAGCTCAGAAGTCAGAAAGAAGAGTGCACTAAGAAACCAGAAGAAGAGATCCCCGGACCTGTAGAACCAAGCACACCACCAGAGGGCATAAACTGCATAACTCGGAGGAGTGAAAACCTGGAGTAGAATCTGGAAGAAATACCTCTGCCACTGAATAGTACACAGAATCAGCTTTCCGACGATATCTCGTTTGCCGAAAAAGGAGTCCGGATGAGCCAGATATGACTCCCGGAAGGCAAAAAAAGACATCAGACATCAACAGCAAAAAACACTGTTGAAATGGTAGAACCCAAAACCCTAACCTCCATCATCGGAAAGAGCTCGGAAAGAGCTTTCCGACGATATAAAGAAGTCAGAAAAAGACCCCCGGATGCTCCCTATAGAGAGAAAAACGTCCAGGTAGGTCAAAAGGGCCCCAAAAGGCAAAAAACTAAGCCCTTGGGGCTAAGAAACTGGGCCCCTGGGCGCCATGTGACCCCGCAGGGGGCTGGGGCGGTGCCCCCGGTCACCCATGTGACCACCCGTAGGGCTAAAGCTGCCCCGGGCGGCGCGGGGGCGGCGAACGGAGGCTGAGCGGCGCGGAGGGGGCGGCCCGGCAGAGCGTCGGCGGAGCCGGGGTGGGCGGCAGCTGGGCGGGCCGTGGGTGGCGCGGTGGCGGGGGCCGTGGCTGCTGCAGTGGCGGGGGCCGCGGCTGCGGTGGCTGCTGGGCGGCACGGGGGTGGCCGCTGGGCGGCGCCCCCAAAATATATTTTAAAAAAAAAAAATCGCCGTTTGTACCCACCTCGGAGTGCGTGCCAGGGCCGTACGGCCCTGGTATGCAAAAATTTTTTGCCTCAGATGCCACTGTGTCCAAAATGGACAAGTTTTATATGGATTTAGGGGTTCTTGGGCCTTCCGGACACAATGGTGGTGTCCGTTTTTGCCCAAGGTGAGACAAATTTCGGCTCCCCCCCAGATCCACAAAAAAAACTTCTGAAACCCTTGAAAACCTTCTGCTTCTGGCACGCTTCAACGAAACTCGAACAACGAACAACAGGAGAGCTCTGATACCATGTTAGATTTGACAAACGCAAATCATCCCAAGAACACCTGCATGCAAGACTGTCACAAAGAAGAAGCAAAAAGACAGAAAGCTATGGCGGCCAATAGGCCAGAGACTGCAAAACCATGTTGCAAGAAAATAATCTTCTATTAACAATGATGAAAATAATACAATCTCCTTATTGAAATGAAAGAAGTGAATCCTTATAAAAGGAAACACGAAACCCTAAAGGCTAAAACCCTAAAGAATTATAAAGCGCCTAAGTGAAACTTAAGCCTAGAGTATGATAAACTAATAATTAAATGATTTAATTATTAGCTAACATAAGACTACTCTAACAATTAATCCCAACCTTATTGATTGGTCTCAACGTCATCAAGCGCCTCAACTCTTGACATTTTCCAATGACTATGAGATCACTTGCTACCTAAATGCTGTTGAACTTGTAGTCTCTTCCACCAGTGAACCAGCTACCAGCATGACAAAACCAGACATCAAGTACCTTAGTCACAAGATAAAAAGAAAAAAAAAAAGAATAAGAGTTCTGATGGCAAAAACCACTATGTGGCGGTGTCAGAACCAAAAAAAGTAAAAATAAAAGACATATCCAAAGGTGAAAACCTCTCTGAGGCACCTACGAATGAGGTACTTGATAGTCTCCCAAGTTATTTTCATGACAGATCATCAGTATTGGTGGAGCCTACAGATGCTGTTAATTTGGCCACAGAAGAGGCTCCAAAACTTGTACACTTGGCTAAATCTTTATCACCTCAAGAAAAGAAAGCCTACACTGAGTTCCTCCAAAAGAAGCAAATTAATTTTGCATGGACATATTCGGACATGCCAGGGTTGGACACTAATCTCATTATGCATCATTTGTCCATAGCTCCGGGTGTGAAACCAGTCAAACAAAAGTTACGAAAAATGCACCCTCATATAGCTCTTTTAGTAAAAGCTGAATTAGAAAAGCTCCTTGGTGCAGGATTCATTAGAGCAGTAGACTATGCTGACTGGATTTCCAACATTGTACCTGTTTCCAAACACGATAAATCCATCCGAATCTGCACAGATTTTAGAGATCTTAATAGAGCATGCCCAAAGGACGATTTTCCACTTCCTAACATAGACATGATAGTGGACATGACGGCGGGCTATGAGATCTACTCCTTGATGGATGGTTTTTCTGGGTATAATCAGATCAAGATTGCTCCTGAGGATCAAGAAAAGACTGCATTCACATGTGCGTGGGGTACTTACTGTTGGAACGTCATGCCCTTTGGATTAAAAAATGCAGGAGCTACTTATCAAAGAGCTATGACAACCATCTTCCATGACATGATGCATAAAAATATGGAAGATTATGTGGATGACACCCTCGTTAAGTCCAAGAAAAGAGGAACACACCTGGCTGATTTAGAAGCAATTTTGGATCGTATGGAACAATTTCAACTGAGGTTAAATCCAAAAAAGTGTGCATTTGGTGTTACTTCTGGCAAACTATTGGGGTTCATCATTTCAGCTAAAGGGATAGAAGTGGACCCTGAAAAGGTTCAGGCCATTATAAACATGCCACCTCCTAAAAATGTCAGTCAAATGAGGATTCTTCAAGGACGCCTTCAATCCATAAGGAGGTTTATTTCACAATTAGCTGATAGGGCACAACCCTTTAACAAAAATCTGCATAAAGGGGTTCAATGTGTCTGGAATGAAGATTGCCAGAAAAGCATGGATCAGATTAAGGAATATTTGGCACATCCTCCTATCTTAATGCCTCCCATTCCAGGAAAACCCCTTATTTTGTATGTCTCAGCTACTGAATCTTCATTGGGGGCATTGTTGGCTCAATTAGATGAACAAGGGAAAGAAAGGGCCATATACTATATTAGCCGCACTCTAGTGGCTTATGAGATCAATTACACAAGTATTGAAAAAGCTTGCCTTGTAGTAGTGTTTGCCTCTCAAAAGCTGCGACACTATATGCTTGCGCATACCATTCATCTTATAGCAAAAATTGATCCCCTCAAATACTTGCTCGGTAAAGCTGCTCTCACGGGTAGACTTGCTAAATGGATGATGATTCTTTCTGAATTTGACATAGAGTATATCGAACGCAAGGCAATCAAAGGCCAGGCTATTGCAGATCAACTGGCTAACTTTCCAATTGAAGATAATATGCCGGTTCAAGTCAACTTCCCAGACGAACATCTCATGTACATGACTGAGAGATCCTGGAAGCTATTCTTTGATGGTTCCTACATGCACAATGGTTCTGGAGCTGGCGTGTTGTTTGTCTCTCCTCATGGGTATACTATTCCCAAATCCTACAAGTTACTATTTCCATGCACAAACAACATAGCTGAATATGAGGCTTTAACAAATGGACTCAAAATGGCTATAGAGTGGAATATCAAAGAGCTACATATCTATGGGGATTCTCAGCTAATCATTAATCAGGTTAATGAGCAATACCAAACAAAAGATAACAAGTTGATACCTTATAAAAAAATGGTTGATTCATTAAGACGGTATTTTACCTTTGTCACTTTTCAACAAATCCCCAGAGCTGAGAATAAAGCAGCCGATGCTATGGCCACCCTTGCTTCACTTCTGCAGTTAACAGAACACGAGTTCAGATATGAGTTCCTAGTGGAAGAGCTACGTTATCCCATATTTGACTCACCCGAAAGCCATGTCATATGTACCATAATCAACCATGAATCCTCCCGCTATGGTGCCATTTACTCCTATCTCCGTGATGGCATCATCCCTGACACTTTCAACCGGTCTGAAAGAAGAAACCTCATCCGTAATGCCTCTCACCATTCCCTCATCTCTGGTGATTTGTATAGGAGGGGTCTAGATGGGACACTTTTTAGGTGTTTAGAAAAGGAGGAATCGGATCAAGCGCTAGTTGACATCCACGAGGGCATATGTGGGGGACATTCTAATGGTCTTTCCATGGCTAGAAGGTTGCTTAGGGCGGGATACTATTGGCCTACAATGTAGATGGACGCGATAAAATTTGCCAAATCTTGTGAAAAATGTCAGAAACATGGACACCTGATACATGCTCCAGGTAGGGAGTTAATTCCTTCTCTCACTGGCCATTTCAGCGATGGGCCTTTGACCTTGTTGGGCAGATTCATCCCAACTCATCAGGTGGGCACAAATTCATTATCACTGCTACTGACTATTTCACAAAATGGGTAGAGGCTGTCCCACTTTCTGTTGCCTCAGGCAAGACAGTATCTCTATTCATCTTAAACCATATCATCTGTCGATATGGAGTTCCATCTGAAATCATCACTGACAATGGAGGTCAGTTCAATAACAAGGGCCTTACACAACTCTGCCAAAGATTCAGGATAAAACAACATTGGTCCTCCATTTACTTCCCGCAAGGAAATGGTCAGGAAGAGGCTTCAAATAAAACCATTCTCAAGATTCTACACAGAACAGTTCACAAGAATGGTAGAGACTGGCACCTACAGATAAATCCGGCCTTGTGGGCCTATAGAACGAGTATTCGTACTCCAACGGGGGCTACTCCTTTTGCCCTCACATATGGCGCTGAAGCAGTGTTACCTTTAGAGGTTGAGATTCCATCACTGAGAGTCTCTCTCAAAGGTCTGATTACAGATGAAGATTATCGCGCCATGAGATTACAGGAATTAGAACTTCTGGATGAAAAGCGTAAAGCTTCATTTGACCATATGAGGGTCTACCAAAAGCGGATGTCCAAAGCATTCAACAAAAAGGTTCGCCCTAGAGAATTCCAAGTAGGAGATCTTGTCCTGCGAGAGAATCCTAAGAACCAACAACACAGAGAACAAAAGGGCAAATTCGAACCTAACTGGCTTGGACCCTATATTATCACAACAGCTTTTGGTTCAGGTGCATATCTACTATCTACTGAAGAGGGGGAGCAGCTCCCTACGCCTATCAATGTTCAGCACCTGAAGAAGTTCTATCCTTGATGCCCGTTCTGTCTGGGGGCATCCTTTGTATATAATTATGGTCCTGAAAAAATCCAAAAAATTGATATATGATCCTGAAAAAAATACAAAAAAATAAAAAATTCAAAAAATACAAAAAAAAAATAGAAAATGTGCCTCGGTGAAAACCTGGAAACAGGCGCCTTGGTAGCAAAAGTACAAAAAAAATATAAAAAGTCCTGAAAAAAAAAAAACAAAAAAACTTCCAAGTGGTGAAAACCTAGAAATAGGCGCTACTTGAGGCCTCTGCACCCCTATTTCTTAGCATGCGCTCTCGACACTTAGCCATTCTCCATCATGCCTTGTCCTTGTTGCCTTGGTTTGGAATTAGTCTTTGTCTTTGTCTAGGGGGCATCATTGTTTTATCTTTGGTCTCTTGGATATGCTTGTCTTTAGGACACCTCGCAAAGGGTGTTTTTCAACACCACCCCAACTGTGTTTTTCAACACAAAACCCCCGACATCGAGTGTTTCTCAACACTTATCAGTTTGGTCTTATCCAATTCGGTCATGTGATCTTACCCATTAGCAAGCATTCGACCTTTACCCTCGAAACTCAGTATCAGTTTACACATTTAAACTTTTTAAAACACTTCAGCCTGAGATATGTCATGATCTTTTCTTTGTGTACTGACTGTTATTGATTTTCGTTGAGTGTCCTTGCCTAAATAGGTCTCTCCGTGATGCATAGCTAGAGGACTTGGGGCATGGGGCATGTTTTTATTTGCTTTCTGCTTGTGGGTGTTTGTCTTGAACCTCTTGAGTGTTTTTTGTTGTCTCCTTGACACACTTAGGATATTTGAGACATCATCCTTGACTGTTTCTTGCACAACTGTCCTCATGGTTATCCTGGCATTTATGCCTTGATGCGAGCATGGTTTTGCTAAATTAAATTGGGTAAGCTAACATGGTAGTCATCTTGACCTTTATGTTTTTGATGCTCATGTTAGAATCTTTCCACATTCCAAACCGATATAAATCACATTCATATCTTCATAGTTGCATTTGTGACTAGTGATGGTTGTGTGATTGTCCGATGTTCGGTAATAACGGCCCAGTGATGAAAATAAGCTTTCTTACATTCTCTAATGAATGATGAACACAAAATACCTATGTTACCCATGCAAGTACATCTTTGCATTTTCATGTAGCTTGCATTATTTAGGCTTCATGTTAGCATTTGCACTTTTAGGCTGCATTATGAGTTTGAGAGGGTTTCCTTCATCTTTCTTGTGGACTTTCAGTCAACTATGATCACATTCTTCATTTCCTTATCTTCTTTCGTGATCTCAATCGAAATTCCCAATCTTAAACAGTTGATTGATTCTATTTCTTCTCTCCATTTCTTTCCATTTCTTCCAAACTTCTATCTTCCATTCACTATTCACCCCACTTCTTTTCTTCTAATTCAATCTTGGGGCATAATCTTTCTTGCTATGAACCTTATCTTTCATTTGATTTGATCAAATTTATCAATTTACTGTTTCTCCTCTATCTCATTTCGATTTCGATCACGAGGGGGCAGTACCTATCAAATTTCAAACCTTGATTCAGTTTTATCAAATTATCAATTGCTCCTCTTGGGGCAACATTGATTGAGATTCTTATCTCTCACTTTGGATATGATCCCAAATCGACCTCATGTTCAAAGACCTTTAGTTTATGTTTGTCCTGATGTGTTCCCATCCGTCGAACACACATCTAAGTTGTTTTGTGATCCCAGATCGATCTCACATTTCAATTCTTCTTTGACTACATGTGTTCCCAAATCGATCACACATTAGTCAAAGAGGGGCAAATGTATGCACCATAAAATGGTCGCCTAGACTTTGGGCCCCATTTATTTAATCTATCAATATCAATTCCTGAATCAATATTTGTCATACATTCAAATCAAATTTATTGATCAAATCATAAATATTTCAATTTTCCCTAAAGTTTGAATATCCCATCAATTTTTAATTAAAAGAAATATATCCCTTTTAAATAAATAAAATAATATTATTTAATTGAAATTAATATTCTTTGAATGAAATAATGTTATTTAATTAAAATCCTCTTTTAATTAAATGATTTTATTTTATTGAATTAATATTCATTTCTAAATTATATAATATTACCTTATTTAATTAAAAGAGATATTATTCTTTAAAATTAAATAAATGAAATATTCTCTCAAAAGATCTCCTGTGATGAAAAAGGAAACAAATTGAATAAAAATAAAAGAAAATAAAATGTAATTCCATTTTATTACAAACCTTCTAAAAATGATGATTGTTTCCTCTTTTTTCATTTATCCCACATTGCTTATACTTTCACATTCGAATCCGACTTTTCCTATAAAAGGAGACCTCTCATGCTCATTCAATCATCCCGAATTTTGATATCGAACTTATGCTGCAGAATTTCATAGCTTGTAATCATTTAGCATTTCAACTTGCACATTCACATTTTAGATTAATTTACATTTTAGATTAATTGCAAATCATTTTAGTTTAAATCCATTACATATAGCTTAATTTCATTTTCAATAAATTAGTTTAGCTTAGTTTGCATTGCAAATCATTTAGAATAGTTTCATTTAGATCAACTCGAATCTCTCATTCTGAGTTGTATTTGCATGGGTAAAATAGGCTGATCTGAGGGCCACATTCAAACCATGCTCTTCTCAAATAGAGAGCTATGGGTCATCTTGTGAGAACTCACTGTTGAGCACTCTTGGATTTAAACTAAAATGATTTGCAATTAATCTAAAATGTAAATTAATCTAAAATGTGAATGTGCAAGTTGAAATGCTAAATGATTACAAGCTATGAAATTCTGCAGCATAAGTTCGATATCAAAATTCAGGATGATTGAATGAGCATGAGAGGTCTCCTTTTATAGGAAAAGTTGGATTCGAATGTGAAAGTATAAGCAATGTGGGATAAATGAAAAAAGAGGAAACAATCATCATTTTTAGAAGGTTTGTAATAAAATGGAATTACATTTTATTTTCTTTTATTTTTATTCAATTTGTTTCCTTTTTCATCACAGGAGATCTTTTGAGAGAATATTTCATTTATTTAATTTTAAAGAATAATATCTCTTTTAATTAAATAAGGTAATATTATATAATTTAGAAATGAATATTAATTCAATAAAATAAAACCATTTAATTAAAAGAGGATTTTAATTAAATAACATTATTTCATTCAAAGAATATTAATTTCAATTAAATAATATTATTTTATTTATTTAAAAGGGATATATTTCTTTTAATTAAAAATTGATGGGATATTCAAACTTTAGGGAAAATTGAAATATTTATGATTTGATCAATAAATTTGATTTGAATGTATGACAAATATTGATTCAGGAATTGATATTGATAGATTAAATAAATGGGGCCCAAAGTCTAGGCGACCATTTTATGGTGCATACAATCACCACTTAAAAGTAAACTAAGGAGATTATAATTTGAGATTATTATATGTCCTTTGTTAAAGTGTTGTTTTAGTAAGTAGTTTTCTTAGAAAGGAATCAACATTGTCTCAAATTACAATTTAATTTAGGGGTTCAATTAGATCACAAAGAACACTTTCAATGTTAATTAGAGAGACACAAGTCGGTAATATCATAGGGTTAAGCACTTCCTTATTTTATAAGATTGTATTGTTACTTTTTAAATACCCCATCCTATATTGAAATTGGAGAGTTTCAATAGATTTCACTATCTTATTTAGGGATTCAAATATCCTTTCAATAGACAAAATATATAAGATGACATGTCTATATAAAATAGATTCTTATAGATAATGATGAAATAAAGTTTATATGTCTCCATAAACTTGAATTCATCACACAAAACCTAGTTGACATTGTTACTTGTGTGAGCATAGGAAACTATACTCTTGGATACCTTCAACACACTTTAATTCTATTTATCGTATGTTTCTATTGACCTTGCTTTGTTCTTATCAATGAACCATCAACTTTAAACTTTCTTTTAAATATCCATTTACAATAACTGGGTTATTCAATACTAGGTAAATGTCCTGGCTCCAATCTCTAGTTTTGATGATTGAATACACCTCTTGGTTCATAAAACTTCACTACATTTTCTTTTTACTTCTTTAGGCATTCTTGGTTCATTTGCACTTAGAATAATTATGCTCAATCCATAATTAATCTCATACTACCACATGTTTGTGGGAAACTTTCCTTACTATTTATAATCTCCTTACATGATCTCACTAGATTATATAATGGATAATGAGCTTGAATTTGACTCATCAATACATTTTAGTTCTTCAATTAATTCAATAGTGCTTTCTATTTTTCCTCAATCTTTTTGGGTGAGTGTGATGATGTATAATATGAAAGAATTCATAAAAGATGAATTCCCACAAGCCCAAAATCACCTACATACGAATAACTTGTTACATGAAGAAACCCCCAAAACATAGAAGTGCTCTAAAAATATGAGAGATTTTATTATTGAAAAAGGGAATTTAATGAAATATAATTACAATCCTTATAAAAGAAGATTGTGAAACCCAAAAAAGGTGAGAAACCCTAAGGGGAAAATATATTTAATAATTAGAATAATTATTCAATTCTTACAATGCATAATTAAGTGAATCTTAAGAAAGGAATAAAAGGTGACTTAATTAAAATAATTAAGTGAAATATGTTTTACTCTAACACCCCCCTTTAAGATGAACTTAGGGAGAAGCTGCAAACTAAATGCAAATGCAAATACAAGCTAGAAATAAAATTTGGGTCTTGACAACATGGCTTGATGAGGTACCCAATCACAACCAAATCTCTGTAAGATGGAGAAATAGAGAAAATCACATGGTAAAAACTCTACTCTAAAAAGAGACGAAAAAGAAGATACAAATGAAATGTCTCAACTGACTAGATCTCAAAACCATAAGTAGAACCAACCCCCAAATGAGAGAGGATCAAGACTCTAAAGTCCCCCCAAAATGACAATGTTGGAGATTCGCCAGCAAGCTAGTGTTGACTGTATGTTTGTCATTGATGACAACATATGGTAAGCAGTGTGCGTGGAAGCCTGATGGAGAGAGCCTTGAGTATATGTTTCCTAGATATGTTATCAGCATGATGTCATAGACCTAGAGGTTGATTCTGAGTAAAGACAATGATACAGTAGTCTGTATCAGTGAGTGTTCCTGACAAGTCCTAGGAAGAGTTCTTTTTGTATGTGATTTATAATATGGTTGTAACGAAGCCTTGCACATTTATATTTATGTTGTAGACATGTGTATGATGCTATGTTCATGGACGCAGAGTCAGATATGCAGTACAGGTTGAGTTATGAAGTCTCCAGTTGACAGTCACAGTTTCCTAAGTTTATCTGGTAGAGTTGACAATGTTTTTATTGTTTTGATTAAGTAAAAATAGGTTTTGAAGGGGCCTCGAAACACTGTACAAAATGGTCAGAAATGATATTAAAAAAAGCATTCAAACATGGGATAGATCAAGACCACACCGAGGGTTTTACAACAGGCTCCCACAACCTGGAATAAGAAAGAACCAGAAAAAAAGAATCTGGATCCCCGACAAGAACAACCACTACATAAAAGGATAGAACAATTAAGTCCAGCAACCCTAAAACTTCCAGCGGATAGCAAAGAAAAATACATCCAATAAAGGTCTAGCTGCTCAAAAAGAAAAACCCAAGAAAAATTATTTCTTTCTTGACTGGGAATGAAGAGACATATCAAAAGAGGGCAGATGTTTAGAATTTTTTTTCCCTTTCACAGAAGATAGTGTTTTTATTGTTCTAGTAGTTGCGCCTATCATTTTGATATGCATGCTTGGAATAGTGTTTGGAGAAGAGTTAAGAATGTTTGATTAAGAGCGCATGATGTAATTCAGCATGAGAAGAAAGGATAAGTTAATTTGGTGGAACCGAGAGCGTGAAGCGACATGTCTACTCATATGGAGTTGTGCGATCCTAATTTGTGTTGCATGCTTAGAATAGCTGACTGAGATGTTATTGAAGAGTTGTATTGTTTCTCTAATATGATTTCAAGATGCTTCTAACAGGCCGACTTGATTATATCATTTAGAGGAAGATATTTATAGGTAGTGATTTTGTGATTGCTAAGGATGGAAGATAGTTGAATGACAAGAGCAGAGAAGAAGGTGTGAAGTGTTGAGGCATCTGTGGATGGTCTATGTGACAAAGTAGAGAGTGTATGCTATCCATTGGAACTGATCTAGACAACAGGTCTAACTCGTAGTTCACCAAGATCCAGATATAGTGTGTATCTGTTAAATAGATAGTTGCAACCTTCACCCCTTTGAGCAGTGTGCTCCCAGATAGTGTGTCCTCACCCCTAACAAGGTTAATTATAAAAGACTCCTAATAGGGTTCGACCTTTGACCAGGTCACTGTACTTAATGCATTGTAAAGATCAACTCCTAATAGGGTTGTAAGATCTTCTAACAGGGATCATAATACTCTAGTGCAGTTTATAGTGGGTGCTAATTCCCATTGGGGTTTTTACCTATTTGGGTTTCCTCGTAACCAAAATTGTGGTGTTGTGTTAAGTGTTCTCATATTGTGTTTATGCTTAATGTTCTTCTATACTTAATTAGATAAAGAATTGAATCTTGTAGATAACTGATTCACCCCCCTCTCAGTTATCTCTTGCGACTATTCCTAACCATTGGTATCAGAGCCAAGTGCCTCAGAGAGAAAGTTTAACATCTTGAGGTTGATTAGATGACATTCTTTAGAAAAAAAAGTCCTAAGTTTGATGGAGAGAACTATCTAGATTGGAAGAATAAAATGATGACACACTTGCAGTGTATTGGCTTTAAGATTTTTGAAGTAGCTACCAAAGAAGTTCAGATTCCCTCTCTAGCAAATCTTGCAAAGGAAGATACAAATCTTAAGAAAAAGGAGATGTTTAGTCAAAATGATATTGCCAAAGAAGCCCTTATCAACACATTGTCTGACAGTGAGTTTTCAGAGATCAAGAAAGTAGATAAATCCTACAAGATATGGAAGTATTTAGAAGACATGTTTGAAGGAGATGTCCAAGCCAAGAATGCACGCAGAAAGACATGGAAAAAAAAGTACAATATATTGGAGATGCTACCTGAAGAGAACATTAGAGCCTACAATCAAAGGATTAATAAAGTAGTTGTAGGAATCAGAAACAATGGTGGAGAGATTTTTGAAGAAGACATAATGGATAAGTTGATGACTACTTTGACACCAGAATATGAGAGAAAAATAAACATCCTAGATGAGACTGAAATTTTCAAAAGACTTCAAAAAAGAGACCTTAATTAGCAAGATTTCAGCTTTTGAGATATCAAGTTTGAAGACAGCCTAAAAGTGAGACAACCTTCAAAGCTTCAGTCCATGGTAAGAAATCCTTGAACACTTCTAGTAATTTTGATGATGATTACGAAGAGAAAGAACTAGATGATTTCATTGCTTTGATTGCCAAGAAAGAAAGGAAAGGAAAAGGGAAATATGAAGGTTAGTTACCATTCAAATGCTTTTCATGTAACAAGATTGGTCACTTTGCATCTAAGTGTCCTACTAGAGTCAAGAAATTCAAAACTAACTACAAGCGAAAGTATACAAAAGAATGTTACTATGCTGGAGATGGAGTATCAGATGAAGAGTTTGCAGAAGATGAAATTGAATTCATTTCTCTTGAAGGCATGGAGAGAATGTTTGATGAAATAGACCTTGAAGATGAAAAGAAAGCACAAGAGTTAGCACTGATTTCACAAGCTGACATCATGATAGATTGGATCATTGACAACGGTTGCTCACATGACATGACATGAGACAAGGATAAATTTGTACATCTGGATATATACAAAGGCGACATAGTTAGATTTGGAGATAACACTCCTAAACCGATCATAGGTATTGGAGCTATCACCTTGGATGGAAAGAACAACACTGATGATGTTTTTTATGTTGATGGTTTGCAACATAACCTACTAAGTGTTGGACAGTTGCTTGACAAAGGATAGCAGTTGGAATTCAAAGACAACAAGTGCATCATTAATAACAAGGAAGGACAAATGATTGCATCAGGTTCAAAGACTAAAGGTAATGTTTTTTATCTTAATCTTGAAGCAAGTTGTTTTGTTGCTAAAGTAGATGACAGTTGGTTATGGCACAAAAGACTATGTCACATAAATTTTGACAACATAGTAAAGATAAGCAATGTAAAGGCAGTAAGAGACCTTCCTAGCATTGCAAAACCAGTTGATACAATATGCAGGGAATGTAAAATGAGAAAGCATGTGAGGAATTCATTTAGAAGAAAGCATAATTCGGGAGAGAACAAATTTGATCTAGTGCATACATACCTATGTGGACCAACTCAAACAAGATCATACTATGGTGAAAGGTACTTTATTTTGTTTGTTGATGATTATTCTAGAATGATGTGGGACATTCTTAAAAGACAAATCAGAAGCATTTGAGAAGTTCAAAATATTCAAAGCTAAGGTTGAAAATGAGTCTGGATTGAAGATTAAATATCTGAGATCAGATAGAGGAGGAAAATTCACCCTTGACAGATTTTATGAGTACTATGAAGAACATGGGATAAAGAGACAGTTAAGTGCACCTAGAACCCCTCAACAGAATAGAATAGAAGAAAGGAGGAATAGGATCATACTTGACACAACATGCACCATCATAATTGAAGGAAAGGTCACACACACCTATGGAGAGATATAGTCAATACTATAGTCTATACTATCAATAGAATTCAATTGAGGCTAGGCGCAGACAAGACACCTTATGAGCTATGGTTTGGGAATGTACCTACAGTCAAATACTTTAGAATCTTTGGAAGCAAGTGCTACATCAAGAGAGATGAATCTATAGGCAAGTTTGATGCAAGAAGTGATGAAGGTATTTTTCTTGGTTACTCTACTAAAAGGAAAACTTATAGATGTTTTAATTTAAGATTCAAGAAGATCATTGAAAGTGCTCATGTTAAGATTGATGAGAATTTATGATTCAAGAAAGATATCATGATTATGCACCTATGATTGAAGAAGAACCTAGACCTACCACTAGAGAAATAGTTGTTGATGAAATGTTTGACAATATTGATGTATTATTCAATGACCCCGAAACTAGTGAAGAAGAATCACAAAAGTTAGATGAGAGAGTCACACCTAATGTTCCTAAATTCACATCTAAATATCAGTCAAAAGAAGACATCCTTGGTGATCAGAATAGTAAAGTCATGACAAGATCAAAAGCAAAGATTTCCACAACAAATGAAGAAGTATGTTTATTTTCACAGATTAAACCCTTAAGTGTTGAAGACGCATGTAATGATTTAGATTGGCATGAATCAATGAAAGAAGAGCTAGATCAGATAATTAAGAATGATACATAGGAATTGGTCCCTAGGCCCAGTGATAAGAATGTGATTGGAACCAAGTGGATATTCATAAATAAGATGAATGAAGATGAAACATTGGTAAGAAACAAAGAAAGACTAGTAGGTAAAGGATATGCACAAAGAGAAGGAATTGATTATTCTAATACATTTTCCCCGGTAAGAAGATTGGAAGCCATAAATTGTTTCTAGCCTATGCTTCATTCAAAGACTTTAAGGTATACTAGATGGATGTCAAGTTAGCATTCCTGAATGGAGAGCCGAAAGAATAAGTTTACATAGAGAAGCCCGAAGGATTTACCTTATCAGACAGACCTGATATGGTATGCATATTGAAGAAAGCCCTCTATGGACTTAAGCAAGCCCCTAGAGCTTGGAATGAAAGACTTGATGGTTACTTGACTAAGATTGGATTCAAGAAAGGAGCAACATATTGTAATTTATTCATAAGAGAAACATCTGATGGATTGTTGTTGGTTGCTATATTTGTTGATGACATTATCTTTGGTGGTAATGACAAGCTTAGTGCTGAATTTACTAAGGATATGTAGAGCGAATTTGAAATGAGCATGATTGGACCTATCAAGTACTTTTTGGGACTAAATGTGCAGCAGATAGACAAACGTATTTTTATTAATCAATCTAAGTATGTGAAAGAGATATTGAAGAAGTTCAAGATGGATGATTGCAAGCCAGTAAGTACCCCTATGATAATAGGATGCAAGCTTTCAAAAGAAGATGATTCAATAGCAGTAGACATGACCTTGTATAAGTCTATGATTGGTAAACTAATCTATCTTACTCAATTTAGACCTGATATTTCCAATGCAGTTGGTATTGTTGGAAGATTTGCAGCAGATCCTAAACAAAGTCATCTCATGGTAGTAAAGAGAATATTTAGATACTTGAGAGGAACTATAGACTATGGTTTATGGTATCCTAATTTAGAAAATGTAGAACTTCATGTGTATACAAATGCAAATTGGGAAGGATGCGTGGATGATAGGAAGAGTACCTTAGGAGGAGTAGTATTTCTTGGAGATAGGCTTGTTACTTGGACAAGTAAGAAGCAAAATTGTATTTCTCATTCCACAACAGAAGCAGAGTATGTTGCAACAACATTAAATTTCTCTACAATTGTGTGGATTAAGAAGATGATAAAGGTTTTTTGTATTCAGATTGATTATCCTATTGTTATTCATTGTGATAACACTAGCACTATTAATATGTCAAAGAACCCTATGATGCATGCAAAGACAAAACACATTGAGGTAAAATATCACTTTTTAAGAGAGAAAGTAGCAGAGAAAGAAGTAAATTTGG
Organism: Chamaecyparis obtusa; assembly: GCA_027943335.1. Lineage (NCBI taxonomy): Eukaryota > Viridiplantae > Streptophyta > Pinopsida > Cupressales > Cupressaceae > Chamaecyparis > Chamaecyparis obtusa. The sequence continues at coordinate 321,145 of BSBK01009251.1, read as the reverse complement.
ACTATGTGAGCACAAAAGATCAGTTAGTAGACATATTCACAAAGCCTTTACCTAAGGATACATTTGAGTATCTCAGGGAGAAGATGGGAGTAATTCCCTTCCTTGAATTTGATTAGAGTTTGCAAGAGTGCATCAGTCCTCAGTGATTGATGAATGGTTGACTACTCTACTTCAGGAGTAGTACCGATGCTTAATTGTTTGGCGCCCTTTTCCATTGATTTCAAAGGGGGAGTAAGTATATAGTCATGAAAAACAAAATAGTAAGAGGATACAGTAGTTGATATTCAGAGCATTCAACAGTAGATGGAGGATTTGTCCTTAGGGAAGTTTTGATGAGGAAATGGAGAATGTTATAAAAGAATTGTAGAAAGGGGGAGTGAGTATTTAGCAAGAAGAAACAAAATAGTAAGAGATGTAGGATTCATCCTTGGGGGAGTTTTGTTGAGGAAATGAAGAATATTGTAAAATGATTGTATATTTGGATTGGTGGTGTTTTTCATTCCATATGTTTCCATCAATGCCAAAGGGGGAGATTGTTGGAGATTTGCCAGCAAGCTAGTGCTGACTGTATGTTTGTCATTGATGACAACATATGGTAAGTAGTGTGCGTGGAAGCCTGATGGAGAGAGCCTTGAGTATAGGTTTCCTAGATATGTTATCAACATGATGTAATAGATGCAGAGGTTAATTCTGAGTAAAAATAGTGATACAATAGTCTGTATCAGTGAGTGTTCCTGATAGGTCCCATAAAGAGTTATGTATGTGATTTATAGTATGGTTGTAACGAAGCCTTGCACATTTATATTTATGTTGTAGACATGTGTATGATGCTATGTTCATGGACGCAGAGTCAGATATGTAGTACAAGTTGAGCTATGAAGTCTCTAGTTGATAGTCATAGTTTCTTGAGTTTATCTGGTAGAGCCAACAATGTTTTTATTGTTGTAGTAGTTGCACCTATCATTTTGATATGTGTGCTTGGAATAGTGTTTGGAGAGGAGTTAATAATGTTTAGTTAAGAGCACATGACGTAATTCAACAAGAGAAGAAAGTATCAGTTAATTTGGTGGAACTGACAGTGTGAAGCGACACGTCTACTCATAGGGAGTTATGTGGTCCTAATTTATGTTGCATGCTTAGTATAGATGATTGAGATGTTATTGGAGAGTTGTATTATTTCTCTAATATGATTTCAAGATGGTTCTAATAGGCTGACTTGATTATATCATTTAGAGGAAGATATATATAGGTAGCCATTTTGTGATTGCTAAGGATGGCAGATAGATGAAAGACAAGAGCAGAGAAGAAGGTGCGAAGTGTTGAGCCATTAGTAGAAGGTCTATGTGACAAAGTAGAGAGTGTATGCTATCAATTGGAACTAATCCAGACAGTAGGTCTAACTCGTAGTTCACCAAGATCCAAATATAGTGTGTATTTGTTAAACAGAAGGTTGCAACCTTCACCTCTTTGAGTAGTGTGCTCCCAGACAGTGTATCCTCACCCCTAACAGGGTTAATTATAAAAGACTCCTAATAGGGTTTGACCCTTGACCAGGTCACTGTACTTAATGCATTGTAAAGATCAACTCCTAATAGGGTTGTAAGATCTTCTAACAGGGATCATAATACTCTACTGTAGTTTATAGTGGGTGCTAATTCCCACTGGGGTTTTTACCTATTTGGGTTTCACGGTAACAAAAATTATGGTGTTGTGTTAAGTGTTCTCATATTGTGTTTATGCTTAATGTTCTTTTATACTTAATTGGATAAAGAATTGAATTTTCTAGATAACTGATTCACCCCCTCTCAATTATCTCTTGGGACTATTCCTAATAGATAGAACCCTTGCTATAGAGATGCTCGACAAATGATGTAGAAGTAGATCCAAGAATGACGAATAATGTTTCTCCCTTTAGGAAAAAATAATATCATTTGGAGATACAAAATCTCTTCCCATACAAGAAGATATGAACTTAAATCAAAAGGATCCAAGAAAGGTGAAGCCCATTGAATAAAGGTAAATGTGATTCACCTCTATTAATTGAGATTGAGTATGGATAGGAGGATATGAATAAATAGGGCATGTGATGGAAAATGTTATGGTAATTTAAACTAGGTGAAACAAAAATACTTATCTTGAAAGAAGGTTGATGAAGAAATTACTATTTTTTGATGTCTATGCATAGTTTCGGGAAATTCTGCAACCTGCTTTGGACTAGAAATGCTGAGACAGAGAAAACCCAAATTTTTTTTATTTTTCTGAGGTCAGGATAACTTTGACCCAGATAACAGGGCAAGGTCTTACCCCAGGGCAGAATCCTACCCCTACTGAAGGTTGTTCTTGACCTGAAACATCTCCAATGAAAATTCTGTTCGCAGATCTCGAAAGTTCACCGAAAAGGGTATTTAGATATGTACTTTGATTCGCTGTCATGTACCTGTACTTTCAAGAAAAATAGTTTTTCTGTATGGATGAGGGGTTTTCCTTGGTCAAACCCCGGTTTGGAATCAACCTTAATAATGGAATTAAAATAGAGAATTCTAGCAAGTAGTAGAAGTAGATCTAGCAACAAAGCTATGAAATTCAATAGATATGCAATTGTATTTCAAATGTAAACAAGTATATTGATATGAAAGCTTAAACATAACATTAACAAATGTAAATCAAAACCTCCATGATTGCATGCTTGGAATCCACCTTGAAGGAAGAATGAATGGATCTTGAAGATGAACAAAGGATCTTGAAGGAAGATCACACCACCATGATGGCTAGATCTAGGGTTTTGAATGATGAATCTTGAATGCTTGAACCAAATCCCTTCAAAGGCTTGAATGCTTGATTCCTTGATCTTCAATGGAGAACTTGAATGGAGAAGAGGAATTGAATGCTTCCTTGAAAATGCTTGATGGAATGCTTGCTTGATCTTTCTTGAGAGCTTTTGATGATTGATGGATGAGATGAGATTGCTTGATTGTGGATGTTTATGAAAATCAGATGATCTCACAAAACTTGATGATGAAAATGAGAGAGAAAGGCTTCTTTTTATAGTGATCTAGGGCACAAACTCCTAGAGAAGGCCGACATTATAGAATTAAATCCCAATTAACCTTAACCCCTAGAAATGGACTTGGATTAAATGCAATTTAAGAGTTTACCGTTCCAAAATCAGAAACAACCGACTCAAAAGCGGGAAAATAAAACTTTTCGAAACCCGACATCCGAAAATTTATAGAAACTAAAATTTGGACCTAGGGTTAGGAACAAGGTAGTCTCTGCCCTAGGTCAAGGTCGAGGTCATCCTTAAGCTAGGTCAGGGTCTAGGTCTTCCTTGACCCTTCAGGTTGTCCTTGACCCAGAAAGTCAAAGTCTTCAGATTTCTTAGAGGAAGTTTGTCAGAAAGAGGCTGAAAACAAAGGGAAGATAAGTAGAACAGGGGGGAAACAACCAGATCCATTCAAAGACCCAATAAAGGCACTTGACATGACCCGAGACCACTTACTCAAAGGGCTAAACACTCTTAACATGGAAGTGATTCTATTTTAAGACGATACATTAAGTGCCCACTTTAGAAAGAGTATGGACTCGATGCAAACTCTTGGTAAAGGAGAAGAAAGAAGAGATCCAAGTGGATTCTCAATGAGATAAAATAACACTTAGCTAAGGACACAAGCCCCTAGGCTAAGGATTCTAACTCAACATACACGCATGAGGGTGCGAAAAGAAAACCAAAAACAACACAAAATAGGGGTTAGTACAAACAAACCCAAATCAATTAGCATAAGAAACCTTGCTAAGAAATATTTCTCATACTAATATCATATTTGGAAAGCTATCATAAAAGCATAAATGATTACATAAGAAAGACAAGAGCAACACTATAAATAACATAGCTTCATGATCCAGTCCTACTAGCATGAAAGCAAAAAGAAAGAAAGGAGAAAGTGATTACCTCACCCAGTAAGATGCCCACCTTACCGTGAATCACCCTGGACGGAGAGCCCAATAGGTGGCCAAACCTGATAGTTCACCCATAAACTATTCTTGCAATTGTAATGCATCTTCTGACGGCTTTTGGAATACCCATCGATCCACCTTCTTGTATCACTATGAATATGAAATGTGTGTCTACTCAGGATTTAGCAACTTATGTGCATTACCTTCGAAAGATTTAGCATATTGGAAATGTGTGTCTCTTTAGGATTTACCAACTTATGTGCGTTACCTTCCAAGATTTAGCATATTGAAAATTGAAAAATGTGTGTCTCTTCAGGATTTAGCAACTTATGTGCGTTACTTTTCAAGATTTAGCATATAAAATAAATAAAAACTATAGTACAAGGGATACCCTATATATTCCCCCCTCCTTATCGTGGTAGTCTACTAGACAGGATAAGGAAGAGGAAGAGGATACCTACTTCACAATACAAGGATATATCATGTTTACATCAATGTACACCATATTCTTAGCGAGGGATGCTGACCCCTACATCCATGAGTATAGATAATCGTGAAAAGGATGTCACTCATGGAAAAGGATCCTCAATGAAAAAGAGATCTTATCAACAAGACCCGTACCATAGAGGAGTGCTTTTAGATAAAATATCATCTTTCAAAGGCGGGAACAAAGATTCAATTGTAATACCTCTCCTACAGTGATACTATGATTTGATACTTTTTATTATGATGGTTAGAACTATGAACTCATGTTTATGTTTCATGGAGGATTATATGTTCATCAGATGATATTTATATGCTCAGTTATAGTTACATTGATTATATGTTTATGAGATCCTAGAAGAATGTATTAGTTTTACATGTTTTATTTAATGATTTGAATACTAACCCTTATCATAATTGTTTTATGGATACATATGTCTGATGTGTTTTCATGACTCAGGACGAAGTCGTAGTTACTCACTCAGTGAGGTCCACACGATGTATCGATCCTAGTCATCTGCTTGCATATATCTGATTTGTATATCTATATGTATATGTATCTCTTCTTGGTGATGAAGGATTGTAGGTACCGGGTATCGTCTCCACCTGGCTCCACAGGTCTGAGCGATCCCTTAAAAATCCTTGATCGTTGTTGTTGTCATGGAGATATCACCAAGCTTCACAAAAGAAAACCTTTATCCTTAATCATTCACCTTAGGTGGGAAGTGCCGGGTCAGTTCCTGGTAGGGAGGTATTATGTGGTTTATCAGTTATTAGGGTTTGGATCTTGCTCTTACTATTAGGGATACTCAACTTTGTCAGTAGGTTATCTATGTGAGTCCTTGTTGATCGATGTCTGTTTCAGTGACTTATCCCTGTTTAGATTTTCATGTTAGTATTAAGATCGAGTTGCTATTTGTACCTTGCATCTTCTGGTTATATAGTTATAAAATGTTAGTAAAATGAATAATGAGTCATTTATACTATATGTGTCATAAACATGTGGGTGCACACATATGCTTATGAACACATATAGGTATATTAAGGTATAAATATATATTCATAAATATAAATAAATATATATACTTAATTATATTAACAAATAGCACTAGCTTTATGGTTGTTGATAAAAATAAATTAAGAAATAAATAAAATAAGATAAAATAAAATAACTTTTGGTAATAAAACTAACTAGCTAGGAGGGAGTTGAACTCGAGACCTCCTAGAAGTTGGGGCTAGTTAGTTACCAATTGTGCTATGTGAATTCCTTGTGAGGTAAGTAATTAAATTTATTATTAAACCTTATTTTAGAGAATATTTTAATAAAAAAAAAATATATAAACAAAACTTTATTTGTTACGGGAGAAAATTAGTTTCTCCTCCAACCGACTATGGAAGTTGGAGAAGTTTCTTCCCATATAGAAACTTCTCCAACCAAATAGTTGGAGAGGAGATTATATCTATGATGATTGGTTCAGAAGACGGGGGCTGGAAACTATTTTGGGAACGGAAAAACTTTGGCTAATCAGGAGAAATTTGGGAGCGGAGGAACAGGGAGCAGCGGAAGAAATTTTGCAGGAACGGGCTTCGTCAACCAGGGAACTATTTACCAGGTTGGAGCTTTTCCCTGATAATCCCTAGGATATGAAATAATTATTTTATTGTCTGTTTGTGCATTATTGTTTATGTTAGATCGGCAAACTCAATAGTTTTAACATCATGGTTATATTAATATTTGCTGAAATAAAATGTAAATTCACAGAATATTAAACCTTAGAAAATGTATAAGAAGTTAGATAAACAAATAAAATACATAACGTTGTATTTTATAATATTATTAAGAGTTATATTTTCCTGTATATGTCCTCTAAAAATAAAATAAAATATATATAAATATAAAATTATTAACCTACTATGTGTTTGACATTCTAAAATATTCATTAATTAATTAACTATTGTCTTAATATTCTTATTATGTAATAGATAAAATAAATTCTATTAAATGTGTTTTTTTTAAAAAAAAGTTTTAAAAAAATAATAATAAAATAAAATCAAAACAATAGTATAGGGCCGCTGCCGCAGCGGGTCCCGCAGTACCGGACGACAGCGTCCGCTGCCGGCGGCACCTTCGGGTGCCGTGCGGCAGTGACCGTTGTCGGCGGTACCCGGGGGTACCGCACGGGAGCGGGCCCCCGTGTAGGGTTTTTTTTAAAAAAGAAACATTTTTTATTTAATTTTAGCATTTTAAAAAAATACAATTTCGGTATTTTATGTATAATATAGGGTTGATATATTATATGTATAATATAATTTATGTTTAACATTAATTTAAGTAGATATTATATTTTATATATATAATATAGGTATTATTATATATATATAATATAATTTGAATTTTTATTTAAATTAATTTTGTATTATATTTTTATGATAGTAGTAATTGAAAACATGGGTTAAATAATTTAATACATATGATATTGATAATTAGACTTATATTATATATATATAATATATATTATTATATATATATAATATAATATTAAAATTGAAGAAATATGTCAAATTGTTTATGTTAAGGTGTTTTTTTTTTAGATATATTATTTTGATGGTTTAGTTTTATATTATGAATTTGGTTATACATACATATAATTAAAGAACTTGTCGGACAAAGTGATATTAAATATCATTATATTATGTAATAAAATTTGTTAGATGAATGAAATGTTTGAACTAGAGGCATATTTATTTCAATGTTTTAACTGTGTAAATATTTTTAAGTTGTAAATAAATAATTGATTTCTTAGTTCCATGCTTAGACAAATGTTAGGGTGGGGGCTAGAAAACGGAAACAAAACTCTTACTTTCAATTTTATCAACAAATCAAACTAGTCAAACTTTGTGATCTCCTAAGCATCCTAGGTAGGTTTGTTATAATGAAATTGTTGGACATGTTAGTGGTTTGACTAGGGAAACCTAACGGGAATAGGTTAGGGTTAGGAAACCTAGGAACCCCTAAGTGAGTGGCTCTCAGTGCGGGGCCGGGGCCCTAAAGTGGCTAGACCAGGATAACCGACTGATGAGTTAGTTAACCAAGTGATAACCTAATAAAATTTAAGGGATGGGTTCAAAACATTAAAAAGATTAAATTGTGCCTCGCCCATGCCATTAGCGCTAGGACAGGCTATGGATGGGAGTGGGAGAAGGTACCTATGCGTAGGTACAGATCGAATGGTGCTTGTCTGTATGAAAGGCATTCGATTTCCGCATGTGCCTACTTGGGGGCCGGGGCCCAGTGTGGCTAGTACCAGGACAACCCAAGGGGTGAGGGCTATGCGATGACACTCACTTAGGTTGTTGCTTAGGATTTCCTACCCAAACCTTAGAATCCCTTGTGAAATGTACTTTACTTGTGTGAAATGTTATCCACCCTTTTTGGTAAAACCTAGTAAGTTTCTTCTTGTGGGCTTGGTGTTTATCTCCTAGCACGGGGGGTGAAACCTTACCAGTTTCACATGGTTGGGTGGAAAAATCTTTCTATCGAGGTATCTTGTGCAGATGTAAACAACTGAAGATTCATATTTGTCTGTGCACCTGTTGAAGAATGAAGACTTGTACTTATTCATGTTGTTGTAAACTTATGTATTCTCCTATGAGGAGTTTAAATGTAATGTAAATTTTAAATGATGTAATAATGGGTAGACATAGGAAAAGGGTTATATGGGATGTTTATTTAATGGAAAGATGTAATCTTATTATGTATCAAGTTATGTAAAATGTTGATGAATCATTTGTTGTACTATTGCAATATGTTTGTTTGAGGAAATGGAATTATAGTAATTGATCCTTAAAAAGTTTTAGATGGAAATTAATTATGAATGTGTTTAAGTATTTTCCAATAAAGAACTTGAAATGGAATTTGTATGGTTAGTAGATGTTGTTAATAGTTTATCAATTTTTAATTTACATTTAAGGGAACCTTGGAAAGAAGTTAGATTATGTTTTGTTAATTGCAAACTTTAAAAGTTCAAAATTTTTTTTTCGTAAAACTCTACTTAGGTTTTCTTTTACAAAGTAAACCTTTGTGCAAATTTCCTGGTTCCCTTGCGGGGCATGACATCAATCATCAAGCCTTCTACAAAGAAGAGGAAAATGAATATTTGGAATGAGGGAAACAACTCTAATACTAAAGCCAGGGTAATTGTTTATAAATAACATAATTTACAAAATAAAGAAGAGGTGATGACCTAGGACAACAACCTCTCATAAAAAGGTTATCCATAGTCAAAACATCTGTCAATATAATGAAATAATATTGCAATATAAATTAATACCACTAAGTTAAGGAAAGCAGTTCCCTAGACAAAGAGAAAGAAGGAAGAACCTTGCCCCCCAGGGATGAAGGCAAGGGATACCTTTGAAAAATAAATGTCTTAATTTTTTTTTAATCTTGAATAGGATCTATGGATGATTATAAACATAATACAAGACCATAGAGAGATAGGAGAGAAAGAATACCAATTAAGCCCAATAAAAACCCTAATGGATCCTAAGAGACTGGATGGAAATACACCTCTTGCCCCCCAGTGCAGAGACAAGAGGAGATGAAATCTATATTATATCAGAATGAGGGGAATCCCCTATATCAAAATTATGAAGGAATTGTAAAACTACACGAGAATGAGATATAATTCCTAAAGCAGCTCTTTCTCTAACATATAACTTGAAATGCTTACAATCAACAAGTAAATGTGTATTACTATAATGAAAGGACATTTGTACTTGGATAAAGCATTTTTCGGTATAGGTTTAAAGATTTCTTTTTTAGAATTCATTAATTGAACATACACCTTCTTAGCTACATCTTGACGAGTACCAAGATTATCTATTTTAGGTGTAGGGAGAAGAATATGAAGAGGAGGACGATGATCAACACCACCTACCTTGACTTGATATTGTGAACAACCACCACCATGAAAATCCTATTTAGGGGGTATATGAACTTGATACTTGATACCATGCTCATTAACTCCAAGCCCTAAACCTCTATAACCTTGTTTAGTTATCATATTATATCATGTAGTGTACATATCATGTAAAGATTCTACAGGAGGTGATTGTTTATCATGCTCATGATTAAAGGTTGTATAAAGTGGAATAATAGGTTTTGAAGAATTTCTTTACCCTTTCCTTTAATATCATCATGAATCAGAGGAGAAAGTAAATCAAAGAGATCTTGCACATCCGCATCCTGAATGATAGCTTGAATCCCATCATAAGTACGGAAAGAACTAGGGATAGCAGATGGAGAATTAGGCTTCAGATTAGGAATATGAAGATTAAGAATCAAATTAGGAATGATAGGATTAGGATTAGGATGATGAGGAGATGATGTATCATCTACCAAATTCTTCACATAATCCAAGAGCATAATAAGGCTACCACATAAATCTTTAACGAAAGTTTTGAAAGTAGGAAGATTACTATCGGTCAATTTCACAAAAGCATAGGCGAGAGAAAAATGAAGGATCATCAACATAATGAAGTGAATGATATTCTCATAATAATCATAGGTATGGTAAAGAGATTCTAAAAGAAGGGTAATAAAGAACATGACCACACACCAAAGCATCTTAAGAATCTTCATAGTAAATGAAATGCAAGAAATGTTTTTGAATTTTATTGAATATATAGATTTTTTTGTATTTTAAAGTGAAAAGAAAAAAAAGAAATCTAATCTTAAGGAAAGAAAGAAAAACATCTATCACCAAAGAGAAAGAGTTTTCTATCACGGGTTCACCAAAATGAATAAAGGTAAACCAAAAACACAATAGGGAAACTAGTTCCACAAAAGAAAGGGGTATCTTGTTGGGTTCACCAAAATGAATAAAGGTAAATGTGATTCACCTCTATTAATTGAGATTGAGTATGGATAGGAGGATATGAATAGATAGGGTGTGTGATGGAAAATGTTATGGACATGTAAACTAGGTGAAACATAAATACTTATCTTGAAAGAAGGCTAGCCTTCTATCACTATTTTATGATGTCTGTGCACAGTTTTGGGAAATTCTGTAACTTGCTTTGAACTGGAAATGTTGAGACAGAGAAAACCCAGAAATTTTTTATCTTTCTGAGGTCAGGTCGACTTTGATCCAGATAACGGGGCAAGGTCTTACCCCGGGGTAGAATCCTACCCCCCACTGAAGGTCGTCCCTAACCTTAAATGACTCTGACAAAAATTCTGTTCACAGATCCCAAAAGTTCACCAAAAAGGGTATCCAGATTTGTACTTTGATTTGCTGTCTTGTACCTACACCTGCAATAAAAATAGTTTTGTTGTTTGGATGAGGGGTTTGCCTTGGTCAAACCCCGGTTTAGAATCAACCTTAATAATGGAATTGAAATAGAGAATGCTAATAAGTAGTAGAAGTAGATCTAACAACGAAGCTATGAAATTCAATAGATATGCAATTATATTTCAAATGTAAACAAGTATATTGAAATGAAAACTTGAACATAACATTAACAAATGTAAATCAAAACCTCCATGATTGCATGCTTGGAATCCACCTTGAAGGAAGAATGAATGGATCTTGAAGATGAAAAAAGGATCTTGAAGGAAGATCACACCACCATGATGGCTAGATCTAGGGTTTTGAATGATGAATCTTGAATGCTTGAACCAAATCCCTTCAAAGGCTTGAATGCTTGAATCCTTGATATTCAATGGAGAACTTGAATGAAGAAGAGGACTTGAATGCTTCCTTGAAAATACTTGATGGAATGCTTGCTTGATCTTTCTTGAGAGCTTTTGATGATTGATGGATGAGATGAGATTGCTTGATTGTGGATGTTTATGAAAATCAGATGATCTCACAAAACTTGATGATGAAAATGAGAGAGAAAGGATTCCTTTTATAGTGATCTAGGGCACAAACTCCTAGAGAAGGCCGACATTGGATAATTAAATCCCAATTAACCTTAACCCCTAGAAATGAACCTAGATTAAATGCAATTTAAGAGTTTACCATTCTGAAATCCAAAACAACTGACCCGGAAGTGGGAAAATAAAAATTTCTGAAACCCGACATCCCAAAACTTTCAGGAACTAAAATTTAGACCTGGGGTTAGGGATGAGGTAGTCTCTACCCTAGGTAAGGGTTGAGGTCATCCTTGACCTAGGTCAGGGTCTAGGTCATCCTTGACCTAGAAAGTCAAATTCTTCAGATTCTTAGAGAAAGTTGTCAGAAAGAGGTTGGAAACAAAGGGGAGAGAAGCAGAACAGGGGGGAAACAACTAGATCCATGCAAAGACCCAATCAAGGTGCTTGAAATGACCCTAGACCACTTAATCGGAGGGCTAAACGCTCTTAACATGGAAGTGCTTCCATTTTAAGATGATACACCCATGATGTCTCCTCATAGTGCTTGTTGATATCCAAGACAAAGCTACTTTATAATGAAGATTCTGGAACCAAGAACATATGGATCATAAATGTATGGTCATGATTGGACCAAGATGAATCTAATTCTCTAAAAGAATTCAACATTGTAAATGTTAAATGTGGCAAGACATGAGAAGAAAAAATGGAATACAATGGAGATACAAATTCATCAAAGCTAACATCAAAGAGAAGACGAATGTCTTCAAGTGTGGAATCCAATTCAAAAATATGAGATTCTACAAATAACATATTGATATTTGGTAGATATGAATCCCCAAAGGGTCATGATCTAGAATAAGAAATGATGGAGATGGATTAATCTCCACATTATTCTACTGCATGATAAAAATGAATGTGTCAAGTGGTAATTGGTCACAATCCATGAGCATGGAAAAAGCGGTGTGAGAGAAATTAGGACAAATCTCATCCCAATGCTGAGGACTCCCATAATAGTTGCATGCAATATTCATGCAAAAATCCATGCATTTGACAAAAAAATTTGAATAGACTACATATCTAAAAAAATATCACTAAGATCTTTCCGATGATATCTCATTTTCAAATGATGGATGCTGGATGCTCAAGATATGGCCTTAGGAAGGCCAAAAAGACCTCTGAATTCAAATGGAAAAAAACTTGCAAGATTAAAATTAGAATATATAACCTATACAATTAGATCGGACTCAGAATTAACTTTTCGGTGATATCTCATTTGCTCAATTTTGATACCGTATGTGCTAGTTATGGCCAAAAAACCAACACCCTCTTTTTATGACAAAATAATCAAAGTGCTTGACAGTTTGAAGGCCATCAAATTTTTACTATTGACATGATGATGTCAGTGCCTGAGCGTACATTCCTCCAGTAGTGTACTTTAAATTTTAAAATTTTTTATAAAGAAACTTATTAAAAAGCTTTTCAAATTTAAACTTTATAAAAAGTTCTAAAAAATGCAGTTTTTAAAAAAACCTCCCTTTAAAAAAAAAAGATCTTTTTTTAACATTGATTTTGATTTTTTCACCTTGAAAAATGTGTGTGTACTTGTATAGCATGGATGACAAATTTTTGTCCCAGATACTTTGGTGACCAAAATAAGTTGAATTTTATATCAAAACTCGTGGAATCGGCCTTCTGAAGTTGATGACGAGGTTTGTTTGGTCTCAAAGCGCTCTGAATGACATAGATATGCCCTAGATAAAAAAAAATCAAACCCCAAATCCTCAAAGCTCCAAAAAAAACTTTTAAAAAATACGAATAGGAAGCAGTTGGTCTCGAGCTTTGATACCATGAAAGAATTCATAAAATATGAATTCCTTCAATCCCAAAATCACGTGAATGCAAATAACCTCTTACATAAAGAAACCCAAAAAAATAGAAGTGCTATGAAATTATGAGAGATTTTATTACTCAGAGAGGGAGTTCAATGAAATACAATTATAATCCTTATAAAAGGAGATTGTGCAACTTTGAAAAGGTGAGAAACCCTAAAGGGAGAATGTATTGTGAATCTTAAGGAGTAAAAGGTGACTTAATTAAAATAATTAAGTGAAATACCTTTTACTCTAACATAATATACATCTTTTTTTTAAATCAACATGGAAAACACTTGTAAGGTAACAAAATCTTCCTCAAAAAGGACATGTCTAGAGATGTGAAGGTTATTTTCATTAAAATCATACAATTGATAGGGTATAACAGACTCATCATACCCAACAATAATTTATATTTTTAAATATTATTATTAATTTTTCTTCTCTTCTATTTGAAATGTGTTAGTAGGTTGTTGCCTAACTCTGTCTCGTGATAAAGTACAAGCTTCATCAATATAGAATGGATGGTTAGAGGACAATGTATAAGAATGAAAAATTTCTTCTTCTTGTTCTCCTTTGGAATCTACTAAAACTAGGAAAGTTTCTTGTAGAGGTGCTCATAGAATATAATTAAAGAAATACTAATAATTACAACTCAAACCTTAATTGATCACACCTTATGAAAACCTTAATTAGACTCAAAAGACCTCATATAAAACTAGATAAGATGAACATATACGTGTAGAAATAATAAACTCAAATTAATAATTGATGCCTTCCCTAATCATGTTGTTTCGAAACCTTAAATACACTTGTAAGACCTCTTACAATGTCGATAAGATGAACATGTATGTATAGTAATAGATAATTCAGATTTATATCCATTTTCATGAATTTCTTTACACAACTCATATACATGCATAGCTCAAATCCATAACACACAACCCACAAAATATTTAACCATTTTTAAGAACTCAAGAGGTTTATTTGGGTGTAATTTACAAGAATATATGTATATATTTATGTATATATATATATACATGTGTATATGCATATGTATACATACATACATACATGCATGCATATAATACCATCCTAGTGATGTAAGAGCATCCTAGGTGTAAGAGCAATCTTGCATCACCCAAAAATAATTCTAGTTTCTTTTCAATAAGGGCTATCTTGTGTAGAGCTGCTATTTTGGAAATTTACTATTTTTAGTAAGTTTTCCGTTTGAGCTAAGAATGTTCTATTTTCTTCCCTGGAGGTTCATTTTGGTTGTATTAGCTTGCCAGTAAAGTTTCATTGTCAGATCAAGTCTAGTTTTGAAGATGTTAAAATTTTTTGGTATTGGCAGCAGGGTACAAAAACTTTGAACTCAGTTTTGAAGGCTTTAGAGGCCCTAGATGAGGTTGAAGCTTCAGCTAAATGAAGCTTTCTTGATTTAAATGTTGTAGAGCAGTTCACCCCCTTTCGAAAATTGAGTCATAATAGTCAATCATGTCAATGGGTGATGACTTATGGTCTCTGGAAGTTGGGCCACCTGAAATGGCGGAAAATAAATTTCCTTCAAAATTTTTGTTTGGGTTTCAAAAGTTGTTTTGAGCCGACAATGATGTAATAAAATGAAAAATAAAATAATTCTAAGTTTGGTCGGCTTTAGAGGCTAAATTTATGGAACTTTCCGAGGCGGTGGAAAATTTCCTATATAAGGAAGGCCCGTAGTGTTGTCTAGGGCAGTTCAGAGTAGTTCTTGGTAATAATTCGAGGCTTTGTCCAATAAAATATTGTAAGGGAAAATGCCCATGTGGCTTTGCATATTGTAATTCTAAAATTTGTAATTCCACATTTGTGGAGATAATAAGAAGCCCATTTTTGTTCTTGCAATTTGTTGTTGTTTCTCTGTTTCTGTTATGTGTTTGTGGTATTAAGGGGAGCACCCTTCATCAAGTGGTATCAGAGCCAGGTTCCTGAGTGTGTAAATAGATTGCCAACTGTGAGGCAGTTTACACTAGGACTGTGGTTAGGGTTTCAATGAGCAGCGCCAAAATGCCTCCATGAAGGGAACGTGGCAGAAGAGCTGGTGGTGTGACACCTGAGGTTAGAGAACTCCAGAGATAAGTGCAAGCATTGCAAGAAGAGATTCGCAGAGGAATGAATCTTAATGTAAGAGATGAAAGCAAGGATGAAGCCGAAGAAGAAGGAAATTCTAATCAAGAAGGAGAAGGCAAAATTATGAACTGGGAGGAAGAAAAACTTTTTCGGGCCATTTCCAAGATTGGGAAAACACCTAAGATTGAGGTTCTTGCATTCTTTAGGAAATCTTAACCCAGAGGAGTTGATCGACTGGATCAATGAATTAGAAGAATATTTTGAGTATGAAGACATCGAGGATCCTGATCGGGTCAAGTACACGAAGGCCAAACTAAAGGGTCATGCAAAGATCTGGTGGCAAGAGATTCAATTAGAGTGAAATAGAAGAGAAAAGGATAAAATCACAAGATGGGATCAGATGGTGGATAAATTGAAGCGACAATTCATTCTTGTTGATTATGAGCTTGACCTACTGAAGAAAATATAAAGTTTGAAGCAAGTAGGAAGATCTGTTCAGGTGTATATAGAGGAGTTCTATCGAATCCTCATCAGAATAGGCCATGTGGAAGCTGTTAAGGTGAAAGTTGCCCATTACCTTGATGGGTTGAGGCTGAACATTTAGGAGGAGTTGAATCTAGTTCGTATGAATAGTATTGAAGAGGCATACCAGTTTGCCGTAAAAGTAGAAGAAAAGCTAAACAAGAAGTTTGAGAGAAGACAAAACGGAAGAAGTCATGGTGGAAGATCTGGTGGATGGTCATATGGAGGCCAAAATGAAGATCCAAAAAAAAAGGATGAGGCCAGTAGCAGTCAAAATCAGAGAGGAATAATTTCAATCATTTCCATGATTAGAATAATAGAGATCAGAGAGGAAGAGGAAGAGAAGGTTCAGGAAGAGGAGGCTTTCGTGGAACATGTTTTCACTATGGAGAAGAAGGTCATAGGGCATATGAATGTCCTCAATGCCAAGGAAGAAGAGATAGGAGAATTGAAGACCAGGTTAGAGTTGAACATGTAGATGAAGATGTCAGATCATCACATTCTGAAGATGCTGAAAGAGGAGAAACGCTAATTAACATAAGAGTCCTACTGAGTGGTGAAAATGAACCTGAAAAAATCAGGAGCTTGTTTCACACTGGATGCAAGTGTGAGGGTAAATGTTGTGATGTGATTATTGATAGTGGAAGCACTGAAAATCTGGTGTCAGAAGAGATGGTCACTAAGTTGAAGCTCAAGAGGCAGAAACACCCACATTCATATCGGATTAATTGGGTATAGGATGACCACAAGGTCATGGTCAGTGGATAGTGCCTAGTGAAGTTCAAGACTGCCAGATACCATGATGAGGTACTATGTGATATCATATCTATGGATGCATGTCATATGTTGTTGGGTAGACCATGGCTGTTTGAAAGATGTGTTGTACATGTTGGTTGTGCAAATACCTATTCCTTGACAAAGGATGGAGTGGAACATAAGCTAAAGCTATTGAAGGAGATAGAAGAAAAGGTATGTGGTAATGAAGGAATAAGTTTTGTTGATGGAAGAAAATTTTTAGAGGGTATGAGGCATGAGCATGTGTGTTTTACTTTAATTCCAAAAGTTGGTAAAGAGGAAGTAGAAGATGTACCTGTAGAAGTTGCAGATTTGTTGAATGAGTTTTAGGATATATTGTATCCGTTAATTTACCTAATGGATTACCACCGGTAAGGAAGATAAATCATCAGATGGACTTGATTTCAGGAGCCAGTTTGCAAAATAAGGTAGCACACAAAATGACACCAGCAGAAAGTGAAGAGTTGAACAGACAAGTACCTAAGTTGTTACAAAAAGGGTTGATTTGGGAGAGCCTAAGTCCATGTGCTGTACCAATAGTATTAGCACCAAATAAGAATGGAGAATGGAGGATGTGTACAGATTCTAGTGCTATAAACAAGATCACAATCAAGTATAGGTTTCCATTGCCATAGATGGATGATATTATGGACTATTTGAGTGGAGCTGTGTATTTTTCAAAGATAGATATGAAGACTGGATATCATTGAATTCAGATTAGAGAAGGAGATGAATGAAAGATCACCTTCAAGAAAAAGGAAGGACTGTATGAGTGGTTAGTCATGTCTTTTGGGCTAACCAATGCACTGAGCACTTTCATGCGACTCATGAACGAGGTTCTGAAGAAATTTTTGGGTAAGTTCGTCATTGTTTAACTAGATGATATTTTAATGTTTAGTAAGACATTGTAGGAGCATATGATGCATATTTGTATGGTGTTCAAGAAGTTAAGGGAAGAGAAATTGTTGATTAATTTGAAAAAGTGTTGTTTTGTGAAGAAGGAGTTAGTGTATCTGGGGTTTGTAGTTTTAGCAGAAGGTCTAAAAATGGTCCCAGAGAAAGTGTAGGCTATCCTTGAATGGCCTACTCCTAGGAGTGCTACTGAGGTAAGATATTTTCATGGTTTGGCTAGCTTTTACAGAAAGTTTATCAAAAATTTTAGCAGTATTTGTGGACCCTTGACTGAAACAATGAGGCGGGATAGAAAAGAGTTCAAGTGGAGTAATGGGGCAGATAAGAGTTTTAAACTATTGAAACATAAAGTTAAAGAACATGTTTTAGCACAAGAATTTCAAGTCAACTGTGATGCTAGTGGTACTGCAATAGGAGCTGTTATAAGCCAAGAAGGTAAAGCTATTGCTTATTTCAGTGAGAAGTTAAATGATGCCAAGAGAAAATATTATGTTTATGATCAAGGATTTTATTTTATAGTTCAGGCATTGAAGAAGTGGAGATACTATATGCTTCCTAAGGAGTTTTTTTTGTATACTGATCATCAAGCTTTGCAATATTTGAATATTCCAGGAAAGTTGAATCAAAGGCATTTGAAAAGGGTTGAGTTTTTGTAGAGTTATACATTTATTTTGAAACACAGGAGTGGAAAGTCTAACAGGGTTGAAGATGCGCTTAGTAGAAGACAACTATTGCTGTCATAGATGCAGATTCAGGTGGTTGGGTTGAAGGAACTCAAGAATTTGTATCCAAAGGATCCTGATTTTGGAGAAGCTTGGAAAGCTTGTATAGAACCTGTTACTCTAGACAGAATGAAGTGGTTGGATTTCATCATCTAGGATAGGATGCTATTCAGAGGGAGTCAGTTGTACATTCCACAAATTTCTATGAGGGAGAATCTCATCAAGTAGAAGCATAGCAGAGGATTGGCTAGACATTTTGGTCGTGATAAAACCCTTGCTTTGGTTAATGAGAATTATTATTGACCACAGTTGCAGTAAGATGTCAAGAAGTTTGTATAGAGTTGCAGAGTATGTCAGATGGTGAAAGGAATGAAGCAGAATATATGGTTGTATCATCCATTACCTATACCATAGAAACCTTGGGAGGATATCAGTATGGACTTTGTTCTTGGTTTACCAGGGACTCAACGGGGACATCATTCATTTTCTATGGTGGTTGACAGATTTTCAAAGATGGCACATTTTATATCTTGCAAGAAGAATAATGATGTTGTTCATGTAGTGGAATTGTTTTTCAGAGAAGTCATGAGACTACATGGTTTGCCAAAGTGTATAGTTTTAGATAGGGACACTAAGTTTGTTGGATATTTCTGGCATACATTGTGGAAGAAGTTGAAGACAGATTTGAAGTTCAGTTCATCACATCATCTACAGATTGATGGACAAACTGAGGTAGTGAATATGAGTTTGGGAAATTTGTTGAGATGTTTGGTTGGAGATAAGCCAAGAGGATGGGATTTGATTTTACCACAGGCAGAATTTGCATACAATAATTTTGTTAACAGGAGCACTGGTAAATCAACATTTCAGATTGTATATGGAAGTAGTCCTAGAAATACATTTGAGTTCAGGAAGATAGATAAAGTAGAAATAAGTAGTGCTGAAGCTGAGGATTTTGCAGAACATTTGAAGAACATCCATGAGGAGGTGAGGAAACACATTACCAAGATGAATGCGTAGTATAAGGCTAAGGCATATGACAAAAGAAGGCATAAGGAATTTCAAGTTGGAGATGAAGTAATGGTTCATTTGCGGAAGGAGAGATTTCAATTTGCTACATGTAACAAGTTGAAAATGAAGAAGTTTGTGCCATGTAAGATACTGAAGAAGCATGATTCAGGAAATGCCTATGAGGTAGAATTGCCTACTGAGCTGAATATTTCACTAGTGTTTAACATTTCAGATTTGACAAAGTATCATGAAGGAGGTGTTGAAGATGAGATCATGACAACACAGTGGAGTATTCCAACAACTATTTCAGCTATCAAGGAGATTGAGGACATACTCGATAGTCATGTTGGTAGAAACATAAGGAATAAGATATATGAATATCTGGTAAAATGGAAAGAATGACCTATTGAAGATTCATCATGGCTGACAAAGGAGGAGGTTAACTGTCTTGATTTTCCTCTGCACACCTGAGTCGTGACAGGGTCACTTCTCAAATTACCCTAGGTGTGTGATGCATGAGCATTTTGGGTGTAAGAGCAATCTTGCATCACCCAACAATAATTCTAGTTTCTTTTCAATAAGGGCTATCTTGTGCAGAGCTGCTATTTTTAGAAATTTACTATTTTTAGTAAGTTTTTTGTTTGAGCTAAGAATGTTCTATTTTTCCTTCCCTAGAGGTTCATTTTGGTTTTATCATCATGACAGTAAAGTTTCATTGGTAGATCAAGTCTAGTTTTGAAGATATTAAAAATTTTCAGTATTGGCAACAGGGTACAGAAACTTCAAACTCATTTTTGCAGGCTTTAGAGACCCCGAATGAGGTTGAAACTTTGGCTAAATGAAGCTTGCTTAAATAAGGTGTTTTAGAGCACTTCATGCCCTTTCCAAAATGGGTTCATAATAGTAAGTCGGGTAAAGGGGCGATGACTTATGGTCTCTGAAAGTTGGGCCACCTGAAATGGCAGAAAATAAATTTCCTTCAAAATTTCTGTTTGGGTTTCAAAAGTTGTTTTGAGCCAACAATGATGTAATAAAATGAAAAATAAAATAATTCTAAGTTTGGTCAGCCTTAGAGGCTAAATTTTTGGAACCTTCCCAGGCGGTGGAAAATTGCCTATATAAGGAAGGCCCATAGTGTTGTCAAGGGCAGTTCAGAGCAGTTCAGAGTAGTTCTAGGTAATAATTCGAGGCTTTGTCCTACATAATATTGTAAAGGAAAATGCCCATGTGGCTTTGCATATTGTAATTCTAAAATTTGTAATTACACATTTGTGAAGATAATAAGAAGCTCATTTTCTGTTCTTGCAATTTGTTGTTGTTTCTCTGTTTCTGTTATGTGTTTGTGGTATTAAGGGGAGCACCCTTCATCAAGTGGTATCAGAGCTAGGTTCTTGAGTGTGTAAATAGATCACCGATTATGAAGTAGTTTACACCAAGATCGTGGTTAGGGTTTCAGCGCGCAACACAAAAATGCCTCCACGAAGAGAACGTGGTAGAAGAGATGGTGGTGTGACACCTGAGGTTAGAGCACTCCAGAGACAAGTGTGAGCATTGCAAAAAGAGATTCGTAGAGGAATGAATCTTAATGTTAGAGATGAAAGCGAGGATGAAGCCGAAGAAGGAAATTTTGATTAAGAAGAAGAAGGTGAAATTATGAACCGAGAGGAAGAAAGACTTTTTCGGGCCATTTCCAAGACTGGGAAAAGACCTAAGATTGAGGTTCCTGCATTTTCAAGAAATCTTACCTAGATGAGTTGATCAACTCAATCAATGAATTAGAAGAATATTTTGAGTATGAAGACATCGAGGATCTTGATCGTGTCAAGTTTGCAGAGGCCAGACTAAAGGGTCATGCGAAGATCATGTGGCAAGAGATTCAATTAGAGTGAAATAGAAGAGGAAAGGATAAAATCACAAGATGGGATCGAATGGTGGATAAATTGAAGCGATAGTTCATTACTATTGATTATGAGCTTGACCTACTGAAGAAAATGCAAAGTTTGAAGCAAGCAGAAAGATCTGTTCAGGAGTATATAGAGGAGTTATATCGAATCCTCATTAGAACAGGCCATGAAAAAGCTAATAAGGAGAAAGTTTCTCGTTACCTTAATGGGTTGAGGCCAAGCAATCAAGAGGAGTTGAATCTAGTTCGTATTAATAGTATTGAAGAGGCATACTAGTTTTCCCTAAAAGTAGAGGAAAAGTTGAAAAAGAAGTTTGAGATAAGACAAAATGGAAGAGGTTGTGGTGGAAGATTTGGTGGACGGTCATATGGAGGCCAAAATGAAGATCCGAAAAAAAGGATGAGGCCAGTAGCAGTCAAAATCAGAGAGAAAACAATTTCAATCATTTCCATGATTAGAATAATAGAGATCAGAGAGGAAGAGGAAGAGGAAAAGGTTTAGGAAGAGGAGGCTTTCATGGAACATGTTTTCACTATGGAGAAGAAGGTCATAGCGCATATGAATGTCCGCAATACTAAGGAAGGACATATAGGAGAACTGAAGGCCAGGCTAGGGTTGCACATGTAGATGAAGATGCCAAATCATCACATTCTAAAGATGCTAAAAAAGGAGAAACACTAATTAATAAAAGAGTCATGTTGAGTGGTGAAAATGAACCTGAGCAAAGGAGGAGCTTGTTTCGCACTAGATGCAAGTGTGAAGGTAAATGTTGTGATGTGATTATTGATAGTGGAAGCACTAAAAATCTGGTGTCAGAAAAGATGGTCACTAAGTTGAAGCTTAAGAGGTAGAAACACTCACATCCATATCGGATACAGGATGACCACAAGGTCATTGTCAGTGAACAGTGTCTAGTGAAGTTCAAGATTGGCGGATACTATGATGAGGTACTATGTGATATCATATCTATGGATGCATGTCATATGTTGTTGGGTAGACCATGGTAGTTTGAAAGATGTGTTGTAGATGATGGTCATTCGAATACCTATTCCTTGACAAAGGATGGAGTGCAACATAAGCTAAAGCCATTGAAGGAGACAAAAGAAAACATATGTGGTAATGCAAGAATAATTTTTGTTGATGGAAGAAAATTCCTAGAGGGTATGAGGCATGATCATGTGTGTTTTTCTTTAATTCCAAAAGTTGGTATTAGCACTAAAGAAGAATGGAGAATAGAGGATGTGTACAGATTCCAGGGATATAAACAATATCTCAATCAAGTATAGGTTTCTATTTTCATAGATGGATGATATTATGGACTGTTTGAGTGGAGCTGTGTATTTTTCAAAGATAGATTTGAAGAGTGGATATCATCAGATTCAGATCAGAGAAGGAGATGAATGGAAGACTGCTTTCAAGATAAAGGAAGGACTGTATGAGTGGTTAGTCATGCCTTTTGGGCTAACCAATGGACCAAACACTTTGATGCGGCTCATGAACGAGGTTATGAAGGAATTTATTGGTAAGTTTTTCATTGTTTACCTAGATGATATTTTGATCTTTAGTAAGACATTGGAGGAGCATATGATGCATATTTTTATATTTTTTGAGAAGTTAAGGGAAGAGAAATTGTTGATTAATTTGAAGAAGTATAATTTTGTGAAGGAGTTAGTGTATCTGGGGTTTGTAGTTTTAGCAGAAGGTCTAAAAATAGACCTAGAGAAAGTGCGGGCTATCCTTGAATGACCTACTCCTAGGAGTGCTACTGAGGTAAGATCTATTCATGGTTTGGCTAGCTTTTATAGAAAGTTTATCAGAAATTTTAGCAGTATTTGTGGACCCTTGACTGAAACAATGAGAGGGGATAAAAAAGAGTTCAAGTGGACTAATGGGGCAGATAAGAGTTTTAAACTTTTGAAACAAAAAGTTATAGAACAACCTGTTTTAGAACTTCCATATTTTAATAAAGTGTTTCAAGTACACTGTGATTCTTATGGTACTGTAATAGGAGCTGTTATGAGCCAAGAAGGTAAAGTTGTTGCTTATTTCAGTGAGAAGTTAAATGATGTGAAGAGAAAATATTCTATTTATGATCAGGAATTTTATGCTATAGTTCAGGCATTGAAGAACTGGAGACACTATCTGCCTCTTAAGGAGTTTGTTTTGTATACTGATCATCAAGCTTTGAAATATTTGAATAGTCAAGGAATGTTGAATCAAATACATTTGAAATGGGTTGAGTTTTTGCAAATTTATATATTTATTTTGAAACACAGGAGTGGAAAGTCTAATAGAGTTGCAAATGCGCTTAGTAGAAGGCAACTATTGCTGACATAGATGCAGATTGAGGTGGTTGGGTTCAAGGAACTAAATAATTTGTATCTAGAGGATCCTAATTTTGGAGAAGCTTGGAAAACTTGTACAAGGAACATCATAGCAGAGGATTGGCTGGACATTTTGGTCGTGATAAAACCCTTGCTTTGGTTAATAAGAATTAGTATTGGCCACAGTTGCAACAAGATGTCAAGAAGTTTTTACAGAGTTGCAAAGTATGTCAGATGGCGAAAGGAGTGAAGCAGAATACAGGGTTGTATCAGCCATTACCTGTACCAGAGAAACCTTGGGAGGATATCAGTATGGACTTTGTTGTTGGTTTACCAAGGACTCAATAGGGACATGATTCAATTTTTGTGGTGGTTGACAGATTTTCAAAGTTGGCACATTTCATTCCCTACAAGAAGACTAATGATGTTGTTCATGTAGCAGAATTATTTTTCAGAGATGTGGTGAGACTACATGATTTTCCAAAGAGTATAGTTTCAGATTACGACATTAAGTTTTTTGGATATTTCTAGCATACATTGTGGAAGAAGTTGAAGATAGATTTGAAGTTCAGTTCATCACATCATCCATAGACTGATGGACAGACTGAGATAGTGAATAGGAGTTTGAAGAATTTGATGAGATGTTTGGTTGGACATAAGCCAACAAGATGAGATTTGATTTTACCATAGGCATAATTTGCATAGAATAATTCTATTAACAGGAGCACTGGTAAATCACCATTCTAGATTGTATATGGAAGTAGTCAAAGAAATGCATATGAGTGTAGGAAGATAGATAAAGGAGAAATAAGTAGTGCTGAAGCTGAAGATTTTGCAGAACATTTGAAGAACATCCATGAGGAGGTGAGGAAGCATATTACCAAGATGAATGCATAGTATAAGGCTAAGGAAGATGAGAAAAGAAGGCATAAGAAATTTTAGGTTGGAGATGAAGTCATGGTTCATTTATGGAAGGAGATATTTCCAGTTGGTACATTTAACAAGTTGAAAATGAAGAAGTTTGGGCCATGTAAGATACTGAAGAAGCATGATTCAAGAAATGCCTATGAGGTAGAATTGCCTATTGAGCTGAATATTTCACTAGTGTTTAACATTTTAGATTTGACAGAGTATCATGAAGGAGGTGTTGAGGATGAGATCACAACAACACTGTAGAGTATTCTAGGAACTTTTTCAGCTACCAAGGAGATTGAGGACATACTGGATAGTTGTCTTGGCATAAGCACAAGGAACAAGACATATGAAGAATATTTGGTCAAATGGAGATGATGACCTGTTGAAGATTCATCATGGCTAACAAGGGAGGAGGTTAACCATCTTGGTTTTCCTCTGCACACCTGAGTTGTGACAGGGTCAATTCTCAAATTACGCCAGGTGTCTGATGTAGGAGCATCCTGGGTGTAAGAGAAATCTTGCATCACCCAAAAATAATTTTAGTTTCTTTTTAATAAGGGCTATCTCTTGGAGAACTGCTATTTTTGGAAATTTACTATTTTTAGTAAGTTTTCTGTTTGAGCTCAGAATGTTCTATTTTCTTTCCTGGAGTTTCATTTTGGTTGTATCAGCCTGCTAGTAAAGTTTCATTGTCAGCTCAAGTCTAGTTTTGAAGATATTGAAATTTTTTGATATTGGCAGTAGGTTACAAAAACTTCAAACTCAGTTTTGATGGCTATAGAGGCCCCAGATGAGGTCGAAACTTTGGCCGAATGAAGCTTGTTAATTTTAAATGTTGTAGAGCATTTCACGCCCTTTCCAGAATGGGGTCATAATAGTCAATTAGATCAACGGGTGATGACTTATGGTCTCTGGAAGTTGGGCTACCTAAAATGGCAGGAAAATAAATTTCCTTCAAAATTTCTGTTTGGGTTTCAAAAGTTGTTTTGAGTTGACAATGATGTGATAAAATAAAAAATAAAATAATTTTATGTTTGGTCGGCCTTAGAGGCTAAATTTCTGGGACCTTCCCAGGCGGTGGAAAATTGCCTCTATAAGGAAGGCTCATAGTGTTGTCTAGGGTAGTTCGGAGTAGTTCAGAGTAGTTCAGGGTAATAATTCAAGGCTTTGTCCTACATAATATTGTAAGGGAAAATGCCCATGTGGCTTTGCATATTGTAATTCTAAAATTTGTAATTTCACATGTGTTGAGATAATAAGAAGCCCATTTTCTATTCTTGCAATTTGTTGTTGTTTCTCTATTTTTGTTATTTGTTTTTCATATTAAGCAGAGCACCCTTCATCAAGTGGTATCAGAGCTAGGTTCCTGAGTGTGTAAATAGATCACCGACTGTGAGACAGTTTACACCAGGACCATGGTTAGGGTTTTAGAGAGCAACGCAAAAATTCCTCCACAAAGAGAATGTGGCAAAAGAGATGGTGGTGTGACACCTAAGGTTAGAGCACTCCAAAGATAAGTGCGAACATTGCAAGAAGAGATTCATAGAGGAATGAATCTTAATGTCAGAGATGAAAGCGATGATGAAGCCGAAAAAGAAAGAAATTTTGATCAAGAAGAAGGCAAAATTATGAACCGGGAGGAAGAAAGACTTTTTCGGGCCATTTCAAAGATTGGGAAATGTTAAAATAATAAAAAAGTAAAGAGAGACAAGAAATTGTTTAATGCAATGAACAAGGAGTAAGAAGATTTACCATGAATTAACACAATTCTAAGAGCATTCACCAAAGAGCAAAGCAACAAATGAGACAATATTTTGAAGGGGGAAAAGCATAAAAAAAAACTCCGTGATATAATGAATGTGACAAAAAATGCCTAAGAATGAGAGAGAGAGAGAGAGAGAGAGAGAGAGAGAGAGAGAGAGAGAGAGCTTAGCTCATACAATAGTGTTCAAGAAGAAGAAGTATCTCTTGAGAAGAGAGAAGAAGAGCCATCTCTTTTAATAGAGATGTGAGAAAAGAGTTACATTGTAACTCCCATTTCTATGTATGCCACATTTCACTAGTGTGTGAGACATGTGTAGGATTCCTCATAAGGAGGAATATCTATTTTCCTTAATAAATTAATTACAAATATGACATGTCCTCCCACTTGGACTAGAGGACAAATACAATAGGATACCTTGGTTTATCCTTTAAATACATATTTTACCAAGGAAAGATTAAATTCTAACACCCCCCTTTAATCTTACTTGAGGTAATTACATCAAGGGGTATCGAACCCAAATTGTTACAATAAAATTCAAATTTCTCTCTAGAAAGAGGTTTTGTCAAAATATCTGCAACTTGATCTTCACCTTTGCAATGGATGAGGGAAACTTTCTTGTCTGCAATGTGCTCTCTAATGAAGTGGTGGTGGAGCGAAATGTGCTTTGGTTTTGCATGGTAAACTGGATTCTTTGCCAAGGCTATTACACTTTGATTGTCACAATACAATGGTGTAGGTTCTTGTTGAGGTAGATCCAAATCTTCAAGTATTCTTCTAAGCCATAGAGCTTCTTTAGAGGCATGAGTAAAACTTTTATATTCAGCTTCGATAGAACATAGAGACATAGATTGTTCTTTTTTACTTTTCCAAGATATAGAACTTGAACCAAGAGAAAAACAATACCCAAAAGTAGATTTCCCATCATTAGGGTCTCCACCTAGATCTGAATCAGTAAAACCTTTTAAAGAAAAATCAAAATTTGCATCATAAAATAATCCTAAGTTAATAGTACCTTTAATGTAACATAATATTCTTTTAGCAATTTTGAAGTGAGTTTGATGAGGTTTGGACATGAATCTTGAAACTAAACCAACACTAAAAGACAAATCAGGTCTAGTGAGGGTTAGATAAATTAAACTACCTACAAGTTCTCTATAAGGAGTAGCATCTATGAATGGAGATTGCATATTTATCATTACCTTAGTTCCTAAATCACATGGAATTGAAATAGGATTAACATCATTCATATGAAATCTATCTAGAAGATCTTTAACATATTTACTTTGAGAGATAAAAATACCCTTAGGGGTTTGCCAAATTTGCATTCCTAAGAAATAATGTAAAAATCCTAAATCTATCATTTGAAAATTTTGGTTGAGTTGGAACTTAATATCAAAAATTAAATGGTTAGAACTAGAAGTAAGAATTAAATCATCAACATACAGAATGATAATAATAATGTCATCTTCACGATGCTTGATATACAAGTTAGGATCATTTTTACTTCTTTCAAAACCCTGAGAAATAAAGAAAGCATTAATTTTGGAATACCACTCTCTAGGAGATTGTTTTAAACCATAGATAGATTTATTTAGTTTGCATACTAGATGTTCATGACCTTCTTTAATAAAACTGGGAGGTTGAGACATATAGATTTCTTCATGCAAATCACCATTTAAAAAGACACTTTTAACATCCATTTGGTGAATAGGCCAATTCATTTTTGTAGCTAAAGAAAGAACAACTTTAATGGTAGGCATTTTTGCAACAGGAGCAAAGGTTTCATTATAGTCTATTCCTTCAACTTGAGAAAAACCTCTTGCTACTAGTCTAGCTTTAAACTTACTAATATCATTATTTGCATTCAACTTAGTTTTGTATAACCATTTACAGGAAACTAGATTTTTGCCATGAGGTAAAGTAACTAAATCCAAAGTATTATTAGAAATTAAACTATCATATTCCTCTTGCATAGCAATTTTCCAGTGAGGTTGATTTTTAGCTTGAGCAAAAGTTTGAGGATCATTAGAATTAGAGAGAGAAGTCATAAGAGTGTAATTGTAGTAGTTTATCCTTCTAGGTTTAAGTCCACCCATTCTAGAAATGTAATCATCACCTTCATTAAGTAAATCTTTAAACCATTTAGGATTTCTCCTAGAATTAATAGAAATATTACTAGGAGGAGTAAATAGATTATTACCATCACCATCATCATCACTGCTACTACTAGAAGGAACAAAATCATTAGAAGGAGTATCATTACTATTTTTATGTTCATCATTATCCTTTTGAAGAGTATTAGTATTACCCTTAGTGTTAGGAGCAGAAATAGAAGAAACAGAGACATTAGGAGCATAAATGTGAGGAATAGGGTTGAGAGATGGAGGTTGGTCCTCCATAAGAACTATGTTGCTGTGACTAAAATCAGAATCTAAAATTTAAGAACAGTCATGGACACCATTTTCAACAATGCAAACATCTCTAGCTATTTGAACTTTATCAGTAAGAGGATCATAAACTCTATAACCTTTAGTGTTCTCAGGATAGCCATCAAATATATGAGGTGAGGATTTAGGATCTAAATTTTTCCTTTTCTATTTAGGTGTGTGAACATAAGTAGTGGAGCCAAAAATTTGTAAATGAGACAAATTGGGTTTTCTTCTTGACCAAGCTTATTCAGGAGTTTTATTTGGTAGGGCCTTAGTAGGAGTTCTATTAAGAATATAGGTGCAAGTACATGCCATGGCTTCAACCCAAAATTTATAATTCATATTTCTAGCATGTAAAAAACATCTAGCCATTTCTACTATTGTTCTATGCTTCTGTTCTACCACACCATTTTGTTCTGGTGTATAAGGAATGATAAGCTCATGTTTGATACCAAAAGATCTTAAGTAAGAATGCCGAGCATGATTAACATATTCAGTACCATTATCAATCCTAAGAATTTGAATTTTACAACCACTTTATCTTTCCACAAAAAACATGAAATTCAACAAAAATATCAAGGACTTGATCTTTACTATGTAAGAAATAAATCCAAGTTCTATGAGAATAATCATCAACAAAAGTTAAAGCATATTTAGAGTTTGAAATAGAAGTATTTTCCATAGGACCTAAGAGATCACTATGAATGAGAACTAACTTATTATTCACTCTCTAAGATGATTTATGGGGAAAAGATTCTCTATGCATTTTACCACTCATACATCCATTGCAATCAAACTTAGGTAGCCCATCTACCATATTTTATTTTTGCATTAATGAGATATAATCAGAATTTAAATGTCCTAGCCTCTCATGCCAAATGTGAAAATCAACAGTAGTGAGTAATGAGTATCTAGGAGAGGCAAATTGATAAAATTTAAAGAGATTATCATCATCCAATTTAGCATTAACAACTATCTAATCAATATTGGGATCAATGATATGGAAAATATTTTTATGAAACTCAACCTTATAATCTTGACATAATTGCGGAACAGAAATAAGGTTAGCTTTCAAATCAAGAACATAAAGCACATCATGTAATTTACCATTTGGAACAGAAACATTACCAGTTCCTTCAACTTGACAACAATAATTATCAGCTAAAGAAATAAGAATATTCATAGAATCAGATCGCAAAGAATCAAAGACTTCCTTATGAGATGTAACATGTTGAGATGCACCACTATAAATAATCCATTCAAGTGGTTTACAAGCATTAAAACAGACAGTAAAAGCATAACAAGATTGATTTCCATTAGATTTTCCATTTGAGTAGTTTTGAGAATTAGGTTGATCATCCTTTTGTTTCTTAAAATATTTATGTATTAAGTGACCATCTTTACCGCAATAGGTGCAATGTGGCCTATTTGAATGAGTACTATTATGATAGTTATTGGAAGGCCTAGAATTGTAATGATCATTAAATTGTTGGCCTGAGTTATTATTTGAATTATTAGTATTGTTAGATCTTTGATAATTTTGGTTATTTTGATTAGTGTTAGAAGATCTATTGTTATTGTGACTTTGAGAGACATATGCATGTTCGTGAGTTTTAAGTATGCCAAATTGAATCAATTTTGCTTCCTCTTGACACAACATATTTTGAAAGATGACATAAGTTAATTGAGATGCTAAAGAAGGAATAGCTAATTGAGAGTAAATATTTGTAATAAACTGTTGGAACTGTCTAGGCAAACATTTACAAATAATTATGTGGATTATCCTTAAATCAGAGAGAGGAACTTGTAAACTAGTTATTAAAACTTTAATTGAATCAAACTTGAGCAATAAATCATCAACATAGTTGAAGTCGGTATACCTGAGGTCTTCAAGTTGGTCTTGAAGCTAGATTTTTTGAGTCTCATCTACACTATCATAGGTATTTTTTAGGATGTCCCAAGCTTGATGAGCTTCTGTACAAGTAGAGATTAAGACATACAATTTGAGACTTAAGGAGATCCCGATTAAACCAAGTGCTTCCTCATTTTTAGTTTGCCAAGCAGTTTGGTCAGCTTGAAGAGCAGAGGCTGCTAGTTTTGAACTGGCATTAGTTCCAATATCTAAAATATTTCTGAATCTAAAGATGACGGTCATGTGCATTTTCCATGCATGATAATTTATAATAGTTAACTTTATTTCTGGCATCAGGGTGGTCATGGTTAAATACGAAGATTTAATGTAAAGAACACCTAAACTTGAGATAAATAAATGAAAACCCTTAATAGAACCCAGAAAAAAATGCAGATCAAACGCATGTAAAATAACCTATATACACTTGCATGCAACACCAGAAAGCTATGTTAGCTTACGCCAAGGAGGCATGCAAGAAAAAAATAACTACCAGAGGAAAAATTGAAACCAAGAACACTTAAGAATTAATAGATCTCTTTTAAGTTGTTATTGATTAAAAGATAATGACAAGAATCTCTTGCATGCAAAGAGAAAGCTATGAACTCAAGTATGCAAAGAGGAATAAACTAAATAAACCTGTTAACAATGAAAGACAATACAAACCTGCAAAACAAATGTTAAACAAACCAAAGAATGGAACTAAATCTATTGAACGATTAATATAAAGAGAAAAAGAGCTAAATCTATTGAAGCCCGTTTACCTGCAAAGAGCCGGTGGTGATTAGAAATCTGGAAATAAAAAAAAATTGAATCTAACTAAAACCTTTAGCACTTGAGCTAATAACTTATTAAAACCACAACCAGATTAAAAAAATCTATGAACAATCAAAGCAATGGAGCAGAAAAGACTAAAAGACTGAAAATTGACAATCCAAATCTCACTTTTAATATCAAAGCATATAGGCTTCTATAGATCTATAAACCCTCTTAATTAGCTTGAATAAAAATCAAATCAAACTACAACAAACTCTAAACTAGTGAGATTCACAATGGAAAAAACACAATGAGATTCACAATGGCAATACATCTTTAGAGGGAACAACCATAAACAGATAGAGATTTCCCTCCATGTTTCTTCGCTGATAGTATAAACTGTATTTTTTGCTATCTTGCTTTTGAATGGATTATTTATTAAAAAAGTAACTACAAATCTCCTGTTTTAGAAGTGATTGACTAGGTAAAAAAAAAATTAAATAGAGAAAAATCAAGAAATAAAACAAAAAACCATGATCACCTCTGATCTAGAGAAAAAACCCAACACACAAAAAGATAAAAAAAACTACAAAGCATTCATCCAACACAATCGCTATGAATAAAAAGCCTTGAGTTTCCTCAAAGAAAATCACTTTTTTGTATCGATGAACACCGCCGATCTGTTCTTGCAAGCCCGCTTTTGCTTCTTGATATTGCCTCTATTCCCTAGTCAAATAATAATAGAACAAAAGATTGAAAGACAAAATTCTAGAGGAACGAATATAGATGCCCAAGAACGGACAGAGGATTTTATACGCTGTGTCGTGTGAAGGTGTTAATGGAAGCCAAATTTCTAACAAGATAGAAATTAAAAAAATGAGTATGGCGGCCAAGTGACAGTCCGTAGGACGATAAAATAACAAGATATGCCAAAAAGATATTAAACAACGCATGCAAAGGATATGCTAACAACGCATGCACAGGAAAGGGAGTGCACTTGTTAATACAATAAGAATCTAGATCTTGTCTTCAGATCACTCAAAACAACCAAATTTCACATAAAGAAAGAAGGAAACAAGCCTCTAAATCAGACCCCCGGTAAGGCGAGATGCATGCAATCTCCCCAACAATAGATCACAGCACAATCAGAGCACAATAAACAAAATTATTCGTGAATAAACAATAGATCACAACACAATAAATAGGAAGTTATGCAATAAACAACGCATGAAAAAAAAGGATATTAACAATTTCAACTATCATGCAGAGATATAATGAGTAATGGTAAGGCAATCAGAGATAGAGGGCAAAAAAAATGCACTATCATTCATATAATGAGTAATGATAAGGCAATCAGAGATAGAGGGAAAAAAAATGCACAATGAGTAATGAACTATCATTCATATTATATCACTGCATTCAGAGATAAGGCAAAAAAAACAAAAATGCATGCAATGATATTTGGATTAGAGGTTAAAATGAAATATTTTAACTTCTAGGGTTAAAATTTAATGGTAGAAAGAAGGTATATTAGAAGATTTTGATATAAATTTTTAAAAGTATTATAATTTTAAATTATAGAGAATGATATATTCTAAAAGAATCTTAACTAAGGGAAAGAGATTGAATACTCTCTAAAAAATGTCTTCGAATTTGGAGTGCACTAAGATATGGTAGCTTCTTTACCTACACACTCAAAACATGATTAAACCAACTTACTTTGATACCATGTTAAAATATTAACAAAATAAAGAAAGAGGAAATTGTTTAATGCAATGAGCAAGGAGTAAGAAGATTTACCATGAATTAACACAATTCTAGGAGCATTCACCAAAGAGTAAAGTAACAAAGAAGACAATATTTTGAAGGGGGAAAAGCATTAAAAAAACCCCCGTGATATAATGAATGTGGCAAAAAATGCGTAAGAATGAGCGAGAGAGAGTGAGAGCTTGGCTCATACAATAGTGTTAAAAAAGAAGAAGTATCTCTTGAGAAGAGAGAAGGAGAGCCATCTCTTTTAATAGAGATGTGAGAAAGGAGTTACATTGTAACTCCCATTTCTATGTATGCCACATTTCACTAGTGTGTGCGACAAGTGTAGGATTCCTCATAAGGAGGAATATCTATTTTCCTTAATAAAAGAATTACAAATATGACATGTCCTCCCACTTGGACTAGAGGAAAAATACAATAGGATACCTTGGTTTATCTTTTAAATACATATTTTACCAAGGAAAGATTAAATTCTAATAGGAAAAGACCTAAGATTGAGGTTTCTGCATTTGCAGAAAATCTTAACCTAGAGGAGTTGATCAACTGGATCAATGAATTAGAAGAATATTTCAAGTATGAGGACATTGAGGATCCTAATCGGGTCAAGTTTGTGAAGGCCAGAATAAAGAGTCATGCGAAGATCTGATGACAAGAGATTCAATTGGAGTAAAATAGAAGAGAAAATGATAAAATCACAAGATGGGATCAGATGGTGGATAAATTGAAGTGACACTTCATTCCTATTGATTGTGAACTTGACTTACTGAAGAAAATACAAAGTTTGAAGCAAGCAGGAAGATCTATTCAAGAGTATATAGAGGAGTTCTATCGAATCCTCATCAGAATAGGACATGTGGAAGCTGATAAGAAGAAAGTTTCTTATTACCTTAATGGGTTGAGGCCGAACATTCAGGAGGAGTTGAATCTGGTTCATATGAACATTATTGAAGAGACATACTAGTTTGTCCTAAAAGTAGAGGAAAATTTGAACAAGAAGTTTGAGAGCAGACAAAATGGAAGAGGTCATGGTGGAAGATCTGGTGGATGGTCATATGGAGGCTGAAATGAAGATTAAAAAAAAAAAGGATGAGGCCAGTAGCAGTCAAAGTCAAAGAGGAAATAATTTCAATCGTTTCCATGATCAGAATAATAGAGATCAGAGAGGAAGAGGAAAAGGACAAGGGTCAGGAAGAGGAGGCTTCCGTGGAACATGTTTTCACTATGGAGAAGGTCATAGGGTATATGAATGTCCTCAACACCAAGGAAAGAGAGATAGGAGAACTGAAGGCCAGGCTAGAGTTGCACATGTAGATGAAGATGCCAGATCATCACATTCTAAAGATGCAGAAAGAGGAGAAATGCTAATTAAAAGAAGAGTCCTATTGAGTGGTGAAAATGAACCTAAGTAAAGGAGGAGCTTATTTCACACTAGATGCAAGTTGGAAGGTAAATGTTGTGATGTGATTATTGATAGTGGAAGCATTGACAATCTGGTGTCAGAAGAGATGGTCACTAAATTGAAGCTCAAGAGGTAGAAACACCCACATACATATTGGATTCCCTGGGTTTAGGATGACCACAAGTTCATGGTCAGTGAACAGTGTCTAGTAAAGTTTAAGATTGGTGGATACCATGATGAGGTACTATGTGATATCATATCTATGGATACATGTCATATGTTGTTGGGTAGACAATGACAGTTTGAAAGACGTGTTTTACATGATGGTTGTCCGAATACCTATTTCTTAACAAAGAATGGAGTGCGACATAAGCTAAAGCCATTGAAGGAGACAAAAGAAAAGGTATGTAGTAATGCAAGAATAAGTTTTGTTGATAGAAGAAAATTCCTACAGGGTATGAGGCATGAGCATGTGTGTTTTGATTTAATTCTAAAAGTTGGTAAAGAGGAAGTAGAAGATGTACCTGTAGAAGTTACAGATTTGTTGAATGAGTTTCAAGATATTGTATCCATTAATTTACCTGATGGATTACCACCAGTAAGGAAGATCAATTATCAGATTGAATTGATTCAACGAGCCAGTTTTCCAAATAAGGTAGCACATAGAATGACACCAATAGAAAGTGAAGAGTTGAACAGACAAGTACATGAGTTGTTACAGAAAGGGTTGATTTGGAGAGCCTAAGTCCATGTGATGTACCAGCAATATTAGCACCAAAGAGGAATAGAGAATGGAGGATGTGTATAGATTCTAGGGCTATAAACAAGATCACAATCAAGTATAAGTTTCCATTGCCACAAATGGATGATATTATGGACTGTTTGAGTGGAGCTATGTATTTTTCAAAGATAGATCTGAAGAGTGGATATCATCAAATTTGGATCAGAGAAGGAGATGAATGAAAGACTACCTTCAAGAAAAAAAAAGGACTGTATGAGTGGTTAGTCATGCTTTTTGGGCTAACCAATGCACCAAGCACTTTCATACGGCTCATGAATAAGGTTCTAAAGGAATTTCTGGGTAAGTTTGTCATTGTTTACCTAGATGATATTTTGATCTTTAGTAAGACATTGGAGGAGCATATGATGCATATTCGTATGATGTTTGAGAAGTTAAGAGAAGAGAAATTGTTGATTAATTTAAAAAAGTGCAATTTTGTGAAGGAGAGTGTATTTGGGGTTTGTAGTTTTAGCAGAAAGTCTAATAATGGACCCAAAGAAAGTGCAGGCTATCCTTGAATGGCCTACTCCAAGGAGTGCTACTAAGGTAAGATGTTTTCATGGTTTGGCTAGCTTTTACAGAAATTTTATCAGACATTTTTGCAGTATTTATGGACCCTTAACTGAAACAATGAGAGGGGATAGAAAAGATTTCAAGTGGACTAATGGGGCTCATACGAGTTTTAGACTGTTGAAACATAAAGTTACAGAAAAATATGTTCTAGCACTTCTAGAGTTTAATAAAGTGTTACAAGTAGACTGTGATGCTAGTGGTACTGCAATATGAGCTATTATGAGCCAAGATGGTAAACCTATTGCTTATTTAAGTGAGAAGTTAAATGATGCCAAGAAAAAATATTCTATTTATGATCAGGAGTTTTATGCTATAGTTCAGGAATTGAAGAAATGGAGACACTATCTGCTTCCTAAGGAGTTTGTTTTGTATACTAATCATCAAGCTTTGGAATATTTTAATGGTCAAGGAAAGTTGAATCAAAGGTATGTGAAATAGGTTGAATTTTTGCAGAGTTATACATTTGTTTTGAAACACAGGAGTGGAAATTCTAATAGGGTTGCAGATGCACTTAGCAGAAGGAAACTATTGCTGACATAGATGCAGATTGAGGTGGTTAGGTCTATGAACTCAAGAATTTGTATCTAGAGGATCTTGATTTTGGAGAAGCTTGGAAAGCTTGTATAGAACCTGTTACTCTAGAAGGAATGAAGTGGTTGGATTTCATCATCTAGGATAGTATGCTATTTAGAGGGAGTCAGTTGTACATTCCACAGAGTTCTATGAGGGAGAATCTCATCAAGGAGAAGCATAACAGAGGATTGACTTGACATTTTGGTTGTGATTAAACCCTTGCTTTGGTTAATGAGAATTATTGTTCGCTACAGTTGAAACTAGATGTCAAGAAGTTTGTACATAGTTGCAGAGTATGTAAGATGGTGAAAGAAGTTAAGAAGAATACAGGGTTGTATCAGCCATTACCTGTACCAGAGAAACCTTGGGAGAATATCAGTATGGACTTTGTTCTTAGTTTGCTAAGGACTCAGCGGGGACATGATTCAATTTTTGTGGTGGTTGACAGATTTTCAAAGATGGCACATTTCATTCCCTGCAAGAAGTCTAATGATGCTGTTCATGTAGCTAAATTGTTTTTCAGAGAAGTGGTGAGACTACATGGTTTGCCAAAGAGTATAGTTTCAGGTCGGGACACTAAGTTTGTTGGATATTTCTGGTGTACATTATGGAAGAAATTGAAGATAGATTTGAAGTTCAGTTCATCACATCATCCACAGACTGATGGATAGACTAAGGTAGTGAATAGGTGTTTGGGGAATTTGCTAAGATGTTTGGTTGTAGATAAGCCAATAGGATGAGATTTGATTTTACCACAAGTAAAATTTGCATACAATATTTCTGTTAACAGGAGCACTGGTAAATCACCATTCTAGATTGAATATGGAAGTAGTCCTAGAAATGCATCCAAATTGAGGAAGATAGATAAAGGATAAATAAGTAGTGCTGAAGCTGAGGATTTTGTAGAACATTTAAAGAACATCCATGAGGAGGTGAGGAAGCACATTACCAAGATGAATGCATAGTATAAGGCTAAGGAAGATGAGAAAAGAAGGTATATGAAATTTCAGGTTGGAGATGAAGTCATGGTTCATTTGTGGAAGAAGAGATTTCCAGTTGGTACATTTAAAAAGTTGAAAATGAAGAAGTTTGGGCGATGCAAGATACTGAAGAAGCATGATTCAGGAAATGCCTATGAGGTAGAATTGCCTATTGAGCTAAATATTTCACCAGTGTTTAACATTTCACATTTGACAGAGTATCATGAAGGAGGTGTTGAGGATGAGATCATGACAGCATAGTGGAGTATTCCAATGACTATTTCAGCTACCAAGGAGATTGAGGACATACTGGATAGTCGTGTTGGTAGAAGCACAAGGAACATGACATATGAAGAATATTTGGTCAAATAGAAAGGATGACTTGTTGAAGATTCATCATGGATGACAAGAGAGGAGGTTAACCATCTTGGTTTTTCTCTACACACCTGAGTTGTGAGAGGGTCACTTCTAAAATTACCCCAGGTGTCTAATGCAGAAGCATCCTAGGTGTAAGAACAATCTTGCATCACCCAAAAATAATTCTGGTTTCTTTTCAATAAGGGCTATCTTGTGCATAACTACTATTTTTGGAAATTCACTATTTTTAATAAGTTTTCCATTTGAGCTTAGAATGTTCTATTTTCTTCCCTAGAGGTTCATTTTGGTCGTATCAGCTTGCCAATAAAGTTTCATTGCCAGATCAATTCTAGTTTTGAAGATATTGAAAATTTTCTATATTGGCAGCAGGGTACAAAAACTTTGAAGTTAGTTTTGAAGGCTTTAGAGGCCTTGGATGAGGTCAAAACTTCAATTGACTAAAGCTTGCATAATTTAAGTGTTGTATAAAACTTCACGCCCTTTC
Source organism: Chamaecyparis obtusa (assembly GCA_027943335.1). Lineage (NCBI taxonomy): Eukaryota > Viridiplantae > Streptophyta > Pinopsida > Cupressales > Cupressaceae > Chamaecyparis > Chamaecyparis obtusa. The sequence goes on along the minus strand of BSBK01009251.1, from coordinate 282,940 downwards.
CAAAATAGGGTCATAAAAGTCAATCAGGTCAATGGGTGATGACTTATGGTCTCCGAAAGTTGGGCCACCTGAAATGGCTGAAAATAAATTTCCTTGAAAATTTTTGTTTAGGTTTCAAAAGTTTTTTTGAGCCGACAAATGATATGATCAAATGAAAAATAAATTATTTTAAGTTTGGTCAGTCTTAGAGGCTAAATTTTTGGAACCTTCGTAGGCGGTGGAAAATTGCCTATATAAGGAAAGCCCATAGTGTTGTCTAGGGCAGTTCGGAGTAGTTAAGAGTAGTTCTAGGTAAGAATTTGAGGCTTTGTCTTACATAATATTGTAAGGGAAAATGCCCATGTGGCTTTGCATATTATAATTCTAAAATTTGTAATTCCACATTTGTGGAGATAATAAGAAGCCCATTTTCTGTTCTTGCAATTTGTTGTTGTTTCTTTGTTTCTGTTATGTGTTTGTGGTATTAAGGGGAGCACCCTTCATCAAGTGGTATTAGAGTGAGGTTCTTGAGTGTGTAAACAGATCACTGACTGTGAGACAGTTTACACCAGGACCTTGGTTATGGTTTTAGAGAGCAGCATGAAAATGCCTCCACGAAGGGAACATGGCAGAAGAGCTGGTGGTGTGACACTTGAGGTTAGAGCACTCTAGAGACAAGTGCGAGCATTACAAGAATAGATTCATAGAGGAATGAATCTTAATGTTAGAGATGAAAGCGATGATGAAGCTGAAGAAGAATGAAATTATGATAAAAAAGGAGAAGGCAAAATTATGAACTGGGAGGAAAGACTTTTTTGGGCCATTTCCAAGAATGGTAAAAGACCTAAGATTGAGGTTCCTGCATTTTCAGAAAATCATAACCTAGAGGAGTTGATCGACTGGATCAATGTATTAGAAGAATATTTCAAGTGTGAAGACATCAAGGATCCTGATCGGGTCAAGTTTACGAAGGCTAGACTAAAGGGTCATGCGAAGATCTCGTGTCAAGAGATTCAATTGGAGTGAAATAGAAGAGAAAAGGATAAAATCACAAGATGAGATCAGATGGTGGATAAATTGAAGTGAAAGTTCATTACTGTCGATTATGAGCTTGACCTACTGAAGAAAATGCAAAGTTTGAAGCCAACAAGATGATCTGTTTAGGAGTATACAGAGGATTTCTATTGAATCCTCATCAGAACAGGCCATGCGAAAGCTGATAAGGAGAAAGTTTCCTGTTACCTTTATGGGTTGAGGCTGAGCATTTAGGAGGAGTTGAATCTGGTTTGTATGAATAGTATTGAAGAGACATACCAGTTTGCCCTAAAAGTAGAGGAAAAGCTGAACAAAAAGTTTGAGAGCAGACAAAAAAGAAGAGGTCATGGTAGAAGATCTGGTGGACGGTCATATGGAGGCCGAAATGAAGATCTAAAAAAAAAGGATGAGGCTAGTAGCAATCAAAATCAGAGAGGAAACAATTTCAATTATCTCCATGATCAGAATAATAGAGATGAGAGAGGAAGAAGAACTAGAGGACAAGGTTCAGGAAGAGGAGGCTTCCGTTGAACATGTTTTCATTGTGGAGAAGAAGGTCATAGGGTATATGAATGTCCTCAATGCAGAGGAAGGATAGATAGGAGAACTAAAGGCTAGTCTAGAGTTGCACATGTAGATGAAGATGCTAGATCATCATATTCTGAAGATGGTGAAAGAGGAGAAATGCTAATTAACAGAAGAGTCCTGCTGAGTGGTGAAAATGAACCTGAGCAAAGGAGGAGCTTGTTTTGCACTAGATGTAAGTGTGAGGGTAAATGTTGTGATGTGATTATTGATAATGGAAGCACTGACAATCGAGTGTCATAAGAGATGGTCACTAAGTTGAAGCTCAAGAGGTAGAAACACCCACATACATATTGGATTGCTTGGGTACAGAATGACCACAAGGTCATGGTCAGTGAACAGTGTCTAGTGAAGTTTAAGATTGGTAGATACCATTATGAGGTACTATGTGATATCATATCTATGGATGCATGTTATATGTTATTAAGTAGACTATGGAAGTTTGAAAGATGTGTTGTACATGATGGTCATGCGAATACCTATTCCCTGACAAAAGATGTAGTGTGACATAAACTAAAGCCATTGAAGGAGACATAATAAAAGGTATGTGGTAATGCAAGAATAAGTTTTGTTGATGGAAGAAAATTCCTAGAGGGTATGAGGCATGAGCATGTGTTTTTTACTTTAATTCCAAATGGTTATAAAGAGGAAGTAGAAGATCTGTACTTGTAGAAGTTGCAGATTTGTTGAATGAGTTTCAAGATATTGTATTTGATAATGTACCTAATGGATTACCACTGGTAAGGAAGATTAGTCATAAGATGGACTTGATTCAAGGAGCCAGTTTTCCGAATAAGGTAGTACACAGAATGACACCAACAAAAAGTGAAGAGTTGAACAGACAAGTACATGAGTTGTTATAGAAAGGGTTGATTCAGGAGAGGCTGAGTCCATGTGTTGTACCAACAGTATGAGCACCAAAGAATAATGGAGAATGGAGGATGTGTATAGATTCCAGGGCTATAAACAAGATCACAATCAAGTATAGGTTTTTATTGCCACAGATGGATGATATTATGGACTGTTTGAGTGGAGCTGTGTATGTTTCAAAGATAGATCTGAAGAGTGGATATCATCAAATTCAGATCAGAGAAGCAGATGAATGGAAGACTACTTTCAAGACAAAGGAAGGACTATATGAGTGGTTAGTCATGCTTTTTGGGCTAACCAATGCACTGAGCACTTTCATGCGGCTCATGAATGAGGTTTTGAAGGAATTTCAAGGTAAGTTTGTTATTGTTTACCTAGATGATATTTTGATTTTTAGTAAGACATTGGAGGAGCATATGATGCATATTCATATGGTGTTTGAGAAGTTAAGGGAAGATAAATTGTTGATTAATTTGGAGAAGTGTAGTTTTGTAAAGGAGTTAGTGTATCTGGGGTTTGTAGTTTCAGCAAAAGGTCAAAAAATGGACCCAAAGAAAGTGCAAGTTATCCTTGAATGGCCTACTCCAAGTAGTGCTACTGAGGTAAGATATTTTCATGGTTTGGCTATCTTTTACAGAAAGTTTATCAGAAATTTTAGCAGTATTTGTGGACCCTTGACTGAAACAATGAGAGGGGATAGAAAAAAGTTCAAGTGGACTAATGGGGTAGATAAGAGTTTTAAACTATTGAAATAGAAAGTTACAAAATAACCTTTTATAGCACTTCCAGATTTTAACAAAGTGTTTCAAGTAGACTATGATGCCAGTGGTACTGCAATAGGAGCTGTTATGAGCCAAGAAGGTAAACCTATTGCTTATTTTAGTGAGAAGTTAAATGATGCCAAGAGAATTTTTTTATTTATGATCAGGAAGTTTATGCTATAGTTCAGGCATTGAAGAAGTGGAGACACTATCTGCTTCCTAAGGAGTTTGTTTTGTATACTGATCATCAAGCTTTGTAATATTTGAATAGTCAAGGAAAGTTGAATCAAAGACATTTGAAATGGGTTGAGTTTTTGCAGAGTTATACATTTGTTTTGAAACACAGGAGTGGAAAGTCTAACAGGGTTGCATATGCACTTAGTAGAAGACAACTATTGCTGACATAGATGTAGATTAAGGTGGTTGGGTTCAAGGAACTTAAGAATTTGTATCTAGAGGATCCTGATTTTGGAGAAGTTTGGAAAGCTTGTACAAAACCTGTTACTCTAGATAGAACAAAGTGGTTGGATTTCATCATCTAAGATAGTATGCTATTTAGAGGGAGTCAGTTGTGCATTTCATGAAGTTCTATGAGGGAGAATCTCATCAAGGAGAAGCATAGCAGAGGATTGGCTGGAACTTTTGGTCGTGATAAAACCCTTGCTTTGGTTAATGAAAATTATTATTGGCCATAGTTGTAGCAAGATGTCAAAAAGTTTTTACAGAGTTGCAGAGTATGTTAGATGGTGAAAGGAGTGAAGCATAATACAGGGTTATATCAGCCATTGCCTATACCAGAGAAACCTTGGGAGGATATCAATATGGAATTTTTTCTTGGTTTACCAAGGACTCAGTGGGGACATGATTCAATTTTTGTGGTGGTTGACAGATTTTCAAAGATGACACATTTCATTCCCTGCAAGAAGACTAATGATGATGTTCACGTAGTGGAATTGTTTTTTAGAGAAGTGGTGAGACTACATGGTTTTCCAAAGAGTATAGTTTCAGATCAGGACACTATGTTTGTTGGATATTTTTGGCATACATTATGGAAGAAGTTGAAGATAGATTTGAAGTTCAGTTCATCACATCATCCATAGATTGATGGACAGATTGAGGTAGTGAATAGGCGTTTGGGGAATTTGTTGAGATGTTTGGTTGGAGATAAGCCAACAGGATGAGATTTGATTTTACAACAGGCAGAATTTGCATCCAATAATTTTGTTAATAGGAGCATTGGTAAATCACCATTCTAGATTGTATATGGAAGTAGTCCTAGAAATGTATCTGAGTAGAGGAAGATAGGTAAAGGAGAAATAAGTAGTGCTGAAGCTGAGGATTTTGCAGAACATTTGAAGAACATCCATGAGGAGGTGAGGAAACACATTACCAAGATGAATGCACAATATAAGGCTAAGGCAGATGAGAAAATAATGCATAAGGAATTTCAGGTTGGAGATGAAGTCATGGTTCATTTGCTGAAGGAGACCAGTTGGTACATATAACAAGTTGAAAATGAAGAAGTTTGGGCCATGTAAGATACTGAAAAAGCATGATTTAGGAAATACCTATGTGGTAGAATTGCCTACCGAGCTAAATATTTCACCAGTATTTAACATTTTAGATTTGACAGAGTATCATGAAGGAGGTGTTGAGGATGAGATCATGGTAGCACAATGGAGTATTCCAACAACTATTTTAGCTACCAAGGAGATTGAGGACATACTGGATAGTCTTGTTGGCAGAAACACAAGGAACATGACATATGAAGAATATATGGTCAAATGGAAGGGATGACCCATTGAAGATTCATCCTGGCTGACAAGGGAGGAGGCTAACCGTCTTGGTTTTCCTTTACACACCTGAGTCATGACAGAGTCACTTCTTAAATTACCTTAGGTTTCTGATGCAGGAGCATCCTAGGTGTAAGAGCAATCTTGCATCACCCAAAAATAATTCTGGTTTCTTTTCAATAAGGGCTATCTTGTGCAGAGCTGCTATTTTTAGAAATTTACTATTTTTAGAAAGTTTTCCGTTTGAGCTCAGAATGTTCTATTTTCTTCCCTGGAGGTTCATTTTGGTCGTATCAGCCTACCAGTAAAGTTTCATTGGTAGATCAAGTCTAGTTTTGAAGATATTGAAAATTTTTGGTATTGGCAGCAGGGTACAAAAACTTCGAACTCAGTTTTGAAGGCTTTAGAGGCTCCAGATGCAGTTGAAACTTCAGCCAAATGAAGATTACTTAATTTAGGTGTTGTAGAGCACTTCACGCCCTTTTTGAAACAGGGTCATAATAGTCAATCAGGTCAATGGGCGATGACTTATGGTCTCCGGAAGTTGGGCCACCTGTAATGGCAGAAAATAAATTTCCTTCAAAATTTCTGTTTGGGTTTCAAAAGTTGTTTTGAGCCAAAAATGATGTAATAAAATGAAAAATAAAATAATTCTAAGTTCAATCAGCCTTAGAGGCTAAATTTCTAGAACCTTCCCAGGTGGTGGAAAATTGCCTATATAAGGAAGGCCCGTAGTGTTGTCTAGGGTAGTTCAGAGTAGTTTTGGGTAATAATTCGAGGCTTTGTCCTACAGAATATTGTAAGGGAAGATGCCCATGTGGCTTTGCATATTGTAATTATAAAATTTATAATTTCACATTTGTGGAGATAATAAGAAGCCCATTTTTTGTTCTTGCAATTTATTGTTATTTCTCTATTTTTGTTATGTGTTTGTGGTATTAAGGGGAGCACCCGTCATAACCTAGAATTGCATCACTATGAAATTCCCCATTTAGCTATGCCCCATTTTAGCATGTATGGGATCCCATATTATTTATTCTTACTCTACCCATGATTCTACTTTCCTTTCTAGCATGCCCTCAACAATTGAGACTCATGGTTCAAATTTATAGGCTTTTAGGTAGGAGTAGGCTGACCTTGTTAGCCTATTCCCCTATGTTTACCTTAATATTTAAATCATATAAAATCTTGATGGTAGAGCATAGTATCCAAATTCCTATGGGTTTTCTTTAAGTTTTGACCTTTAAATTATTTGTGAGGGCTATATAAGAAACCTACCTCTTCTTATTTGGGTAAGCATCATAATATTATCCTAGTAAGTTCAAGCTCTCTCTTATCTCAAGAATTGTAAGGTAGATTTCAAGCATCAATGACATCTTCAAGGCAATATTATCCATTGTAGCAAGCTTCTCTCCTATTGAAGGCCACATAGAGGAGAACACAATCAAGGAAGAAGATCATAACACAATCAAGGAAGAAGTTCATAAAACAATTATCCAATCATAAGTATTTAAAAATCTAAGTCTTCAACCATTCAAATAATTCTCCATCCCCATATTAAGCATTGTGGAAAACTACAAAATCATTGTGCAAGGCATGCATTTCATGATTTTCTTTTAGGTTTTTGTGTGGATTCAAGCTATTGCATCAACATTTGTGATCACATTCAAAAAATCATTACACCATCAGTGTATAAGACATTTCATGTTTTAGATCTAGCCTCTTCTTTAAATCAACATACTTTCCATGGATGCATATTTTATAAATCTATTTCAAGGTTGATTCCAATTTAGGTTTTCACTTAGGAAAATCCCTATATACACAAAAATTCCCTCTTTTCTATGTGCATGAATAGGTGGTACCAATTTTGTGATTGGATATGGGAACTACAAGAGCCCATCTAGTCTACAACTAAAATTGTCAGAAAGTGCAAGGAATAGGCCGACCCAGTCAACCAATTCCTAAGACTAGGCTGACCTATTTAGCATAGTCCCTCAAGATCACTTCCAAATTGAATTTACAGGTCAGTGATATATTTTGGGTCCTATTTTTTATAGCAAAATTTGTCTGTCTAAATCCTATTAGTCTGTACATTATAGAGATTTAACCTTTTTCTTCATTTGGTCCTAAATGTTTCATCTCCCCTTTAATTATCCTATATTCACTTTTAATTACACCAAAGGATCATTTCACACAATCACTTATTAAGCCTTCTTGAGCCTAGTGGGTCACCTTGTTTCCAATGCAATATATAGGAGATAGGCCTAGGATTGTTAGTTTACACATTTAAACTAATGAACCTTATTTCTTATGTTATATCTTGGTGAACTTGATGTCTTTCACCCCATTTTAGATTTGGATATGATTTGTATGCATAATAATATTACTCATTTCATTTATGGTGTTGCATTTCATGCATATATAGATCTTTTCATTTATTTTTATGTATTGACATTAATAATAAAAAGAGGTCATACAATTTCCATATTATTTTATACATTTAGCACATGTTTTCAATGAGATTACTGTCATAATACACATATTTTATAGAGTTGATAGTGGCCTAGCCTCTCTTTCAGCACTTTATCCCTCTCCTAAAAATTCTCCTATTTAGTGTTTTTTCTTTGGTTATCGTACCATCTACCCAAACCTTGCATTTTTGTCATGTCATACCACATTTACTATGGGATTTTAAGTTTTTATTATATCTCCAACCAACTTCGGCCAAACAGTTGATGTTGCATTTGAGTTTTTGCAACGTGCAATCACGACACCTCTAGACAAGCGGGTTCCTTTTGCAGGTGTTTCATGAGGTACGCCCTCAAATAATCTTGATGTTGTTTTACCTTTGTAGGATTTTGATAGTGCTTGGATAAAAGTACAAACCCGTGTCACACTTTTATAAAGGAAAAGGTCAACAACACACAAACTGTTCAACTTTAATGCCATAAATGTGGCATTTGTGTTTAGAATTTGAAGATGATATAAACTGATGAAATGTATAAAATTGGATAGAGTGTATGCCTATAATTTTTTTAAATATTTTTGAACAATAATTGATATAGGTTTTTAATTTTTGAAGTCCATTTTTCAATTGCTGAAAAATGATAAAAATCTGGGGTCTAGTTCCCACTAAACAAGTATATACAAATAATCTTTTTTTCCTCTGATTTCAAAATATGTTATAGATGACATGTATAGCTAGTGCATAAAAGAATAAATATTGGGTTTGAATGTATATTTTCTTGGATATAACTACTCAAAGTCAAACTTATCTGAAATCGATAAGTTTCATCTCTCGTCAAATTTCCCCTATCAAATCTATACCATTCAGAAAAAAAGTTACATATTCTTGAAGGGGAATCTCTCCTCTAGTGTTAAATATAAATTTGGATTTTTTTTATGATTTACTATTTTTTTCTTTATTTGAAGTAGCATCTTCTCAAATGTTAAAATACCTACTTGCAGTATTTTGAAATTATAATATAATAGATCTAATGCAAATACTATAAAAATTATACGACAATAGTATTGACTCTGAGCTCTATAAAAGGGTATTTTTATATTTTTTTAAAAACATCATTAAAAAGAGGAGTTATTGAAACATCACTTTTCTAAAATAATTTTATTTGTTTGGTAATTGGACCCAAATTGGTATAAAACATGTATTTAATATATATTTCCAATTGGAAAAGTTGAAGCACATATCTAATGAATCTAGCTAGACCATATATTTGAAAAAAAATATTTTTTAGTTAGAAATACTCAATTTCAGCTGTGCTAATAAGTTAGCTTGAAACTTGACACAACTCTATACTTTTACCTGCCTATGACTAGCTATAAAAATATACTTTCATCAACTATTTTATGTGGAGGGTTCCACCTGAAAGCATGTTGTGTGATTGGGTTGCCAAAGCCTAGGCCCCTCGTGGTGTCTATCTTGATGGCGTCCATAATCTCACAAAGGGTTTTTTTTCTTCTTTTCTTTTCCAACCCCTCCCATGTTGAGGGTATCCTAAAAAATGAGCCCTGGTTTGTCTAGTCTTCCATGCTTGTGTTTCAGCCATGGTCACAAGACTTTACAATCTTAGTTTGGAAAAATTTTAAGGTCTCCTTCTCGATAGAGTTCTTAGGTTTACCCTTTTTGTGTTATCCATTCTTGCAAAGTATTTTCCAAACCCTTCATAGGGCGGATTTCATAAAGTTGAACCATTTTTTCACACTTGACCCCTAAAATGGGTTTGTGTTGAAGTGGATTTATCTCGTGATATTAAGGAGACCATTTATATTTAGGTGGGTGGTCAATGCTTCTACCAATGAGTGCTTTATTTTAATTTACCCCATACCTACTCTTTTTGTCAATCCTATGAGAAAACAATCAAGGATTGTCCTTTAGCTTTTCCTAGGATGAATTCCCCACCAAAGGAAATGGTCCCCCCTTGCTCTTCCAAGGGTGCTGAATCAGATGAAGGATGGATTGTGGTGGTTTACAAAGATAAACACACCTTGGCCTTTTCTTAAAATCTACCAAATGGTTCAACTTCTCAACTGCTAGCAGAAGAACCATCTTGACCTAAGCCATCACCAAAATAGTTAGTTGACTCTAGTGTTTCAAACCATGACTAGTACGGGGGTGGTCCCACAATAGTGTATCCCATTTTTTGGCCAACTTTTATACGTAGATCAACATTTTGAGAAAAAACTCACTTTTGAACACCTGTTGCCGCAAAACTATTAGGAATTTGAAGATGATGTAAACTAGAGTCTTTTAGAATTTTCTTTCTAGTTTCTAAATATAAATTTTTTAAAAAAATTAAAATTAATTAAAATTCATTTTTCCTTCTCCTTCAAAAAGTGGTTTGTGTGAAAATATTGTCTTTTTAATGAGTTACCGTCACTTGGATCAGCATAACTTGTTTTTAAAATATGATAACGATGTAATTATTTTGAGATTATATTTGTAACTTCAATATCTAAAGGATGCAATTGGTTTCATTCATTTTGGGTCAATATTTCATAATGTATTAAGTTCTAAAGTGATAGTAACTGTAATTTAGACATAAGGTCACTTGGATCGCTCTAACTTGATCTGTGTATATCAAAATTGATTTTTTCTTTTTTTTTTATAGAAAGGTAACACAAATACTCTTTTGCTACATATTTTTCATATTTTTTTTTGTAATTTACTATTTTTTCTGAAGTCTTGAAGAGACAGGTTGTTGAATGACCAAACAACCTATGTTTAGTTAAAATGATTTTTAAAAGTGATAATGAACTCAATGTGTATTACAATTATATTCATTAGAAAGCTTGTTCCAAATAGAATCATACTACATAGATAGGTTTTTCAAATGGATTCATTTGATCTACCGAAAGACAAAGTCGAAGTGATTTTTTATTAGCATTTGAATAGGTGCGAAGGAGACTCCATTGTAGGTATGAATGAGGAGTATAGATGTTATATCAATATTTTTTTAATCTAAGAGGCTTTGAGCTAACCATTTGTAATTAATTCCTTCAAATGGAACCTCTCAAGGCTTAAATCATCATATTTTATTAAAAATGTGTTATTTCAGCTAAAATAAACATGTCTAAAAAAGTGTAACCCACTATTGTGGGGTCACCCAGGGACAGGGTTCAGCTGAGAGTGGTTCCCACTCTTTTTGGACTCGCACTTCTTAGATCACTTTGGTTGATGCCGAAGCTTCCTTGGGTTGTTGGTAATCTTGCATCACCCAAAAATATTTCCTTTTGGTTTTTTTGTTTACTATTCTAGTTGGAAAGTTTCTAGTGTTTAGGCTTGTGATCTTTCTAGTTGACTCATTTTCTTATGCGATTCTTATATTGTGTTCTAGGCATCCTGGTGATCCTATGTCTAGGTTTGCAGCTCATTTTGATGTTTCTGGATGAAGTTATTTAATGTTTGGGTCCAATCCTAATCGATTTTCTTGTTCTAATGGTCAAGGTGGGGAGATTTGGCTTGCACTAGAGTTTCATGTTATAAATATCTTCCTGGTGCCTTGTTTTATATTCTTACACATGTGGCTGACCTCCTTGTATGTTTGTACAATATGATGTATCTAATTGGAGGCATTCTTATAGATTTAGGTCCCGACCTATTTGTTTGTAAAGTATTTTCTTTATCTTGGAGATTGATGATAAGATAAGCAGACTTGTGGCTTGTGATCTTGTATATAAGCTAGGTAGTAGTTCTTGTTTTGGGCAGTGCTAGTTGATGGTAGATAGCTAGTAGACTAGTATCTGATTTTGTAAATAATTAGGCCTATATGCCCGGAATGGAAGACTGCATATTTGCAGGCCAGCTTGATATAAATCCTCTATTTCGGTGATAATAGAAGATCATATTTCCTTATTGAATGGTGTTGTCTATTTTTTTGTTGATCATTTCCATTGTGGTGTTGATCTATTTTTTGTTGATCATTTTTTTGATGATGATGGTGATGCTTCTGATCATTGGGTCATTTGTGGGTATGATTTTGAGACTTCGAAGGGCTTTATGTGTTCGTGTTTGGTGCAAAGCTACCCTTTGGCTCAAGGAATTCTTTGTCTAGCATCCTTTGAGTTCAATAATGAAGGATTGCAAGTGTATTTTTCCATGATGAAGGATCATCTATGCCCTATTCATTTGCATGTTTTGGGCCTGAGGTATTTATCCCCTATGATGTTTTATGGGCCCCTATTTTCTCTTTTGTGGATTTTGTTTGTGGCCATGGAGAGACTGCTCTTTTTTGTTGTTGTGGATCTATGCACCCCAATGGCTTTACGATTTTGAATGCCTAAAATCTCTTGCCTACACTGATAGTAGTTTGGTGGCCTCTCATTCCTTGTGGGATCCATTTTGGTGGTGCCTATCTTGGTTGGGGCTTGTTGTTTTTTATATTTCTTTGTGCATATCCTAGCTTTACAAGCATGTTTCAAGCTTTGGGTATTCATTTTTCCTACCCCCTTTTCTCACCCTTTAATACCTTTCCATGGGGTACTTCTGTAGATTTAGGTTTGAATGTTGTGGCCTAGGCTTAGTTTTGGTGAGGAGACTTTCTTATTTGTGTGGACTGGTTTTTCCTTCTATTTTCTCTGGTGGAGTTGGGAAGAAGTTGTGCTTGGATGGATTTGTTGTTTCACTAGTACATTTGACCTTATTTTTATACCAAAATTTTCAACCATCAAATAAAAAGGTTTAGGTTGGTCAGATTATAGAAGGAAAACTTTCATTTTTTTTAATCCATGCCTGTGTTGGTCAAAATTTCAACCAATACTATGTAGGTCAAAATTTTGACCAACACGGGCATAACTTAAAAAAAAAAGATTTCATTTCTCATTTCATTATTATCTAGCATGACGAATTAGATCAAGGGTTACAACACATGAAGGAGGACCACCTGTGAGGGTTGCCACTATTATTTGGTGTAAAAGGAGGACCACCTGTGAGGGTTTCCACTGTTATTTGGTGTAAAAGGAGGACCATCTATGAGGGTTACCACTATTATTTGGTGTAAAAGGAGGACCTCCTATAAGGATTTCCTTACCTTAACCTATGGTATGATCAATTTTTTTTAAACTTCAAATTTGTTGAGATTGGCGGGGTGTCTGTACCCACGTGGAAACCGTGAGAAAACATATTTGAATTCAAAGAGTGGCCCAAACATATTTGAAGAAAAAAAATTCTACATTGTCATGTTGGAGGTTGCTATCGGTTTATTAGAGTTAGAAAGAAACTATGTAATGGTTTACAAATATTAAACAAAGAGTTTTCTCTGCATATTGGGATTGTCCCGTGGAACAGTGATTACAACATTGAGTCTATATGTTTGATTGAATGTGATCTTGGCTAGGTTAGAAGCAGTATTATGGTTGTGAGTTGCAGGAGAAGGTGATTTCTACAAAGCCCTAGGCTATTGACCCAAAAAGTGAGGGATTAGTGAATAGATAAGTGGAGAAGTGTGTGTGATAAAACAAAGTTGAAAAATGGTTGTCTCATACCCTTTGCAAAGATTGTTTGTGGTCATGGAACCTTGTGTTCACCATCTTTAAGGATTTTGACCATATAGACAGGAGAACCATAAGCAAGGAATCAGAGACCAGATGGATATATTTCTTTGTTGTTTTGGATAAGACATGTGCCTTGGTTTTGGAGTCAATGTATTAATATAACTAGAATATACCTTTGTTTATATAATTGATCAATTTATCTTTCAATGCTATTCAATCTTACATAGCTGTTGATACCATTTTGAATATGTTATTGTATGTGATGGAACCAAATGAAAGAGGACTCCAAATTTCACATCATGTCCTGCCAAGTCAAGCCATAGTATTTCAGATTGATCCAAGTTTGAAACTATGATGCTCAACCATTATTAGTAATATTTTATGTTTGTTTGGTGTTGTATCGTCTTAAAATGGAAGCACTTCCATGATAAGAGCATTTAGCCCTCTGAGTAAGTGGTTTGGGGTCATGTTAAGTGCCTTGATCAGGTCTTTGCATGTATTTGGCTTTCTCCCTATTTTCCACTTCTTCCCCACACTTGATTTCTTCATTCTAGGTGAAATTAGGGTTAGGATCTTAAAGATTCTCTTGAATTTCCCTCTTCCATGGCTCTATTTTCTAGGTAGGATGTAGAAATAGATCCTCCTAGCCTTCATCATAGTAATCATAGGATTTTATGTCTATCTCTGGCATTCTATCCTATTCTGGCATCATTTTTAGGTTTCTGGGCATCTCCGGGACCTCCTGACTTGGTTCTGAGTAAATCTGGGACTAGGGTTAGATTTGAGGTCAAACCTGACTAGGTCAGGGTCGAGATTGAATTTGAATAGGTCAAGATCAATCTTGAACCTGACTAGGTCAGGTCCAACCTTGATTTTAACCCTCTCATTCAAATTTCCAATATCCAGAATTTCTGGGCTTCGAGCTTTCAGGATATTTATTTTCCCACCTTTGAGTCAGCCTTTTCAGGTTTCGGGATAGAAAATTATCTAATTGAAATTAATATAGGTATATTTTCTAAAGTTTAGGACCTAATTGGGATTTAATTCTCTAGGGTGGCCCCTCTAGAGGAGTGTGCCCTAGTTCACTATAAAAGGAGGCCTTCCTCTCTCATTTTCATTATCAAATTTTGTGAGAACACATCCATTATTCATCCACACTCAAGCAATTTCATGAGAAAGCTCTCAAGTGCAAGCAATGGAATTGAAGCATTCAAGCAAGTCTTCAAGCATTCAAGTGTTCAAGCATTCATCTATCAAGGAGATCAATTGTTAGCCATTGAAGGATTCAATCTCTTCGGAGCCCCCTTGAAGATCCATCCTTCTCCATTCATTCAAGCCTTCTCATATGCAAAGATCAAGTCAAGATTGGTGTTGAAGATCACATGCCATTGATTGGAGACATCCTACATTCATTCTACATCCATTGAAGCATTCCTACTTGTGGATTTGAGGATTTGAATCCTCTACAAGGACTTCAACATAAGCGAGGTGATTTGTTTCAATTACTTTGTTTATGCACAATATATTTCAATTCAATTTCAAGGTTAATTCCTAAATTGGGGTTTGACCAAGGCAAACTCCCCATACAACAAAAATCCTCTTTTTCTTGCAGGTACAGGTGCAGAGTTTTGGATCTGAGAGCAAATTTGGATACCCTTTTCGGAAAACTTCCAAGATCTGCAAACAGAATCAAAATCAAACTTCAAATAAAGAATGTAGTATTTGACCTTTTATGAGGGTCAAACCTGACTTGAGCTCATCTTGGAGAAAGATTTCTGGGTTTTCTCTGTCTCGACATTTCTAGTCCGGAGTAGGTTGCAGAATTGCTTGAAAGTACACACAGACATCAGAATTTGACATTTTCCACATCTGCCCTAATTTGAGGTTAGTACTTGTATTTCAATTATCCTCCATTTTCAAACACCATATAACATATCCTCCATAGGGAAATATTGGATTTACTCTCTCTCTCTCTCTCTCTCTCTCTCTCTCTCTCTCTCTCTCTTCCATATTCTTCATAAATTGATCCGATTATGTATTAACCTCTTGGTTGATCAAGTTGGATCTCTTCTTTGGGGATTTGGGTTTGAGAATAGATCTTATATTTCCCCCTTTACATTTGAATAGGGTTGAATCCATTTTACCCCCTATTCATTTTGGTGAACCCGACATACTTACTCTCTTTTCTTTTGTGGAATTGGATGCCTTATTGTGCTTTCATTTTATCTTGTTAGTATTAGATTTTTCCTTTGTGTTAGATCTTGCATGCTAATTAGATTTCATATTCATGTTCTTAGTTCATTACATTGGTTTATGAGCTTTACTACCACTAGTCCTACTTATAACATTCTAGTTAGACGAAGTCATAGACTCATGGGTGCCTTTGATCCTGACTCTTCTTCTCCTTTCCTTAGGATCCCCGATGATAACTGGATTCTTCATGATTCCAATCCTACTATGGAGAAAAACTCTTCTCACTCATCTCATGATGAGGATGACACTTTAAGAGTTCCTCCTGAACAAGTCCAAAAACTTTCCACTGAACTTGATAAAATGGGTAATTGTCTTCTTCAAGAAAACCATAATCAAGATTCTATTCAAGCTATAGAGGCTCTTAAGAAATTTCTTCATGATAGTGATCAAGCTATTAACCTCTTGTGTGGTATTACTCATCTCGTGCATTCAGATTAAATCTTTAGCTCAAGAAGCTCAAGATTTAGGGTTGAGTCCTCTTATCACTAGTGTTGAACCTCCTTCTAATCCTTTACTTAGTATTCCTATCTATACTCCTTCTTTGGTGACTGTGATGGTTCCCTCTGCTCCTATGTGTGTTCCTCCTATGTCTCTTCCTACATCAAAACCTTCATATCATACTGTTCCTTTTACTTATTCCAATCCGCTTCCAACTGTAGTTCCTAGTGTTCCTCCAGTTGTGTCTTCTATTCCTGCAACTTCTTACACTTTACCTAGTGTCTCTAATGTTGCTACTCCTCCTATTTCCTCTAATGACTCAACCATCATCAGTTTGGCTCAAACTGTATCATCCTTACAACAACAACTTGCTTCCTTAACTCAAAACAAGTTTAGTATTCCTACATGTGACATGGGAAGTCCCTTGTCCTGAGATATCATTCGTACTCCTGTTCCTCAGCAAGGTGAGATGCCTCATCTTGAGAATTATAATGGAAAAGGAGATCCTATTCATCATGTTAAAACATTCCAAAATCCTTTGTAGTGATTATGCTCATGACCATAGGATTTTAGCCAAACTATTTGCTAGAACCTTTCATGAAAAGGCCTTACAATGGTATTATTGCTTGCCTCCTTATTCAATTTATTCATTTCTACAACTTGCTAATGCCTTTATTCAAAAATTTCAAAACAACATTGGCCCACAAGTGTCTTTGACTGATTTGATGCATTGTAAACAAAGTGCTAAAGAAAAATTGACTGAATTTATTGGTAGATTTAAGCATTTGCATGCTCAGATTTCCTATCCTATTCCTGATATTGATATTCAACATATGTTTATTTCAAATTTGCAAAAGGATATTAGAGATAAGATTCTGCTTACTAAATTTACCTCTTTGCAACAAATTTGTGTAGCGCTTCATCATTATCAATTACAAGTGAGTCAATTTGAGAGCAACACTCCAATGGCTCCTGTTCCAGTTGATAAGAGTGATGCTGCTCCTAATCGAAACAAGTTTAAAAAATTCAATAACCATGTCAAGATAAACAAACAAGTGAATGCAGTTGCTGATCAGGTTGCTGTTGCATCTCATAATGCCACTTCTGCATCCATTGCTTTTCAGTTAAATTGTATGTTTACTCCTCTTTCTGAATCTTTACATGCTATTATGAATAGGTTGTTAGCTACTAATATGATTACTTTACCTCCTATTCAAACTCTTTTACCTACTACGATTGCATCTAAATATTTTGATCAAAATGCTTTTTGCAAATATCATTGTCAGAATGGTCATGATACTAAGAAATGTTATTATTTAAAACATAAGTTTCAAGATCTAATTGATTCTAAGGTTTTATCTGTTGATAATTTGGATAGTAGTGGGAATCAATCTGTCTCTCCTCCTAATCAAAACCTTCAAACCTATATGAACCCTTTACCTAGATATGATACTAATACTATTGTTCAACCATCTACTATGGAAATTATGTATGATTCAAAGATGGATGATCTCAATCATGTTGTTAATCAAGTGGAGCCTATTGATCAATCTGTATCTCCACCTCAACCTCAACTTCACCTTAAACCTCAGATTCAACCTCAAGTTCAAACTCAACTTTGACCAAAACTTAAACCTAAAATGAAACCTAAACCTAAACCTCAACAACAATTTGAGCATAAAAGACCTTGGGAACTTTTGATTACCTTTGATGACTCTGAGACTAGTAAAGCTCCTGATGGTCCCCTTTACATTGCTGCTAGGATTGCTCAGAAGCCTACTCGTGGTTGTCTTGTTGATCCTATGTCCTTAGTCAATGTTATCACTGAAGAAAATCTTTTTATGAAAAGTTTACAATGTGACATTTATGATACATCAGATGTGTGGATTCAAACTTGCAATGGTTTTCTTTATCCATCATTTGGTTTGATTACTTTACCAGTTGAACTTTGTGGAAAACTTTTGAACACTACCTTTGTTGTGGTTCCTACTTTCGATCAATTTCAAGTTAAGCCATCCATGCTATTGCTTCACCTATCCATAAGTGTCTTAAGTTCATTCATGATGAAGAAGTGAAGATGATTAATCATAGTCTATATCAACCTTCTAGTCCTAGAGATTGTGCTGCTCTAGATTTCTTTTGGCCTTCATTACCTAATTCATGTCCTCCTCGACCTGATAATATTTTTTGATCATATCAAGCTTATAAACATCATAAAATTCTTGAATTAAGTTCACCTCCTAGGGATCTTAATCATGGTCTTTTACCTACACCCTCGATACCTCCTTTAACTATGGCTTCTAGTTTTGTTAATCAAGTTCCTTATACCGAACCTATAAAAGATCCTGTCATTGTTCCTCCTATGGATAATAATCCTACTGATCTTCCTAAAGAACCTATGAAGGATCCTATGATTGTTCCTCCTAGTTCTCAACCTATTTCAAATAAATCAAAATGAAACCGATCTGCCAATGAACGTCATAAAAAGCATCGTGCTCATGCTAAAGCTAAAAGACCTCTACCTTCTTCAAATAAATCTCTGTATAATATGTTAGAAGAAATTGCTACTAATAATGATGTTCACATGCATGATTATGATGATTCTATTCATATCTTAGATCCTATTTTGATTAATTTGGATGAAGAAGATACTCTTGATGATACTGATGATGTTAATGATGAATATGAGACTATTGACATTGACATTGATTTACCTAATATGCTTTCATCACAATTAACTCTTACACCTAGTATCGAACATAGTGATTCTCAAGAGGATTCTTGTTTGGAATTGGCTATCGTTCCTACTGTGTTGGATATAGTCCCTCTTGCGAGTTACCCACCTTCCCTAAATGATATACAATGAGATGGGGAAAGTAGGCGGCACGCTTGATCAACTTGTCTTTCATGGTAGCTTTGTTGTGTGTTTGCCTGCTATACTATGCTTCTCACGTAATGTCTTTGCTAAATGTTATTAGATTCTTTTATACGATCCTTGTTACTTAGTTGGTACAAGGTGATGAAAGAATCAAAACTGTTGTTCAAATTATTCTATATGTATCTCTATTCTTCTATGCATTGTTCAATGTTATGTAGTAATTGTGCTATTGTTTGTAAATGTTTCCTTGTGTAATCTGCTTGGATTTGAGATATGGTAGCACTAATTCTTTCTGGTCTCCATGTCATGGTCTGAAAAGATTCTCCTTCATATATCTTATGTGATCTTTCCTCCTTTGTGATTGTAGTTCTACTTTCTTTGGGGAATGATGTCAATTCATTTGCAATAATATCATATATATATTATCTTATGATCATACTGACCCCACGGTAGGTAGATCCCTTATGTGTTCTCTATATGTTTCTGTGATATTTCCCTTGATTTGTCTTCGTTTGGGGGCATATTGATGTGGAAACATAATCAGTGGAGTTTTTTATGTTTCCGTTCAAGCCATTGCCCCTATTAAATTGTCAAGCAATGACTTTAACATGGGGGCATACGCTCTACTCACTTGTTGCACACACGCACTTTTTAATATGCATATATTTTTCAAGATACTTCTTTTTCCCTTTTTGGATTAGTAACTAATCCTTAAAGCATGGATTTATATTTTAGGATCTCTTGATCCCTCCAGTTTCAAATACACAGATATTGTGATCCCTTAATGTCGAAAGTGTCCTTAAGACTGGATCTCTTTTATTTTTTTATATTTTTATATTTTATTCTTATGGAATAGAATATTCCTAAGGATAAATCCTTGATGGGTTGACTAGTGAGTAGCCACATTCACTAGGTGGTTCAATTCCATCTTTCTAGTTGCACCATTTTCCTGTGTGGTTCACAATGGGACATAAGTTCTCATTGGGTGAGGTAATCACACCCTCTTTCTCTCTCTAGAGATGTTCCTCTTATTGTGATCTAGGAGTTGATGAAGACTTAAGTCCCTGGGGACTTAGGGTTTCTCTTTGTCCCTTGGATTATGATAAGATTATATTTTCATTTTAATCTCCTTTACCAAGAGTTTGCATCAAGTCCATACTCTTGCTAAAGTGGGGGCTTAATATATCATCTTAAAATGGAAGCATTTCCATGATAAGAGAATTTAGCCCTCTGAGTAAGTGGTTTGGGGTCATGTTAAGTGCCTTGATCAGGTGTTTGCATGTATTTGGCTTTCTCCCCACTTTCCACTTCTTCCCCGCACTTGACTTCTTCATTCTAGGTGAAATTAGGGTTAGGATCTTAAAGATTCTCCTAAATTTCCCACTTTCATGTCTCTAATTTCTAGGTAGGATGTAGAAATAGATCCTCCTAGCCTTCATCATATTAATCATAGGATTTTATGTCTATCTCTGGCATTCTATCCTATTCTGGCATCATTTCTAGGTTTCTGGGCATCCCCGGGACCTCCTGACTTGGTTCTGATTAAATTTGGGACCAGGGTCAGATTCGAGGTTGAAATTGACTAGGTCAGGGTCAAGCTCAAACATGACTAGGTCAGGTCAAACCTCAAATTTTCCCCTCTCATTCAAATTTCCAATTTCCAAAATTTCTGGGCTTCGAGCTTTCAGGATATTTATTTTCCCGCCTCCGGGTCGGCCATTTCGGGTTTCGAGATGGTAAATCCTCTAATTGCATTTAATCTAGGTATATTTTCTAAAGGTTAGGACCTAATTGGGATTTAATTCTCCAAGGTGGCCCCTCTAGAGGAGTGTGCCCTAGTTCACTATAAAAGGAGGCCTTCCTCTCTCATTTTCATCATCAAGTTTTGTGAGAACACATCCATTATTCATCCACACTCAAGAAATTTCATGAGCAAGCTCTCAAGTGAAAGCAAGGGAATTAAAGCATTCAAGAAAGTCTTCAAGCATTCAAGTTTTCAAGCATTCATCTATCAAGGAGATCCATTGTTAGCCATTGAAGGATTTAATCTCTTTGGAGCCCCCTTGAAGATCCATCCTTCTCCATTCATTCAAGCCATCTCATATGAAAAGATCAAGTCAAGATTGGTGTTGAAGATCAAATGCCATTAATTGGAGACATCCTACATTCATTCTACATCCATTGAAGCATTCCTACTTGTGGATTTGAGGATTCGAATCCTCTACAAGGACTTCAACATAAGCGAGGTGATTTGTTTCAATTACTTTGTTTATGCACGATATATTTCAATTCAATTTCAAGGTTAATTCCTAAATTGAGGTTTGACCAAGGCAAACCCCCCATACAACAAAAATCCTCTTTTTCTTGCAGGTACAGGTGCAGAGTTTTAGATCTGAGAGCGAATTTGGATACCCTTTTCGACAAACTTACGAGATATGTGAACAGAATCAGAATCAAACTTCAAATAAAGATTGTAGTATTTGACCTTTTATGAGGGTCAAACTCGACCTGAGCTCATCTTGGAGAAAGATTTTTGGGTTTTCTTTGTCTCGACATTTCCAGTCTGGAGCAGGATGCAGAATTACCTAAAAGTACACACAGACATTAGAATTTGACATTTTCTAGATCTGCCCTAATTTGAGGTTAGTACTTGTATTTCAATTATCCTTTATTTTAAAACACCATATAACATATCCTCCATAGGGAAATATTGGATTTACTCTCTCTCTCTCTCTCTCTTCCATATTCTTCATAAATTGAACTGATTGGTATTAACCTCTTGGTTGATCAAGTTGGATCTCTTCTTTGGGAATTTGGGTTTGAGAATAGATCTCATATTTCCCCCTTTACATTTGGATAGGGTTGAATCCATTTTACTCCTATTCAGGTGTTTAGTCTCATGCCGATCAATAA
Organism: Chamaecyparis obtusa; assembly: GCA_027943335.1. Lineage (NCBI taxonomy): Eukaryota > Viridiplantae > Streptophyta > Pinopsida > Cupressales > Cupressaceae > Chamaecyparis > Chamaecyparis obtusa. Next base: position 261,425 of record BSBK01009251.1, on the reverse strand, counting down.
ATCTAAAATTTTTAGTTTTGTTCCCCTTGATTAAGCCGATTGTGTCAACACATTACAAGACAAAATGAGAAAGCATTAGTCAATTTTCACCTTGAAGTGTCTAGTTCAAATGTTATTTTTCAATTTTGTGAGGTTGAGAATACTAAATACTAATAGTATTATATGGCCTATTTCTTTAGCCTCAATGTTATGTATTTTAGTAGATTTAGTTTTTATTTTATTTTTATATAGATATAGATATAGATGTTTTATCTAAGAATGTGTAGTATTTATCATTCATTTTATTTTATAAAAATAATATTTATTATATAAAAATTCCTTCAAAAACACATTAACAAAGAGAGAATCAATGTATTATTCAACAATTAACAATATTGTGGTTATAATACAATTATAATTTCTTACTCTAATTCTATCTAGAGAAATTATGATAGGACAAATCCTTGTAGAATCACAAGTCTACAATATTTTCCAACTATCTCACACATCTTACATAACATTAGATATTTAGAAACACATCATAATACATATTTTATATGGCATCAAGCATAATCTCAAGTAAGAAACCCCTTTTTCATGAGTGCATAATAAATAATACATCAGGATTTGCAAAATATTTGAAACAATCTCAACATTCTCTCCCATGTTATATACCTTGCAACAGAAAAGAGAAACACTAATAGCCGATAAAGTACTTGCTTAAGATAGAATTGCACATAGCTTCACTACGTTATCGAAACTTCTTTTTGTTCATGTAATGCCCCTCCAACCCTAACAAATCTTGGTTATGCTCACTAGGGAGTTAGATCATGCTATAAGTGATTTCATGATTATTTTGTAAGAGAATGATCCTTCTTAAGATGGTTGCTTCCTAATCATGATAACTTCATATTTTAATTTGGGAAATAATAATATTGCATAGGTATGTTCCTATACATCTTCCTATGTAAGTGATAGTTTAGGACCTTAATGCTAAAAGGATCACCTGATAGACTTATACGCTTTTATGATTCTATACTCACTATTAATATTTAAGATTATCTTAGGTTAATTATAATCACCTAAAGGGGTTAGATTTGTTACTTACTCTAATGATGTTACTTGTTATACTTGATATTAGACATGATTTCTATATTGAGAATTGTATGCTTTGTTTATCTTGATTTTGTAATGAGACATTATGAGTACATGCCTGATGGTTAAACTAGGTTGTGAAAGTCAATAGATGATATACATTTACATGGTTATGTTATGATGCAATATGGGATAGAGATTATTATGGTACTAATCACACTAATCCATTTATGCTTTGTTGATGTCACTATTTGATGTGAGTGTAGGATGAGGGGAGGCAGTCATAGTTACTCCTACAGGAGGTCCACACGGTGTCACACTCTCCCTCCTTGTTTTCCATTGTCTATTTATATATATACATATGTATGCATGTCAGTTGGTTTTGTAGGATACAGGTACCAAGCTTCGACTCCACCTGGCTACACAGGCCTGAGCGTGCCTTCAAAATCCTCAAATTGTTGTTGTATGGAGATATTACCAAGATTACTCTCAAGGTTACCTGTGGACTTAGATTTATATTTAGGAGGTTACCCCAGTTGGGGTATTTGATGCAGTTTGTGATATGGTCTTGTGATTTGTGATTCAATGTTATTCTGAGATTTATGTTGTGAGTTAGAATTGTACTTATATATATCTATATTATTTATTCTGTATCTATGTTATAATTGATTGTATTTTATATAGGTATGTGTATATGTGGGTGCACACGCATATACCCATGCATATATAAATAATATTATTTTTATGTTTTAAATTTCTTGTGGAGATGGTAGTTTAATAATTAGATAAAGTGTATTGAATGAAGTGTATTAAATAAAAAGTGAAAATAATAAGTAATAATAGTAATTAATAAAAGAAATGCTCTTTGTAGTAAAACTAGCTATCTAGGAGGGAGTTGAACTCGAAACCTCCTAGAAGTTAGGCTAGTTGGTTTCCATGTGTGCTATGTGTTTTCCTTGAAAATTATTTGTTTGCCTTTCTTGTTATGGTTTTCTTTTTAAGCTATTTTAATTAAATTTATTAAAACTTTATTAAGTCTTTTACGGTAATGTTTTGGTTAATTTTCCAACCAACTATGGAAGTTGGAGAAGTTTCTTCCCGTAAAGTAATTCCCCCAACCACATAGTTGGAGGATAAATAATTACAATTTTGTGTGGTTTGGGAAGGAGAATTTTTGGAAGATTTTGGGGAGTTGTCCGCAATTGTTTTTTCAAAAATTTATTTGAAGTTTGTGTGAGTTTGAGAGTCTTTGATTCTGTGAAGACAAGAGTGTGTGTATTGTTTGGATTTGGATTGCCAGAGGAAGCTCTCTAGGAGGCTATCTACTCAAGGCTTGAAGATTTGCAGAGTCTTCGGCCAAGGGAAGAGAATTCTCTGCAGGACCCAGGTAGGGTCTTAACTGGGATGAATTCTCCGATTCTCCTTGTGTGTGTGTGTGTTTGAGTATTTAAATACTATGTTATTGGATTGATATGTGATTTTTTATTATGTATTGAAAAATAAAATGTAAATGTCTTATGTTCTGTGTATTTCTATGTGTTTTCGAGAAGTAGAATATGTATGTTTTTATGGTTTTTGGTTTTATGAAATCTTTCCTGGAAGTCTATGATTGATTATATAATTATAATTTGATATATTTATCTATTTATATGTGTGTATTCTTAAATATTTATATTTTTCATATGGTCTACAAATTTTATTTTGTGGAATAATTTTTAATTAGGATGATAATGAAAAAGGATATGTTAATTGGAAACAGACAAAGTGTTCTGGTTTATTTTCCTATACCCGTATTGTGTTGTGCATAACTTTTGAACCTAACATTATTATACAAATCTCTCTAGTGAAAATGTGCGCAATTAGGTTGTATCCAACATATGTGAAAATTAGGAAAATCCAATGGTGCAAAAAATAATTATGCTCACCGTATCGAGACTGTATTTTTATGACAGTCATATATATGTTTCTAGAATTAGTCATTTCCCCATCAATATTTATTAGTTTATAATTTATATTACTTTTATGTTCTATTTGGACCTATTTTGTAAACTTTGGAGTCATGGATTTCACTGTTGGGTACCTTTTTGGCTTGGGGTTTGTCTATATCTTCCAACCTTGATCCTGGTCTCTGTCTGCATCTTTGTACCTCTCTTAATGTTCATTTTATTGCTTTAAATTTATCATAATGTTGTGTTAATGCATGTGGAAATTTTTATCAACCATGTATGTTCATTACTTGTGTTTTGATGTTAAATGGTGTTACTTGTGGTGTTTCTTCACTTGGCATATACTTGAGCTTAGTCTATGAGGCTAGTACTTGTCTCGGTGGCCTGTGTGCACGGGAGGGTTCCCTAGACCTATAACTAAGTCATGGAAAGTTATATTTATGCATGTCATAAGTTATATGCTATGATTTAAGGTTTCTTGTGATATATACTCTTCCAATGGTTCATGTTATGTAAATGGATAAGGTTAGGACTCGCTCTAAGGGCCTGAGTGCATAGGGGAGTTTCCTAAACCTATGGATCGAGACTTGGAAGTGTTATCTTGTATCTTTGATTTGTGATGGGGTAAGGGACTAGGAACCCTAGGTGAGTGGCTCACCATAGGTGTTGGAACCCTAAAGTGGTTTCCAGATGATCCTATGGGTGAGTTTGTAAAAAGTGATAACCTTAAAAATTAACCTGGGAAGGGGGGATTCAAAAGATAATGAAAGAAAATATAATAATGGCCACATAGACCTGATTGGAGTACCGGGACCAGGGTTAACTGCTAGGGAGGATCCCTATTCAGAAAGGGGGTATTGGGGTTACATGGTTTCCAGGGAGGATCCCAATATATAGGTGGTGTGATGACACTCACTTAGGTGGTATCCTAGAACCTTGACCTCAGTGTTATAGTATGATGATATTTGTTGTGCTTTATTCTTGTGTTTTTGATTCTTGGATTTATTAGTTCTTGAGACTTAGATTTCCTTAGGGTCTTGAGAGTACCTTGGTTCTATCTCCTAGCACAGGGGGTGGAACTTTACCAGTTTCACATGGTTGGGTGGAAAATCTCTTTCGAGGTATTGTTCATGGTTCGTGTCATGGCCTGGATTTTGATTTTTTTAGTGATGAAGTTATCCTATCTTGTATCATGTATCTCTATCTTTCTAAATCAAGATGTAAAGATGTAATGTAAGCCTTTGGGAAACTTGATGTAATTATCTTTCTGTATGCCTTCGGGCCATGTGCAACAACTTTAATTGTAATTGTATTGAAGTTGTAAGATAGAATTTATGTATTTGGGAAGGGTGATTTTAGGAATTTCAAAAGGGGATTGAATATTGGTAAATCAGGCATGGATTATATTTAAATAATTCCTACCCTATCTCTCTTATGCATTTTAAAATGAAATTGAAAGTGATGATTCTATGTAAGTATTGGCAATGCAACAGATGAAAAATTCTGAAAGGAAACTCATTTTGATATGTGAAATAGTGAAAAGAGATGCTAAGGGTTGAAGGGTATCTCCAGGTGAAATAATAAGGGAAAGGAAACTTGTATGTTATTGAAAGTAGTAATGAGATGTGATTTCTTAAATGTCTAAGTTCAATGTGTATGACGTAAGGTTATTTAAACTAGGTTTTTTAATCTCAATTCTTAACTGGTTATATACAAGGTTATAGATGATAATTTGTGATACTTAAACTTGTGATAAAGATGATTTAGTGAATGGGTTATATTGGTTAGCATTAGATGGCTAAGTACTTTACACTCTTTCTAATTGGATCCTTGAAATGAAAATGGAAAGTAAGGACTTTTAATAGAAAGTTTATGTAATGATAGTGCATAGATAAGGTTAAGGAGAAAACAAATGAAAGAGGGAAGGATAAATGTATTTAGTGTATTAGATAAATGAGGTACTTCCGATTCATTTCTAAAAGTGAATATTCATGCAAATTAGGTAAAGAAAATCAATGCAATTATCTCATTAATGTAATTGATTTTGATGAGGAATGAAAGTAATGTCTCAATGTAAATTGAAGTTGAAACGGAAATAGAATTGCATTAGATTAAGTAATAAAATGCATTGCTTGATAATGATAAATGAATTCATTAAGGGAACCTTAAGGAATGTACTTGTAAATGGTAATGATTATAAGTTAGAATGTTAGAAAAAAATTTGTTAGTTGTAATTTTAGGTCATAGACCTGATTCCTTATGGGTTCCCTGGTGGGGACATTACAGTTCACTAGATTTCTCAAATATCTACAAGATTCACACAAATTTTTTACCTTCTCCAAGATAACTCTCTTGTCCTCCCCTTCATCATGAATAAAATGAAACTAAGAATCGATATATACTCCATTCACATGTGAAAATATTGATTCATTGTGAATGTTATATTTCTTTGACTATCACAATTAATCCTCGTGGATCCTTGATATAGGCTAGTGCAACATTTGAACATAATCTCTAAAGTTAGATTGCCTTCTTGTAGGCATAGATAGATGTAATATTTTTTGCATATATCATGAAAAGGATGACCATAACTTGTTTAGTCATGTAGTTGATTGCACCACAAAATATAAAACACATAAACACTAGTCAACATCATATTGTAAACATGTCTCTCATGCAATATATCTACAAATTCTTGAAACTCTAACAAGTGCTACATTTCCTCAAGTTGAAACTATTGCAAGTTACACCAGAACTACTATGTCTAAAATTGATTTGTAGAAAAATAGTTTATACAAGGTATCCAAGAACACTAGCATGAAGTACATGAGTTATGTCCATCTCACTAGATATATATGGGCATTTCTCAATTGAATGATACGTTCCCATAAAATTGTGAACTCCTATTAATCTACAAACTCTCATGTTAAACAACTCCAAAATAAAGTCAACATAGTTCCTTTAACACAACCAAAGTTAAAATTAAATTATCTCTATCCCTAAGATAAACTAAGTAGCCTTCATATATTTTATGTTAAACTACTATTAAATTGACTGTACCCTGCCAGTCACCGTCTCTAGAATATCAACCAAGGCACTAGACTTAAATACAATAAAAACAATGAAGTGAAAAAGTGGAAAGATAAATGGAATTCAAATAAGTGATCCTACATCCAAAACAATCAAATCATTCCTTATCTCTATAATCGCCTTGGCCATTTCATCGGACTTGAAACAAATCTCCCTATACTTGGTCAAACTCCTAGCCCTCTCCTCATTCCTCCCAACATTTTTGTCCATTTTAACACCTAAGGCCCTCAATTTGAAATCAAAAAACTATTTTGACAACTTAAACTGATCTGCAACCCAATCACTAGCAAGCCCCAAAACATGACAAATATTGTTTCTAATAGCATGAAGATAAGTAAATTCCTCCAAGAGAATGGGCATAGAAATTCCCTACTCCTCATCACCTTTGTCGGCACTAGAAAGAGGGCTTTTATTAGTCTATTTTTGCCCAACTTTCTCTCTCCCCTTATCTATCTCTTACTCCAAAATTTCCCCAATATTACTCTTTTTTCCCAACACTCCAGAGAATTTACATTATCACCATCCTTCTCATCACCAATATGGGAACCCCTTGTTTTATAAATTTGTGCTCTCTCCCACCCTTTAGTGAATTTCTTCTTCATTCTCTTAATTTTATCAAACGATGGGGTGAGAAAATATTGCCATAAAGACATCCTTCTCCTCCTCATCTTCCTTGTCCTCTGTGTTAGTGTTCATATCTGAATAATGAGTCACAAAATATCCCTATGTCTTATGTGCCCCAAATTTACTATTAATATCAATGATGGAGGAGAGGGATTTCATGAAATACATCATGAGAAGGATAAGAACTTCATTTTGAATAATGAGTCGCAAAATGTCCCTATGTCTTATGAGCCTCAAATTTACTCTTAATATCAATGTTGGGGAGAGGGCTTTCATGAACTATATCATGAGTAGGATAATCACTTAATGTATCATGGGGAGTTTAAAATTTTTTTTGTGTTCCTTAATTCTTAATTCACATGTTTTGAAGGCTTTGAGAGTCATTTAACATGACTGTATCCTCACACATAACAGATTAACCTTGCTTTGTTCAGTTTTCTTTCATTGTTTTGAAGTTTATTTGTAAACAATAACCATTCTATGAACTCAAAGGCATAGAATCCATTAAATGAAGTTCAATAACATGTATAATAGTTTTATCATCTTGAAGTTGCAGAAGTTTGATGAGAGGAAGTGATCTCTGGCTGTAACAAAGAAGTTTTTCATTGAAATTCATGGCACAAGTATAGCAGCGGGAGTTTGTCTTGAATAGCATGGTGTTTTTATGATTGGAGTAGTCTTATATTGTTGTATGAATGGTGAATCAATCAAAAATTTATCTTGGAAGAGCTTGAAGGGTTGAGATTGAAGAAACCCTTGAATCAAGGGTTTAAGAGAGGTGATTTGGGGATTTTGGTGTTCCCAATAGTTTGGGTTAAATTCCTCTTATATTTAGAGGTTTTGAGACATTTTAAAACATTTTCTAGAGATTTGGGTCTTGGGGTTACCTAAATATAGGAGTTTCTTTGTTAAACTACCCACTTTTGGGTGCATTTGTAGGGGTACAGTTAGGGTACTATGAGTTGTTCCAAAATAAAAATATCTAAGTCTTTGGTATGTTTAGGTATGGTCAAAAGGGTATGTGAATATGTGTTTAGTTTTATTAGTGTTTTGGGAAAGTGAAGATTTTAAAGACCTAGAAGGTCTCTACAGGGCTACAAGGAAGGGCCATTAGGTCTTTGGAACAGTATGAAGCTATTTAGCCATTGGGAGTGTGGGTAACACTTGAAACCTTAAAACCACTTTAATATACCTTTATACACCTTAAAGACATCAAATCTATATTTGGTTTGTATTGGAAGAAGTCTTGGTTGGGTTGAGTCACTTAAGAACAATTAGGCATTATGGGAAGTAGTTCATTTGTGAACAAATTTGTAAACCCTTACCTTGTTTATCAGTTGTATTACAAGATATGAAACCTATCAATCAAATCAAGAATGCTGATGGACACCTTAGAATGTTAAAAGAGTAATTGTGAAATCTTAACATGCTTTTAATGGCTTTGATAAACAATGTGTGAGTTATACAGCTTCTACCGCCTTAACCTTCTATTTTCTTTTCCTCTTTATTGGAACCAATTTACAATGTATATGGCATGAATAGTCTTAGCTAGCAGTCCTTAAACAAAAAATATAAACAATACACATTAAGGAGCAAATTAAGCCTAAAAAAATTTAGTTAATTCATGGGATTATAAGCAACAACTTGTTAGAAATTTGAATATTTCATGAAGGAAATTACATCATATCAAGCAAGAATAGATCAAATCATCGATTGTCTCAATTTAGAAGCCAATTGTCTTCATTTCTTTGCAAACTTTGAGGTGAAAATTATGCTAAAATCTAGAAATAAGTAATTTTTCAGTTCAAACAAGTTTTAGATTTGATTTTCACCATCCACCTCATCACAGACTTTCAAATAAATCTACTCAAATCAGCCTAGATTTCACCTTTCTCAAAATTGTGATCTCTCCCCCATGTTCATCTACCATCTCCCAAGTTAGTACGTTTCCTGATCTAATGAAGATAATCACTGCATGTTGAGATGCAATTCGATGCCTCTTGTAAAAAAAATCTCTTCTCAAACTCGATAAAATTTGTTTCCCAATTTAGATGAAACTTTTCTTCCTTATAAGGGGAAATTCACTGCTAATTGCAGAGCTCAATTTGATTTTGAGATGATATTAAAATAAGGTCACTTAGTCTCCTTATATATGTGATTTGTGGGCCACGAGGCAGGACTACCTAGGAGGGCCGACTTGAGTTTCTTAAGGCTGTACAGGATAAAGGTGAAATGGGATCACCTAAATGAATGATGTTTGAATTTGAATAGGGGTAAGATGTATGATATAGGGGTTGGAATATAGGACCTATCCTCAATCCAAATTCCCAAAAGGAAAGATCCAAATGGATTAATCTAAAAGAAGTGATCAATGCACAAAAGAATAAAACAATGGAGAATATGAAGAAAGGAGAAAATCCTATAATCTACTATAAAAATTATATACTTGAAATTTGAAATAAATATAAGGAAAATACTAACCTCAAAATAGGGTAGATCTGGAAAGTACTAATTTCTGATGTCTGTGCACAATTTTGAGTAATTCTACAACCTGTTTCAGACTGGAAATGTCGAGACGGAGAAAACCCAGAAAACTTTTGTCTTTCGGGAAGCAGGTCATCCTTGACCCAGATAGCGGGGCAAGGTCTTACCCCGGGGTAGGATCCTACCCCCTACTAAAGGTCATCCTTGAACCAACTGCTTCGACAAAAATTTTGTTCACGGATCTTGAAAGTTTGGCTAAAAGGGTATCCAGATCTGCACTTTAATTCACTGTCCTCTACTTGTACCTACAAGAAAAATGGTTTTGTTGTTTGGATGAGGGGTTTTCCTTAGTGAAAACTTGGTTTGGAATCAACCTTAATAATGGAATTGAAATAGAGAATGCTAGCAAGTAGAAGTAGATCTAACAACGAAGCTATGATATTCAATAGATATGCAATTGTATTTCAAATGTAAATAATTGTAGACACCTAAAAATCCTTTAGAAAATAAAGTATTTTTATTTTTTGAAAATCTCTGATGACATCATCATTTATTAATTAATTAATTATTTAATTAATTAATTTATTTTTATGTCATTAAATCCATTTATCTTAATTAAAAATATTTAATTAAAAAATCCCTCCCAAAAATGTTTAAATCTTATTTAAACATTATTTTCCCTATTTATTAATTATTTTAATTAATAAATTGACCAAAAATCCCAAAATAAATAATTAATTTATTTTTTGCCCAAAACTTGGCCAATTTCCTTAAGACCACTAACCTCTTCTAGAATCTTCTAATCCCTTCTTAATTTCGATTAAAAGGCTAATCCCATCTTTTCTAACCCTAATCCCAACTCAAAATATTTAATTAAGATTAAATATTTATTTTCATATTTATTAAATATATTTTAATAAATATTCCCAAAACTAAAACCTTTGGAATGAATAAACATTTATTCATTCTCCCTAAACCAAGGAAAACTCTAGACTCTTCTAGAAACTTCTCAACCCAACCTCTTCACCCATCCTAATCCTAATCCTACCCCTAAACATTTGCACAATCCTAACCAAGCTTAAGACTTTCCTAAGCCAAAGCAAAGTCTCCCCTTCCAAATATCTCAACCATAAAATATTCAATGCATCCACAAAGTCATCAAAGTCCCTTAAAGGCTCATTCAATGCTCTTACAAGCACTTATGAGGGGAGTTATGAGCTTTGAGCCCCCTTTGTTGACTCATCTTTACCCTTCCCTTCATCCACTCACCTTGTGACATGTGTCACCTCCTGATTGGCTGTAGACTAGCACAATCCATGTGCTCCCCTTTGAATGAATCTTGGCCTCTCTTAAGGATTTCAATCCTAGCCACTCATTCTTCCTTCCCAAATCCTATAAATACCCCTCCTTTCAAGAGAAAATCAATTAGCTTAGTCTTTCATCTTCATGCATTGTCATCATGCCCTTTTATTTCTAGACTTAGCACAAATCATCCTAATTTAGCTTACTTTCAAGCATTTTAGCACATCATAGCTTAGCAATAATAGATTAACTTAGTTTACTTCATTGTTTTGCATAGCATATCATCATCATCACATCTCATTTGGTCTAAAATCAATCCTAGATTACTCATTATGTAGCTTAATCTCCATTAAAGCATTTTTGAGTTCTTGAGGCCTTAGGGACAAATCAGGTGTTCTATACCTGTTTTGTGCCATTTTGGGGTTTTCATGGATTTCAATTCATCTTAGAATGCATTATAGTATGCTCCAAGTGCTTAGAGAGCACACCCACATCCCCTTAAGCAAGAGCAAATCAAATAGTGCTTGGGTGCACCTATTTTTAGCTCAATCTAAGGTGGCTTAGTTTAGAGTCTTACTTGTTTTTGATTAATTTCATGCTTAGGCTAACATCTAACCTTTGTTTGGCTTGGAGTTTTTCAAAGCAGGTACCCTCGAAAGCCTTGTCCACATTCTGGCATGCCCGGTGGGACTCAAACCACAATCAGCTTGATCAAATCACACTTTTTCACTCTCGGTGTCATAGAAAATGAAAGAAATGTCACCTGCAAGAAATCAAGTCATGCCTCCAGCCATTCCAGTCTGCCTACAAGCAGTCAAATCATGCCTATGAGCTCTGAAACGACGCCTACAAACTGACAATTTTTCACCATCAGTAATTTCTTTTTTATCTTATTTCTTATTCTATCACCTCCGCATAAATAAATTACGCCTCTGTATAAAAAAATCACACCTCTGTATAAAGAAATCATGCCTCTATATAAAGAAATCACATGTTTGCAGAAAGAAATCACACGTATGAAAAAAGAAATCACGCGTATGAAAAAAGAAATCACGCGTTTGCAGAAAGAAATCACGCGTTTGCAAAAAGAAATCACGCATTTGCAAAAAGAAATCACGCGTATGAAAAAAGAAATCATGTGTTTGCAGAAAGAAATCATGCGTTTGCAAAAAGAAATCATGCATATGAAAAAAGAAATCACACGTTTGCAGAAAGAAATCACGCGTTTGCAGAAAGAAATCACGTCTTTGTAGAAATAAATCACGCGTTTGCAAAAAGAAATCACGCTTCTACAAAAAGAAATCACGCCTTTGCAAAAATAAATTACACATATGCATAAAAAGATCACGCGTATGCATATTTTGGTCACGCTTAGGCATATTTAAATGCCACCTGTCAGTTTTTTGGTGTCGCTTCTGCATTTTCCAGTGTCACGTATAAGCTAGACAATGTCGCTATGACTGTGTTTTTTGTCTTAATTTGTTCTCAGATTCATAACAGCAAAGGTCAAAACAAATCTTGAATGAAATTAAGGAAAAATGAACTTAAGTCCTAAGAGTCATTATCATTTTGAAAATCAAACACAATCTTGAATGATCTAAATTTGAAAGAATAAGCATCCCTATTCCTTCTTCTTTGAATTTCAGTTCAAACAAAATCTTGAATGATCTAAGGATAAAACAAAGCTCTTTTCAAAGTTCTTAAATCAACTCGCAAATCTCAATCTTGAATGCCCAAAAGGAAAGAACTTGCAAGCGCTCAAATTGTTTACCTTTTGGAGAAAGAACAAATCAAACCTTAAGCGCTTGTGTCTTCAAATTCAAAGTTCAGACAAACTTAATCAATTCGGGAAAAAGAACAACTTGCTTGATGTGCATCTAGGAGCTTTCATTTTCTTGCAAAATCCTGTTAGAGTAAGTGACGTAAAACATTTGAACTCAGACAAGTTCACTTGTTCTACTTCTAGCGAGGTCTGTCCAGGGGAGAAAAGTGCTTCCTCCTCGGAGAATGACCTCAAACCAGTATCCCCCCCAGTCGGTATATAAATAAAGTGAAGGCAAAAAGTACTCACTTATATCTCCTAATCCATGGGCATCTTGTGCCAAATGCAAATGTCTGGGGAAAGGTAAATATTTCTCCCCCAATGTTGTTGGCTAGGCTCTTAAGTGAGTCACAGGCGGTCAACATAATTGGGTATGGAGACTCCACGAAACTACTAAAAACTTGATAAAATAGAGGCTACCCTATCTACATCTGAAAGTATCAAAATCCTTGTGCAAGGACCGATTCCAAGGGGTTTATCGGGTCGCCTCAAGATTACTCACCATTTGTATTCCCTTCTAGGGGGTACCAAGCTGTGGGCAAGCGATTTTGATACTCACCTTCCTTAGGTAGATCTGCTTGAAGTGCTTGACAGTCAAATACTTCATGAAGACATTGTTGGAACATACACTTTTCAAAGCTTTATCAGAGTCAGTTATCCTGTTTGTATCCCACAAGGTTTCTTTGTCCCTTGTGGAGATTGCTTTTCCAAAAATCTTTGTTGAAATCTATCCTTTGCCATTGGAAAACATCAAACTGATCTACAACTTGGTTCAAAGATACTCAAAATAGACATGTCAGTCCAAATCCTCCCAAAATCCAGAAAATGTCCAAAGCTTTCAGAATCTCAAAACATGGTCTTCCAGTCATATTCAATCTAGTCTTGTCATCCTTTCCTCCTATCCTAGGTTAGCAAAGTCATCTTGGTCATCCCCCATCCCCTTGTCTGTCTTCCTCTAGAGTCAGTCTCCTTCCAATCTTAAGCCAAATCCAATCCTAGTCTAATCCTATCAGTCATCCCAATCTGAGTCTTAGTCTTCCAACCCATCTTCGTCCTCCATCCTTATCCAACTCATCTACAAGTCAACATGTCTCAAAACTATTATGATGAGCTTGGTTATTATGTATATTCTCCCACTCCATCCTATCCTGATGATGATGAAAGCCTTGTAGATCATGATGCATATTTTGAAAAACTTAGCAAGTTTTCTCCAAACATCCCCCAACATCCAATCATTCCTCCAAAATATCCTATCATGCCTTCACGCTTATCCACTAGCACTCCCTTTCATGTCCTCGGCAAGGAAAATCCATTATCTTATCCATCCACAACTTATCCCTATCTTAAACCTACACATCCTCCATATGCATCCTTCATACCTCCATCTCCTGCTATAGTCATATCCCAATCACCACCATCCCCTTGAAACACTTCATGCTACTTCCCTTATCTAAAACCTCCATCCACTTATCCTCCAAAACCCTTTCAAAACCAAAAACCAAGTCTTCCAATCCTTTTCCCCAATCCACCATCCTATCTCAACCCACCATCCTCCATTCAAACCCACGTTTCTACAAATCCCCTCCCACAAGCAGAGTGCATCCTTCAAACTGCTTCATATCCCATACCTTGATCCATCACCTCTACCTCTTCAGCACCATCATCCCCTCAAGAAAGTTCAAAATCTTCCTCCCCATCTTCATATAAGGACCATCCAAGTTCTCCATCTCCTTCACATTCCAATCCTTCTTCACCACGAAAGTCTCCAAGGAGTTTCACAAGGAAGCCAATAACAAATCCCACTCCTAAAGTTGAAGAGCCAAAACATCTCAAACCTTCATGTGAAGCCATCACTAATGAGGCCCATCCATTGCTCCCATCTATCATCTATCTTTCATACATTGATCCTCTTCCATCTCCTAGCATCATTGAGTCCCTTCCATCTAAATTTTCCATCCAATCCCCACTAACATCACCTCCTCCTAGCATTATCCAAAGCACATCCAGTGAGCCCCATGAGTTCACCCTTCTTCCTACCTTCACGGCTATGGAATCATCCATCCTTTCATCCATACCATCTGAAGAGTTCTTCCTTCTTCCAGACATCATAGCTACAAAATCTCCCATCCTTCCACCCACCCCATCTAAAGAGTCCATCCATACATTCCCTAGCATTCTATCCACACAAATCTTACCATGTCAAGATCTTGTCGAAAAGCATGTTGAAATACTCGCAGAAGAAAATCAAGATCCAATCCCTTCACTTCCCCCATCACATGTTCTATTGCTTCCATCACCCCCAATCCAAAATCCTACAATCCCAATTCCTCCAATCCAAGATCCTATCATCCCAATTTCTCCAACTGAAGATCCATTACCATCCCCCAATCCCAGTCAAAATCCCACCATCATATCCTCTCCTCTTGAGGATATTCCACTCCAAACTGTCCCACAACCATCACTCTATCCTCTTGGATCACTTACATTTGTCAAAGGCAGTCCACTTGAAGTAGAAGAAATTAGTTTCATATCTTCCATTAGGGAACCAGAAACTGGATGTTTATCATATTCCCCAAGTCAGAAATATCCTTGTTTGGATAAAATGCTCAAGAAATGGAATTATCAAGGCAAAGGCCTAGGCTCTCATGAACAAGGAAATTTGGAGCCTATCCAAGACAAGAAACATCCAAAGTTATGTGGAATTGGTCACACATCAGAAGAAGGCACTTCCTCTAGAAATGTTGGTACAACTAAAGCTAAATTCAAGCATCCTTCCAAACCCACCATCACATCTCCCGAAACATACAATGCTATTCCTCCTCCTCCATCATTACAACCCAAGACAACTTATCACATTCCTCCTTCATCCTCCAAATCCATTTTGGGTCCCTATGTCCCAAAATCTTCCAACACATATCCTCTACATACCCAATCCATTTTGGGACCTTATATCCCAAAATATCATCCACCATCTTATCCTACTCAATCCCTCATCCAAAATCCAAACATCCCTAGTCAAGATCAACAAAGGAACACACCCATATCTCCTATCTGCCAATCTCCTTCCATCTCTCTATCCCGCACATCTCCTCATAAATATTCCAATGCTCCTTGCAATTTGGATGCCATATCCAATATGCATAAAGGGAAATATCCACAAAAATCCAAAGATTGCCATGTCCAGTCTAAATGACATGGTCAACCAAAGCAAAATCCAATCAAGCAATCCAATGCATCCCAATGGCTGCAAAGGCCCAGCAAAGCACAAGAAAAATCCACTACATGGCCACAAAGGCCCAGCAAAGAAAAAGCAAAATTTGATGCATACCAATGGCCACAAAGGCCCTCCAAAGCTAAAACAAAAATGATGTGGATCCCAAAGAAAAAAAATGTAATGCATCTAAAAGAAATATCCATAATGGCATCCAAAGTTGCTAATCCCCCAACTACTTAGTTTCCTCCTCCATCTCCTAAATCCATCTTGGATCCCTATGTTACAAGATCTCCTAGCACAAATCCTCCATCATTTCCACATTTGTCTTTTGCATCCCATCAACTTCAGCCACCTTCTTCGCAACATGTGCCAATGTTGATCTTGACAACATCCCCCTATCATGATCACTTTCCATCTTTCCATCCAAACACTTTCTACCACCATATCTCCCATCTACCCCATCTCATCCATGCCTTTGCATAATCCCTCCATCCCAATAAAGTTGTACCAATGTCTAGGGAAATCGAAAAGGAAGCAACAAATCAGAAAGGCAGCAACAAATCAGAAAATATCAGCAACAAATTAGAAGATCAGTGAAGAAAGGTAGCAACACATCAGAAATATCAGAAGGTCAGCATCTAGTCAGCAAAAAATCAGAAAATCCATAAAAAAATTGGAAAAAATCAAGAGAAAAATATCAAGAAAAGAAAAAAAAGAAAAAAGAAAAGAGAAAAACATTCATCCTATGGTGAAAACTTGGCAATTCAAGCACCTTGGACAAGTACCATGGTGAAAACTTGGCAAACAGGTGTCATGCGTATCCAATCCTCCCCCCAATTCCTTTCTACAGTTGGGGGCCATTCCCTTCTATCACCTATTATCCAACATCTCCTCCATCCCATTTGTCTCTCACCTCCTTCATCCTCCTTTGGATCTTGATGACAAAACAAAGACTACCATGTATACATGCTTTTGGGCACCTTCTTGGCATCCATCACACCTTTTGGCTACATATCCTCTATCCAATCCATTCATCCTAGCTTCCATATACCTTCCTTATCCTCTTGTTAGCATATCTTCCATCCAAGCATACCCCATGTCTCTGAAATACATGAACTATCCTAAGCAGGGGGCATCTTATTCCTTGGTGACATATTCCTTGGAGACTATCTTTCATCCAAAATCTTTCCATCTCCCCAAATCCCAAGCATTCCCCTAGCCAGATTCCTCAGCGGTTCCTCCAGCATTCCATCCTAATCCTCAAACAAATCTGCCATCCAATCTCCCCAAGCTCTTCCATCTCCCCCTCCAATCTTCATCCATCCAAAATCTCTCCACAATTCCTCCATCCTAATCCTCAAGCAAATCCACCATCCAATCTCTCCAAGCATTCCTCTATCTAGATCCCTCAACATTCTTCCATCCAAATCCAAATCTTCCTCCATCCAAATCCCAAACATTTTTCTCCAACATTAATCCCTTAGCAATTCCTCCACATTGCCATCACCTGATGTCTTCCCTTATCATTGGTATCTAGCTATAGGCTAACCTCATGCAATCCAATGCCATTCATCCCTATCCAAACATTCCTAGCAGTCTTCTAGCCATCTTCCAATCCTATCCACATCCTCTAGCTATCCAAAATCCAACATCCAAGATCAAGCCAACCGACCAAATCACAACCTTAGTCTTGTAGCAAGCCTTGATCTCAATCCAATCATCATTGTTGGGATATGTCCTTTCCAAATCTATGTCATTTCAGGACACATCCATCTGTCAGTCCGTCTTGGCTTTCCAGCCCAACTAAAGGCATCATCTTGCATATCTTTGGAGTTTCAGCTTCATCCCCAGGTTCTTTGTACATCCTAATCCTGAGCTTCTATACATAGCCATTGTAAATATCTCCCCGTTGTAAATATCCTCATGTCTTGTTGTACATAGTCCTCATCAGTCCTGCAGTAACATTTGATCAAAAATCTTGTCCTACCCAGCCTTGTACTTCAACAATATCAATTGTCAACTATCCTTGATCATCATGACTATCTTTGAACCGCATCATTTGCCAGTTAGTAACATAGCATTCTCCCCATCAGCATCGGGTCCGCACAGATGTATGCTTCTGTTTTATCTGACCTAAGCCTAATCACGGGTCCCCTCAGTTGTATCCTTCCTCTCCGACCTAATCTTCCACCAAGCACACTAGGTCTATGTCGATGTATCCTTCCACACGTTCAGACCAATCTTCCCGCCATCAATCAAATCAAATCTCTCTCCTTGGCAAAGGTTGTCTTTTGGAGTTATCATTTTGACCTTGGATTTTGTCCTTTGGGTCTTGTTAATCTTTTATGTCTTCTCGTTGTTCTCTACTCAAAGTTGCCACGATCCTTTATATCATGGTGCACTACGAATAAGGACAATCTAGGGCAAGGTCTTTTGATTTTTTGCTTCTGCCTGTGAGGCAGTTGTGTGTTTGTGGTTTCTTCAGCATCGTTTCCACCATGCCTCCTTCGGGTTTCATGTGTGATGCTGGGGCAACCCTATGTGTCTTTTTAGCGTCAGTCCTATGCAATGCTGGTGACAAGGCCTTGTGTTCTTTTGTAACCTTGGCAGGTCTCTATTGTTGCTATATCAAACTAGGTTGTGCTCTCTAAAAGATCTAAAGCATGGAGCTCCCCCATCTTGCATCATATAGATTAATCTTGCATCTTGCATTTTGCATTTCATCTCGTCTTGCATTCACCCATCTTTGCTCTTGGAAGCTTGGTTATTTATCTCCCCTTCTTCCTAGGCCCTTCCTTCTTTGTTTCCTTTCGAGAAAATTCCACAACGTTTACTCCTTGCGTTATTTTCTCGAGGGGGCACAACCCATCATTCTTCTAAATTCTAGCCTTGGGCATCTTATTTTCTTGTCTTTGACGCCATGCCACTTGCGGCATCGCATCAAAGAGGGGCAAAATGTAGACACCTAAAAATCTTTTAGAAAATAAAGTATTTTTATTTTTTGAAAATCTCTGATGACATCATCATTTATTAATTAATTATTTATTTAATTTATTTATTTATTTTTATGTCATTAAATCCATTTATCTTAATTAAAAATATTTAATTAAGAAATCCCTCCCAAAAATGTTTAAATCTTATTTAAACATTATTTTCCCTATTTATTAATTATTTTAATTAATAAATTGACCAAAAATCCCAAAATAAATAATTAATTTATTTTTTGCCCAAAACTTGGCCAATTTCCTTAAGACCACTAACCTCTTTTAGAATCTTCTAATCCCTTCTTAATTTCGATTAAAAGGCTAATCCCATCTTTTCTAACCCTAATCCCAACTCAAAATATTTAATTAAGATTAAATATTTATTTTCATATTTATTAAATATATTTTAATAAATATTCCCAAAACTAAAACCTTTGGAATGAATAAACATTTATTCATTCTCCCTAAACCAAGGAAAACTCTAGACTCTTCTAGAAACTTCTCAACCCAACCTCTTCACCCATCCTAATCCTAATCCTACCCCTAAACATTTGCACAATCCTAACCAAGCTTAAGACTTTCCTAAGCCAAAGCAAAGTCTCCCCTTCCAAATATCTCAACCATAAAACATTCAATGCATCCACAAAGTCATCAAAGTCCCTTAAAGGCTCATTCAATGCTCTTACAAGCACTTATGAGGGGAGTTATGAGCTTTGAGCCCCCTTTGTTGACTCATCTTTACCCTTCCCTTCATCCACTCACCTTGTGACATGTGTCACCTCCTGATTGGCTATAGACTAGCACAATCCATGTGCTCCCCTTTGAATGAATCTTGGCCTCTCTTAAGGATTTCAATCCTGGCCACTCATTCTTCCTTCCCAAATCCTATAAATACCCCTCCTTTCAAGAGCAAATCAATTAGCTTAGTCTTTCATCTTCATGCATTGTCATCATGCCCTTTTATTTCTAGACTTAGTAGAATCATCTTAATTTAACTTACTTTTAAGCATTTTAGCTCATCCTAATTTAGCAATAATGGATTAACTTAGTTTACTTCATTGTTTTGCATAGCATATCTCCATCATCACATCTCATTTGGTCTAAAATCAATCCTAGATTACTCATCATATAGCTTAATCTTCATATCAGCATCATTTTGATCCTTGAGGCCTTAGGGGAAAATCAGGTGTTCTATACCTGTTTTGTGCCATTTTGGGGTTTTCATGGATTTCAATTCATCTTAGAATGCATTATAGTATGCTCCAAGTGCTTAGAGAGCACACCCATATCCCCTTAAGCAAGAGCAAATCAAATAGTGCTTGGGTGCACCTGTTTTTAGCTTAATCTAAGGTGGCTTAGTTTAGAGTCTTACTTGTTTTTGATTAATTTCATGCTTAGGCTAACATCTAACATTTGTTTGACTTGGAGTTTTTCAAAGCAGGTACCCTCGAAAGCCTAGTCCACAATAAGTATGTTGATATGAAAGCTTGAACATAACATTAACAAATTTAAATCAAATCCTCCATAATTGTATGCTTGGAATTGAACTTGAGAGAAGAATGAATGGATCTTGAAGATGAACAAAGGATCTTGAAGGAATATCACACCACCATGATGGATAGATCTAGGGTTTGAATGATGAATCTTGAATTCTTGAACCAAATCCCTTCAAAGGCTTGAATGATTGAATCCTTGATCTTCAATAGAGAAATTGAATGCTTGAATGGATGATGATGACTTGAATGCTTCCTTGAAAATGCTTGATGAAATGCTTGCTTGATCTTGCTTGAGTGCTTGAGAGATTATGAGATGAGATGATCAAAATGAGAGAGGAAGGCTTCCTTTTATAGTGATCTAGGGTACAAACTTCTAGAGAGGCTGACATTGGAGAATTAAATACCAATTAACCTTAACCCCTAGAAATGGACCTAGATTAAATGCAATTTAAGGATTTACCATTTTGAAACCCGAAACAGCCGACTGAGAAGTGGGAAAATAAAACTTTCCAAAGCCTGACATCCCGTAACTCCCAGAATCTAAAAATTGGACCTAGGGTCAGGGATGAGGTAGACTCTACCCTAGGTCAGGGTCGAGGTCATACCTAACCTAGGTTAGGGTTGAGGTCATCCTTGACCCTACCAGCTTGTCTTTGACCCAGATAGTTAGAAACTATAGATTCTCAGAGAAAACTATCCGAAAAAGACTGGAAATAAGGGGGAGAGAAGCAGAACAAGGGGAAACTACCAGATCCATGCAAAGACCTGATCAAGGTGCTTGACATGACCCCAGAGCACTTACTTAGAGGGCTAAACACTCTTAACATGGAAGTGCTTCCATTTTAAGATGATACAAAGGCCAGTAAAGATTATTAAATTTAATTATTTTCAAATCCTTACCTTGGCCAACCTAGACAAGGAGGCCAAATGACAATTAAAATTTATTTTTGTCTCCTCCTTTATGCCTTTTT
This sequence comes from Chamaecyparis obtusa, assembly GCA_027943335.1. Lineage (NCBI taxonomy): Eukaryota > Viridiplantae > Streptophyta > Pinopsida > Cupressales > Cupressaceae > Chamaecyparis > Chamaecyparis obtusa. The sequence goes on along the minus strand of BSBK01009251.1, from coordinate 240,418 downwards.
TTCTGCAGTCCTACATCTAGGTGGAAATGAATGGGTGGTTGGGATTAAAATCCCAAGAAGAGGGCAGATTTTGCTCGTTCGAAATTCACCTTTACTTCATTATCCCAGACTTAGTCATTTGCATGTCTTTAGAAGCCCTCCCTTTTAAAATTGGACTTAGATTCATGGACTTGACTAATTTTGATCTCACACTTACTTCATTGACTTCACCAAACTTCTTCTCTAAGGCTCGGAGACTTGAAATTGTTACTAATTAAGACTTCTAGACCACCTACTCCTACAAATGAAGTGGAAAGAGGGGGTCCCATTTGGAATGGGGCGATGGTATGAAAACCTCACAACACTCATTTATTTCTGTGTGATACAATTCTTTGGATATTAAGGTGGCATATATAATGCTTCAGCTCAGTAAAATTTACATCGATGTGTCTTTGTTGATCATCCCTTTTAAAATAATAAAATGTATCAAACGTTAACTGTTATTATGGAATACCATTTTTTTCTTAGCATAATATGAACTATAATGAAAGCTTTGGTAGTTTATATCTTGTTATTTCTGAGATATTCCTTCCTTGTCTAGTAGTTTTTTTTATCAAATAGCATGAGAAAAGAAAATATTCAAAACTTTGTCTCCCCAAAATGCTAGTCTTATAATCAAATTTATAAAACTGAACCAATGACATGTTTACAACAAAGGTCTAATAAAACTCCCAACAATTCTTAAACATACTTTATCTGATATGATGAATTCTTAAACAATTAAGGCTGGAGTAGACATAGTTATCACACAATTTTTTTTGTCTAGTACAAGGAAGATTTGGCTAGGTTAAATCTTCCTTCGTGCTAGCAGTCTACAAAATTAGACCTTTATTAAGAATTCATCATATCAGATAAATTATGTTTAAGAATTGTTGGGACTGGTCCTTTGGCGTGTATTAAACATAATAGAATTTTCAGCATATTATTGTCATTCTATTTCTTTGTTGTAAACATGCCACTGGTTTAGTTTTGTAATTTTTTTTTGTGTTAAATGCATTTAAAATAAAGGTCTAATTCTATAGACTACTAGCATGAAGGAAGATTTGACCTAGCCAAATAAAGGTCTAATTATGTAGACTATTGGTCAGACAAATCTTCATTTTCTTTTGATTGTCTTCTTTATATACTAGCATTTAAATGGAACATTAAGCATAGTAATAATATGCTTAATCTATTAGTAATTGGCAGATTAAGCATATTATTACTATGTAGAGTTAGGGCCAAGTTCACACATGCAAGCAAAAGTCCAATTCCCTATAGAATTAGTCTAACAATAAATTTATAACAATGCATATAAGAATTAATTTGTAATTACTATGCATTAAACATGCTAAAATCATAAAGGTGTTATCTACATTTAATCTGCCAATTACTAATAGATTAAGCATATTATTACTATGCTTAATGTTCCATTTAAATGCATTTAACACAATTTTTTTTTTGCAAAACTGAACCAATGACATGTTTACAACAAAGGTCTAATAGAACTCCCAACAATTCTTAAACATACTTTATTTGATATGATGAATTCTTAAACAATTAAGGTTGGAGTAGACATAGTTATCACATAGTTTTTTGTGTGGTACAAGAAAGATTTGGCTAGGTCAAATATTCCTTTGTGCTAGCAGTCTACAGAATTAGACCTTTATTAAGAATTCATCATATCAGAGAAAGTATATTTAAGAATTGTTGGGGCTGGTCCTTTAGCGTGTATTAAATAGAATAGAATTTTCAACATATTATTGTCATTCTATTTCTTTGTTGTAAAAATGCCATTGGTTTAGTTTTGTAATTTTTTTTTTGTAGTTTTTTTGTAAACATGCCATTAGTTCATTATATTTTTTTTTTCAGGAACAAGTTGGCCCTTAGCCAGATCAATACTACTCACAATCTCATTTCCAAAGTGGCCAAAGACTATGTTAGGCTGATAAAATATGGGGATTCTCTTTACCATTGCAAATATTTAAAAGCTATTGCACTTGGACGGATGTGTACCATTGTTAAGAGAATTGGACTGAGTTTGGCTTATCTCAATAGGTGAGGTAGCATATGGAAAGTTTTTGTCTATTGACCCAAATAATAGGACTATTTTGATCTATGGGTACCCTAATGTTGGCAAGAGTTCTTTTATTAATAAGATTACTAGGGTGAATGTGGATGTGTAACCTTATGCTTTTACTACTAAGTCTCTGTTTGTCAGGCATACTAATTATAAGTACTTGAGGTATCAGGTTATTAATACCCATGGTACTTTGGACCACCCCTTGGAGGATAGGAACACCATCGAGATGCTTAGTATTATTGCCTTGGCTCATTTAAAGGTGGCTTTTTTATTTTTACTTGATGTTTCGAGGTCCTATGGTTATAGTATTGCGCAACAGGAAGCTTTATTTCACAACATAAAAACTCTATTTTCCAATAAGCCTCTTATTGTAGTTTGTAATAATATTGATTTGCAACCACTAGAGACACTACTGGAGGAGGATGCAAAAATGGTTGCGGAGATGAGATTTGAGGCTAGGAAAAATATGGGTGGGTTCTTTGGGAATCAGGAGAGGGGGGGGATGAAGGAACACTACTCTCTATGAGTTCTTTAAAGGAAGAAGGGGTGATTGTGGTGAAGAATACAACATGCAAGAGGTTATTAGAGTACAGTGGAATTTAAGATGAAGTCGAAGAAGATTAGTACTTGTCTCAATAGTATTCATGTTGCAATGCCCAAGCTACGAGATGGGAAAGAGAGGCCCCCTTGTATTCCTCAAGCTTTTTTGGATGCCAGGGCATGTGATGTGCCTAAGGAGGCTAGGAAGCTAGAGAAGGATATTGAGAATGAAAATGGTGGGGCTGGAGTTTACTCTACAAGCTTGAAGAAGTGGTATATTTTGGAAAATGAAGAGTGGAAAGAAGATGATATTCCTGAGATCATGGATGGACATAATGTTGCAGACTTTATTGATCTAGACATCTTGTAGAGGCTTGAAGAACTGGAGAGGGAAGAAGGGCTTAGGATGGTAGTTGAGGGTGGCGAGGATGATGAGATGGGGGAAGTGGAGTTAAATCCTGATGAAAAGGAAGCTCTAGCCACAATTAGGAAGAAGAAGAAGATGCTTATCATCAAACACAGATTAAAGAAGAGTACTGCAAAGAGCATGCCTACTGTACCAAGGAAGTTTGACAAGAACATGGAATATGGCTTAAACAGAATGGGAAGACATCTTTCTAGCCTAGGCTTGGATCCTTCAACAATTAGCTTCATAATAAATGAAGTAGATGAGAGCTGAGAAATTAGCTTCCCAAGAAAAATCTCATAAATGAACTATGTGTACCCCAATTCCCGTGTCCTCTGTGCGTACCTAAATATTATATTTCAAACAACAAGGGTAAGGCTTAAAGAAGTTAATTTTGCATCATAGTTTGTAGTTATTGTAGCAACAGAGCATCAGGCACCACCTTCAACATAATATGATGCTGCATCATATTGTGCTGAAGGTGGTGCCCGATGCTCTGCTACTGCAACAACTACAGACTATGATGTAAAATTAACTTTTTTAAGCCTTACCCTTGTTGTTTCAAATATATCATTTAGGTACGCATAGAGGGCATAGGAATTGGGGTACACATGGTTCATTTGTGAGTTTTTTCTTGGGAAGCTAATTGCTTAGCTCTCATCTACATCATTTATTATGAAGCTAATTGCTGAAGGATACATGCCCATGCTATAAAGATGTCTTTCCATTTTGTTGTGGATAGAGAATGTTACTGTGATAATCTCTTGGTTTTAGGCAATGTAAACATGCTGAGTCTTCTCAACTCCACTTGCTATCCACACATATTCTGGTTGTGTTGCACGTGCATTCTTGATTCAGAGTGGGAAAATCTTATTTTGGATGTGAGGGAGAGAAGCCAAACACATAAAGAACATGCACATAAACATGACAACTGAGAAACATAAATGTAGATATCACAATATCTGAGAAACATAAATGTAGGCATCATGGTCACAATTTTTTGGAGACAACATAATTGAGTGGTATACCCAGACAATGCAAAGTAACCACTGCTCCTCTGGTTCCAAGGTGACACTGCGGGATCCAAAAACCATAGATAAGGAATAAATTTAGAGAGTGGAGGAGGGCCATAATGACCAAAATAATATAGGACAAATCTCAAGTTAAATGAGGCAACTACAAACATTTTAATAGATTTTCATTATTAAATAATGAAATTTGCATATACTAGTGTTCTAAGCCCCCTCATTACATGATTTATTAATGTAAGCCCCCTCTAACTTACACATCTAGAAAATGAAACTAAAACCTATTGGAATTGAGACAAACCTTATAAAAAAATAACAACTAAGAAGGATTGCTTGCCAACATCTGCTGAATACAAGGTCCTCTAAGCAGGACCTTGTATTCCGCAGATGTTGGCAAGTGATCCTTCTTAGCTGCTGTTATTTTATAAGGTTTGTCTCAACCCCAATAGGTTGTAGTTTCATTTTATAGATGCATAAGTCAGAGAGGTCTTACAATAATAAACATGTAATGAGGGGGCTTAGAACACTAGTATATGCTAATTTCATTATTTAATAATGAAAATCTATTAAAATGTTTGTAGTTGCCTCATTTAACTTGAGGTTTGTCCTATATTATTTTGGTCATTATGGCCCTATATTATTTTGGTCATTATCACCCTCCTCTGCTCTCTAAATTTATTCCTTATCTATGGTTTTTAGATCCTATAGTGTCAACTTGGAACCAAATGAGTAGTGGTTTCTTTGCATCCTTTGGGTATACCACTCAATTATGTTGTCTCCAAAAAATTGTGACCATGATGCCTACATTTATGTTTCTCAGCTGTTGTGTCCTAGGACCCCATATGACCCTTTACAATCCCTAAGAATACATCTTAGAGGTCTTAAAATGTCGTAAAGGGTCATAAGAGGCTCCTAGGAATGGTCAAATGAGCTTCCACCTTACATGGTTGGCCCTCTTAAGTAGAGAATGTTAAACTATTCTTGAAACAAAGAGAAGCTCAATAATTTAAGGTCTCAGTCCATGGACAAATTAAATTAGACTTATTATCCAAATTGGACAAATTATTTTTGTTGTACATGGAACTTGGAGTCAAGTGTGTCTCTAAACATTGTGAGCTTTCCATATTCTTTAAGTGTTCTGTCACAATTTTATTTGTCAAAGATTGAACTAGGGATTAAGAATTTTCTCACAATTTTATTCGTACATTGATGAGAATCAATGATGGAGAGTTTTTAGATTCTGAGAAGATGTATATGTAGTGGAGGCCAAAAGGGATTTTTGTGGAGATTTACTAGATGTGGAGATTTTCTAGAGTGGATATATACATACGAGGGTTTCTAGATTGAGTACCAGTGCAGAGATGATGATTCAGTAACCCATGTCTATAAAACCTTCACAAATATCCCTTCTTTGGCCTCCACTCATACCTATTCTCATAATCTAGAAAATTTGGATACTGTTTCTCATCCATGCACGAAATGTGCTAGTGATCGTATAAAATTACTTTTGCGAGACTGGGATCAATTATGAGAAGGTAAACAAAAAGATAATATTATTGTATCTTTCATTTCTTTTATCCATTCATATTTTTTGCCCTCTCTTATATTGGATACTGTGTAGTGTACATAAAGGCAAGGCGATGATTATTCTCGACAAGCCATAAAGAAGCATCCCCTCTCGTGACTTGAATAATGTAGGCCACGGGAGGATATGCTTAACTCTTTATCGCTATCCTCATAGTGTAGGGATGTCAAGGAAGTTTGGCTTCATAATCCGAAAGAGGTCATTAATGAAGAATATTCAAACTTCTACCATTCACTTTCAAAGGTTTGTGAACTGCAACTTTAAAGTTTGGTTAGTCTATTTTCAGAATATTATGAATGCGTTTGCTAGAATGATAATAAAAAGGTCTTTAATAATAGACTTGAAGAGCATGGATAAGACATCAGAAGGATTTTAAGCCATAATGTTTTGAATGCTAAATCATTTAACAATCCTAATTTTTTTGGTTTTTAATAATGTTAGCACTCATACTTGGACAAAATGATTTGCAATTGCCTCATTTAACAGCTAGTAACCATCGTCAAATAAGCTCATAATAAACTATTATGCTAATAGTAAAGTAACATAACAAAATACACAATGATATATATTAATGCAAAGTAACACCTGAAGATAAATATCTAGACTAATCACCGAGCAGGATGTCGTTGGTGATTACTCTCTCTCTCTCTCTATATATATATATATATTTTAACATTCCATAATTAGTCAAAAATTTGAATAATCTTGGTTGAAACCCTCACAAAGACTGGTCTAAATATCGACCATTCTGTGTCTAAATTTAGCGTCGTGGGTTTGGCATCCTGGTCGGATGTGCCAAACATTTCGACCAACTTTGGTCAAAATCTTGACCTATTAACCTCCCAATTGTAGATGTGAATTTTGACTAACCTTGGTTGAAACCCTCACAAAGACTGGTCTAAATATCAACCATTCTCTATCAAAAATTACTGTCGTGGGTTTGGCATCCTAGTCAGACGAGCCAAACATTTCTACCTAGTAACTTCCCAATTGCAGATGTGAATTTTGACTAAGATTGGCATAGAACATTCTACCTTAACAATGATATATCAAAATTTTGACTCGAAAAATAGAGACCAAACCATTTGTAGATTATTCGACCAATTTTGGTAAAAATTTTGACTATTTTGTCATCAAAAATAGGTGCCAATTGTACTAGTGTTTCTTAGCGAGGGGATTTTTTTGGTTAATACCCCTATCATTGTTCTATTCTATTATATGTTACATTAGCTTTCCTTTCTAGAGGGATTTGTCTTCTTCCCCTATTTCTATTATGTTTTCTTAGCCCTAAGAGGGAAGTTTTCTTTTGACCCTATATTTTGGTTGGCTCTTCCTTACACCAATGTTGCTAATGCTTTATTTTTAGTGGTGTGTTATCTTGGTTATGGATGTTTCATGTCCATTTCTAAAGCCTAGGCTTTCCTAGTTTTTCATCTGAAAGCTTTTTTTAGTTATCCCTCTTTCCTTTCTCATAAGGCTCCTTTAGAGGTGGAGCCCTTTCCTTTTGAGGTGGTAAGTTTTCTAATGGCTTTGGTTTGGGTTCTACCATCTCTTCTCCTTTCTCTCTCTTCTACTATCCTTATTGAGGTGGAGGTATCTTTTACAAAGGTAAAGATGTGTCTTATAGGAGAGACTAGAAGTCATTTTATAAGGGTTATCATCATCTTTCATTTTTGGATCATTGGGTTTGATGGAGTGTGGTTTCTCTTCTAGGTTTTTTATTTCTCTATGATTCCTATTGAGGTGGGCACCTCTCCTTTTGAGGCAGAGATGGGTTGTGCAAGAATTACTTGGACTGGTTGGCAGAGAGTTATTGTTGATGACTATAAAATCATTTGGGTATCATTTCAAAACCTTCCATGAAGGTTGGGGGTTCCTTTTAAAACCCTATTGTCTTCCTCTTAAGAGAATTTTTTATCATTGTTTGAGTATGTTATTATTTCTCTACCTTGTTATTGGCTAAAATAAAGGTTATGGGAGCCTTGCTAAAACTCATATCTTAGGCTAAGGAAGCCTGAAAAAAATCATGTTTATGTATTTAAGGTTAAGGGAGCCTTGTAAATCCTTGAGTCTTTTCCCTTGAGGCTTTAGCCTTTTGTAGATGCAAAATGTTCATTGTTTAACTATTGATATGTAGTGGTCTATATAATTTCTTGTCTAGGTTATTGTTTCTTTATGGTTGGTTAGCTATTAATATGTAGTGGTCTATCTAATTTATTGTCTAGGTTGTTTTTTCTTTATGGTTTCTTAGATGCTGATATGTAGTGGTCTATCTCTTGTAGATGTCTCTATTGTGGGGTTCTAGGTCCTCATCAAAATAATTTTTGTGCTGGGTTTCTAGTCCCAATAAAACCTATTTTCGTATAATAAAAAAATAAAATAAATCCACTTCCCAAGATAAAATCATAGTATTTTTTTAATCTATATGATCCCATTTTTTTCCCTTTAATCTATATGTTAAGTCTTGAATAGTTAGTGCATGCAATGCTTTACATTTATTCCAATAACTTCCAATGAATATGGAATTTTTTTATTTTTCTCTAAGAGTGCTTTACTTTGAAAAGGTGATTATTATGTCACAAATTTTGAATGAGAGAATATCAAATTTAAAATAAAAATTTAGTAGCATATGTAAACAAAATAATACTAAAAATTATTTTTTATGAATAAGGAGTTGTCACTCACAATGTATAATATTTAAGGAAGAAACTAAACATTATTCAAATCATGTACAACTTCATTTTAGATACCCTATTCATCATAATGCACAATAAGTGATTTACTGCTACCTATTCTGCAAGGTTAAACAACATAATTGGATGCTAAAGATTATCTAGTTTATTTGGTCAACATAACTTAAGGATCACATACCAAAAAGGCGATATCACTCAAGCCATACTAATATTAAAGTCTTAAACCATACCCTAAAAATACTAATATCATATTCTCTCAACTTTGAGTACAAAGAAAGAAGATTTAGTATGTACAAGAGTTTTTCTATTTGCATACTTAGGCCTGAACTAAAACTATTGAGATGGACTAGGTGTTCGAAGCCTATTACTAGAGTTGAATTATAATAGCATATACACATGATACCTATAAAATTTCTAATGATTCTATTTTTTTATACATAAACAAGAATTTTTATAGGTTTACTAATAAAAAATTCAAATTATATTAGATCAATATAATCATGAAAACATAATACTCATTAAAGAATCTCTATGATATTGAAAATTTTCACATTAAAATTTGACACATGCACTTACAAGAAAAATCATCTTGCCACTACATTTTCTAGAAATCTACCAATCTCCCAACAATTACATGATTTTCCAAAATGAAAAGTAGTTTGCAAAATTCCATAACATCGAATGCTAGTATTTAATATCTAATTCATCATATCTCCAGGAATATTGCCAAACATTAATGATAACTTAATTTGTGACCAAAATATGTGTGAGGCATATTTGAAACAATAGATTTATAAAAAGAAAAAAGAAATTACTTTAAGCTTCTGAAAATAATGGTGGAAGAAATAAGAAATCATTTTTAACAATGTATACATTATTTCTGTAATATATGATAATTATTATATTATTTAATAACAGTTCAATTAATCATAAAGAACCATTGAAAAAATGTTTTATACATTTTTTTTGATGAATAGTGCCTTCTCTATTAATAAAATATTAAAGTTACATATTCACAAAAAGGGGTCGGGGGACATAAAAATTACCCCACAGAGTTTATACATTTTAATTTAAAGAAAGAAAAATAAACAAAAAAGACTGATAAGTAGGAGATATTTTCCACAACAAGTCAAATTGTGATATTGCTATGAAGACTCAACTGTATAGTTTTGAGTCAAACTCATTGTTTCATGAGTAGTCATTCACAAGAACCCATCTCTCATGAGAATGAATGGAACACTTAGCACTCATTGCATCTAGGTGATATTCGCAAAGGTGAAGCACTGGACTTCCCGAAAAGTCAACCATCCTAGTACTAGTCCAACACTTGTGAACCACTACTCAAACAACATAGTTCAATGAGTTTGACTCAAAAAATACACAGTAGAATCCTCATAACAATATCACAAAAAATTGAATCTCATATTTTTTGAGATAACTAATTTAAAGAATAATTACGCCGAAGGTGTTTCTTATATTAAATGCATCAGCCTGGGTTAATTCATTCGAAGGCCATTGAGCATGTCGTATGCATGCAAGATGATTGAAATGATTGAGATCATTTGCGGATTTTGAAAAAAAAAGAAATTGTAACATTTTCGCTGTGTGAACCGACTGCAAAGCTATGAATTAACTCGCTAGCAACCGGAGTTAGGTTCGCAGTTTACAAGACCCGCGTTGCTTATTTGTTCGTTGTTGTCTATTTTACTTTCTACAGTGCTGACAAATTCATCACAAGTGGTACTTCCTTTCACCTATGTGGTAGATAAACATAGTGGTGAAGGACAAATTTAGAGATCTAGCGAAGAGTTTAACCAGTGAATCTTGAAATAGTCTATCGGTTAGACAATGCATATGGAGAACTGGAGATAACCATGGTCTCAAAATCTCCCAATTAAATTGGTTAAGTCACAAACATCTCATGAATGGGAGGAGAATGGGTAAATGATAGGTTAGCGCATGCGTCCAGCCTCTAAGGTTTCTGCAGGACTGCCCCTATGCAAAGAATCAATGGTTTTCATGTGTTCACAAGGAAACTCTTTAGATCTACCGATCATGTGACCACCATTGATCTTACTTTATTATCAGGAGTTTGAAAAGGGTGGGCCTGCTTCAAGCTGTGCACAGGTGTTCATTCCTAATTGCCTGCATTATTTGATGATGTGGCAACTGTCATAAGAACTGGTGCTGAATAGGAAAAAATAGCATGCCCACTTTCAGATGTTGTGACGTGGACACTTGTAATTGGTCGACCTAGGTGGGACTCGTTACTTAAGGGATCAACAATGAATGATGGATCTAATGATTGTCATGTGTCTGCTAAGAATCTTTTCAATCCTTGCAATCATGCGCTAGCCGTTGATTTACTATCAAGGCCACGATGTCTTCCTTTATGTCGACTCAGGAAAAGGAAATAATATTGACCGTTAGATGCAAGATCTAATGACAATGATGCATCCAAAGTGTCAACTAGGTCTTGGGTGATGCGATAAAAGGTTTACTGTCGATGCATCTTGATCGAATGACTGTCGTATGTTTGCAAAGAATCTTGTCACTCCTTGCAAACATGCGACAACTGTTAGATTATGTTCTGGAGAAGATCGATGGCCCAATTTCAAACTTCAGCCAAGATTGGTGCAAAATTAAATTTTCCCATTGAGTGATGACAGTTTGATTTGTCAGAGAAGTAATAGCCAAATCGTGTTGACTAAACTACTGAAAAGACTATTTTTGATTGCTAATACATTGAAGATTCACGCATTCTTAGAAACACAAAGAGATAATTTCCAGAAGCCTAGGCAAGGAAATTTATAGAGCTGGTTGTGAATTCCTTATAAATTCCTCAAAAAGGTTGATGAATATCTTTATGATTCTTATTCCTATTAGTAGAATCATAATTTTGCCATATTTCTTTTGCATAAATTATAAAGCATTTGAAAACCCTAGAATGGCGCCAAGAAAATAGTTAACTGGTAAAGTTGAGTACAGTGAGAGAGGATTACATGAAGACCTATTAGAACTATTAGATGAGTTGACAACTGACTTAGTGAAAGCTAAGCAATTAACTCTGAAAAACTCTAAGTTAAAGGTAGTAGACAGCTTATATGACATGAGAAATTACATAAGAGATGCCATGATTAGCATAATTAATGCAAGCGGGTCTTCTGATATCACTGGTCTAGGATTGTTCAAAGTAGGGTTTAGCCAAAGAAATGCCCTCCCTCCTAACAATAATGTATGGAAATTTGACTTGGGAAAGCTTGTGTTACCTAGTGTTTTTATGGATGCAGATTTGATGACTCAAATTGCAAAGAATTATGACCCGATTACTAGGCTAGTTAGGGATGTAAAAGGAAACCTACTAATAAGCATCTCAGTTGAAGAAATCAGGAGGGTTTTTAGACTAAGTGAACCCTCAAATGACCTAGAAAGAATTGATTTTGAGGAATTAAAGGAAGTGTACAATGCTCAGAGAGATTACCTCAAGAGTGGCCCCTTGAAGGAGTTCTACAACAAAATTGGGCAAATGATTACAATAGGACCAAGTACACAGGAGCCCTTTAAAACATAATATTTTAACTTGAGAGCAAGGAGTGCATATTGGTCACTGTGTCAAATCTTTGGAGAAGATGTTGAAGAGAGAATGCCAGTACATTTAATGTACATGATGGTCCAAATTCTACACCCATACCTATCAGTTACATTTGACTTTTCCCCTTTCATTGCTGATTTGATTCATAATGGATTGATGGGAATCCAGAAGAGCAAAGTTGACAAGCCATTCTGCTGATACTCTTTCATGATGTATATGTTCTTATTTAAAGGTGCAAGTCATTTTGAGAAGAAGATGGATTTGTTGAAACAAAAGGATGGTGAGGATATGCTAGTCCAATTGTGGAGCCTCAACATGACATGGGATAGGGAGGATAATAGTTTCATCAATTTTGATAGATGTTTTGTAGCCAGGCTCAGGCTATTCTTCATCCATGACAACCCAAGAATCCCAATGGCCTTGGCTAAACTTGTCAGAATGAAAGATTTTCCAAGCGCTTCAAAATTGTCCATAATTTTTTGGGATTTCATTTTTTATCTTGTTTCTACTGTAATTAGACTATATGGTTTTAGAGGAGCCCCATTCAAATTTCCATCACATACCCCTCAAAATTGGTGTTGCAGAATTCATAAGGCAATTGGGAGAAATTGAAAATAACACTCTTACAGATAAAGGTAGAGGAACTTTGTTCCCAAATATTACAATAGCCCACCAGTTTATAATTACAAAGGGTGGATGACTTCATATGGATAAATTCCTTGCACCATATCACATGGCTACCTCAGTTGCTAAGATAGCAGACCCAAAGGGTTTCTACAATGACATGTTCAAGAAGAAGGTCAGATGCTCACTCATAGATCATATTTTCAATTTCCTTGAGGATATCATTAGAAATATCCCTGACATACAAGAGCAAGAAATTAGAAAGGAAAAATGGTTGGTGTACAAGAAGACATTGGACTTTGTCCAGCAGTTTGAGAAGGGATATGATCCCCTAAAGAGCATCAATTCTATTGGGAAGAAAATAGACACTCTTATGGATCATTTTCAGAATATTTTTCATGTTAGAATAATTGAGAGGGGGGTGAATCAGTTATCTAGTGTCCCAAAACAAAATGTATAATTCAAAAACAATTTCTTCAATTTCTGCTCCTCGGTAAACAATAATTACTTTCACTGTTTGTGCTTTTACCAATTACCAATCTAATACTTATAATAGTTACTGATCAAATCTAGTATGTAACATGCAAAGTATGATAATAAATAAATATCACAATCAACACATAACATAAGAGATTTAACGTGGAAACCCTGTAAAGGGAAAAACCACCTGGGACTGGCAACCCAGAAATTGTTCACTCTTCTGAAGTGAGGTCAGTGAAGACCCAACCCTGTTAAAGGTTTACAAACATACTGTCAGGTGTGACCTTGTTAGAGGATTTTAGACTAGAAGTTATCATCCAACCAACATTCACTATGGGGTTGACAAGATAACAATGTTCATTCTATGAATGTTACATCACAAGACTTTCAATGTCTACTCGGTTAAGAGATTTTGACTGTGTACAATGGTTAAATATGTAATAGTATGTGATCTACCTTAATACAACTTCAATTGTAGATTATAGATCAATATTCAGTCTATACAAATCCTTCTAACCAATATTTCACTTCAAATTCAATACTATATCAACTTACTGTCCGTCGGTAATTTGTCTATGTAGCTCGATAATTATTCTGTAGCTCAGTTTTTACTCAACCAGTATGATCAGAATGCATGAAAACTTGTTCATGCAATAATTATGCAGTATCTTCTTCTTCTGGCATCATTTCATAATGAAATTATGTTCTCTTATATAGACGAGTAAATCATTTTTTTCTCCTGCATCAGATTTTGCTGCTTAACCACATTCATAGATTTTACCACTTCAAACTTTCTTGGCTGATGTGTCAATAACACGTTTCAATCTGCTCCATTAGATCTTTCTTTAATTTTGTTAGCTGTCGATCTTCATAACAGACTTTATCTGTTATCACTGAAATCAAGATACTTTATAGCTCATCAATCTTATCAGCTAAACTAATCATTTAGTTCATTTTGTTCCACTCGGTTAACAAAGATATATGTTAGTGAACACTACTCGGTTAATACTGCGATTGGTATACACTACACTTTGTCGATGTATACTAGAAATGCTTCATTTATCGACAACACTACTTTGTGTCTTTCAACTCTATACTTCATTATAGATGAATGCAACATAATAAAGTCAATATCATCAAGTCATAGACTCGTCAACAAGTTACTCAATGTGTTCCTTATCCTCATCTGTCATGTACATCTTCCTCATGTAGATTTCTCTGCTCTTCATCTCTTTCACCTTTCATCAGATGTCTCGGTATAGTAACTTACAAGATGAGTATTGTTAAACTAGTTGACATCAATGACAACATAATACTGATTTAATCATATTACATATCTAATCAGCAACTCCTCAGTGATCTTTAATCATAGATTCTTCAATCAGATTCCAAATCAGTTGTAGTCCAACATTTCAAACCCTAAATGAGAAAAAGGAGAAAGTCATGAAAGATGCCCCAGAGAAGGCTCAATCAATATTCAACAAACCTGCATTTACTGAAGTATTGCCCCTGAGTAAAAATATGGTACAAAAGAAAACTAGTTATAATGTCGTGATACTAGGACCTGACAAGAAGGAACAACCAAAAAGAAAAGACAATATCCCTTCCACATCAAAGCAAGTGGAAAAACATAAGGAGGTTGTAGTGATTCCAGACTCACCTCAAGATCAACCAGCTCAAGATGTTCCTGATTCCCCACCTCCCTCAAAGAGACAAAAAGCTAGAAGAGAGGCTTGAACATGTTGAAGGGGATTACTCTCCATCCCAATCACCTCTAAACATCATGGATGATCAATAGGTCACATAATAGGTACAAAAGTTGGGAGCTTTAGTTCAAATTTTTATGACCTATGAGGAGATAAATGAGGGGGTTCCAGAGCCACCAAAGGAACCTGAATTAGATTTAATAGTGGGAGAGATGGTAGGTACAGAGCTAGACCTAATAATAAAATAAGCATGTGATGAGTTCTTAGCTGATGATGAATTGGTAAAGGCTAGGGTCTTCATGCAATTTCTATGGAAGTTACACATGAGTCAGTTTCAGGAGACATTTCTGAAAAGGCATGAGGAGAATCTAGATAAGGATCTAAAGATCATAGAAAGTGAGGTAAGGAAGGAAATGACTGAAAGGTTTGAGAAGATCACTCCATAATAGGGGAGAGATTTGATGACAAATTCAAGAGTGCTTATCCTTCCAGAGTGGGATATAGTTGATGTGGTGGTCTTAGATACAGTAAGGAAATAGACCACACCAATTCACAAGACCAAGGAGGAGGTGGAATAGGCTATTAAAGGGGTCACTTTTAGTGATGATCATCAAGCCTTGGTCATGTGGTCTTTGAAGAAAAAGGAGAATAACAAAGGAAAGCAGATTACCAAGGGTGATCTTATAGGTAGCCTTATAGTTAAAAGGGTCACTGACACCTCTTTAGTTGAGGCATCAAGCATGGTAGTAGTAAAAACCCAGCTCACAACAAGGGTGGCAAAGAAAGAGGCCAAGGAAAAAGAGGAACTAACACTAAGGCTAGAAACGGTGTTGAAGGCTTATGCGGAGTTAAAACAGGGGATATATGAAAAGGATATATTAATTGCAAACTTAAGGAAGAGGTTGGGTGAACAGGATCCAATTCAAGCATCATGAAAATTACAGATTGCTTCTTCCCCTACTGGGCCTGCTTCTTCAAGCCCTATCATTGAGTACCCCCTCTCCCCTCTCCCCCCTTCCATAGGTGATGAAGACATAGAACAAAGAGAGAAGCAAAAATATGAAAGAAGAATAAAGGATATAGTTTTACATTTTGGTGCAAATATAAAGCCCAAAGAAACTTACAGGATGGTAAGTAATTTTCTGACATTTTGATTTCTTTTAGGAAAGAAAATGCCACTGCTAGCCCAATTTTGGATAGGTGGGTTGTTAGAGAAAATAAATTAAATTCTATCTTTTCTACCATTAAGAGTCAGCATATTGTGGATGCACAGCTGACAAATACTTGTGAATTTTTTAAGGACGTAGTTGAATTTGAAATCAGAAGAGACAGTTTGAAAAGAAGGGCAGAGATCCTAAGGGAAAGGTATTTCTAGGATAATTTCCAAATGTTTCCTACTTTTATCAAGGCATATGGAACTATAAAGGATAGGGAATAATGGTTAGAACAAATTAATGGTGAGGTGTCAGCTAGAATTGATATTATTTTGAATACAGAAGATAATGCCCACAATTAATTGAAATATTGTAGGATGTCAAAATGCATTTCACTAATGTAAGGAATGAGGTACACCAGGTAGTTATGGAGTGGGACAAATTACTACCTAAAAGGGATGAAGTTTTGACCTTTCAATGGCCAAGTGAAGATATTTATGCATCTTGGGAAACATCATATCCTTCAAATATTACCAATGAAGAAGAGAAATCCACTGAGGAGGCAACAGATCACAGTGCTTGAACTCCTTAAAAGAAAACAAACAGTCCAGAAGACCTCAAATAGTTAAAGCAGGCACAGAGGTTACACCTTGCAGAAGTTGAACTACCCTTGGGAATTGTTGCAAATTTTGGCAGTCATATGTACAAACCATTTTGTAAAATTGTAACAATAAGGTGTTATATTTACCTTCTTTGTCTTATGCGCTCGACACTTTTTGGCTTTTCTAAGAAAGATTCAAAGCTTTTATGCAATCCTTATTTCTATAAAAGGATTACCAAGATCATTTTATAAGGATTGAAACTTGGAGATTCTTACTGAAAAGTTTTGAATCTAGGATACTATATATTGTATTAGGAAATTTTTTTTAAAGAGAAATATTGCTAGATCAAGCTCAATATCCAGACAGTTTACATTTTAAAACATTTGGTATACATGATAGTCATATAACATTTGAATAAAATATAAAGTTTATATCTCTCCTTTGTATATTTCTCTATGACTTATGAATTGATAAAATTCATTGCATGGATAATTTTGTGCATGTGTTTATATTGTTCAACTCTGATCCATAATGAGATTAAACAACCTTTAGATATGACATAAATTCTTTACAGTTTTACATGAGGATATAAGTAAGTAGTATGAATTTGGGATTCCTTTGATAAATTCCACCACAGGGTGATAGCATTTTCAAAGGATAAGTTCATGAAAATTCAATATATTGGTTTATGTATCGCACTATTTACACACTTTCTGACTACAGGCAATCTGGTAAGTCATTTATATAATGTACCTAACAGATTTTTACAAACAACAACCCTATCGAGAACTGAAAATAATTAATTTCGGATTTAGTTGCCATCAACAGCTAAATTCAATATGCAAACAAAAACCATTTAATGGGCAACTATACCCTTTTCTCATGATCTTTGAATGAAACTTCTAAATGCCAAAAAATTGGGAGAATGAACGACTAAGGCATTCTTCCATTCTTTAGATGTTTGGGAGTTGTGTGCTATAATTGTGTCACACTTCTATGAATCATTACATTCAAGAACACTCAAGAATGAGGTCTCAAAAATCAATCCATAGCTCCCTAGGCATGGAGTGCAAAGGTTTTAAGAATGCTCTCAACTAGAGCTATTTAGCCTATAACCTTGCTAGTAAACCATGCAATGGGAGATTCAATGAAGACAAGGGAAAAAATGCCAATATCCTCAAGAATCAAGAATGAAAATGAAATGCAAAGCTAACTAGAAATGAGAATGCAAACTAAGCTATGAAAGGAAATATGCAAGTGTTACAACCCCAGCTAATTAATCTATGTGAGCTAATCTAGAGCATAGAAATGAAGCTAATCTAAGAAAGCATAAATATGAAGCTAAGCTAAGAATGAAAGAATGAGATGTAGAATGAAAGAATGAGATGTAGATGCTAAGAATGCTCCAAATCTTCAAAAAGCTCCAAAGTGACCTAGAAATCCTGCAGCATAAAGTTAGCATAAAAAAGTTGAGGATCTAGAATGAAGAAGAGAGCTCTCCTTTTAAAGGAAATGAGAAAGAATGAACCATGGAGATTAAGAGGCAAAAGATTTAATCAATGGTGGAGCTTGAAGAGGGATCAATCCATGTGCACAAATATCCTCCAATGAGAAAATAAGAGTTGACTTTTGTGTCCATATGAGACAAAAAGTGCTTTTTCCCTTTTTATAAAGTAAGAATAATGCTTTATTTGTGCAACTTAGGATAAGAGGAAAAGTGGGGGCTTTTTATTTATTAAAAGGGGAGGAAATATTCCTTTTAAATAAATAAAGACTTAGGATAAAATGGTTAGCACATAGAAAATAATCGAATAAATGATAGAGCTAGGATTTGATCAAGAATAAGCAATTGTTGATTTAGCAAAAGGGGCTAATAGTCTAGATGACCATTTTTAGGTGTATACAAGAGTTAGCTGATTTAAATCGAAGATTTCAAGACCAAGGTTATCTCCAGTTCTCGAAATGTGTTCTCTAACCATCAAACTATTTCAAGATTTGTTGACTAAACTCATCGGTAGATCTCTAAAGTTGTCCTTCACCACTGTGTTCATGTACTGCACAGGCGACTGGGCACCACATTGTGAACTCTGTCCTTCTCATCTCACCACCTTCCTACAAAATAGAATAATTTAATGCCACACCAATAAATGGGTGACTTGTCAGCCCTGTAGAAAGTACAAATGTATTTTATTGAATAATCATTAACATGTTGCATCATTGTTCATCTTTATATTATTGCCAATATTATAGTACAATTCTTTTATTTGACATATCAGATTTACAATTTAACTACCTCAAAATCCATAATGAAATAGCATCAGATTTAGTATTTAGAACCTTCGAAACCTGCTTTCATTTACTAGTGAACAAGGTAAACACCTTAAAATGAAAAGTCACAATTAGCAATGAGTAACATATAAATCCGCTTTGGTGATTAACAGACTCATTGCAGTCGCTTAATCTCTTGTTGAATAATAAATCTTCTAGCGACAACGAAATAGACTATAGTCGGTAAATCTCAACAGACAGTACATACAAATTTTTACAAAATTAAAAGAATACTCTGTAGTCATTATATCTAAAAAATAACTAGTTTCGGGTAATGTCCATGAAATTTATAAAAGTCAACAAAGTTTTGGCGATTAAGAGAGTCATTGTAGTCACTGAATCGTTAGCAAAAATCATTAGAAGCTAAAATATTCAGCACCTCTTTTTTCTTCCCATAGTCGCCGAGTCTCGAGATAAGTTTTAAAAGATTATATCGTTTAGCATCTAACAAGATTTCTTGATTCATTCAATCTCCAAAAATTATTAAAAGAGGACAAGTATTTTAGTGCCTGCAATAAACTATGTAGTCGCTAAGTCGCTAAAAATAAAAATTAGGTTACCTATCACTTTGTTTGCTCTTGGGTAGTGAATTGAGTTTTGAGCATGCCAAGTAATAATGGAAGTGACATCAATTACAGAGCTTCAGTAATAAACGGTGTAATGCATTTAATTCTTCAAGATAAATACAATTGACTGTTAATAATTCTAAATTTACCAAGCATTGAAACACCCAAAGAGAGGAAATTATAAAATTAGGTGTTACTCATTCTAAATTTAAATTGCATTTAGAGAAGTAGAGCGAGGAAATTGTTAGATTATCTGAGTTTGCACCGTTGTCAAAGTTGACGAGTTCAGAATCCCTACAATTTTTTTAACAGTTCATCAATATCAGTCAGGCAATAATGAGTAGAGATTCCTCTAATAAGGGAGCCAAGGATAAAGGGAAAGAGAGTTATTTAGATGAATTCCTCAGTCTGCTCCCAGGGTCTACACAAAACAAAAAGGTCAGTGATGAAATTTTCACTCATGATCTAGCATTTTGTAGAGATGCAAAAAAACATGATGTATCTAGAATGCATTTGTTTAGATATTTCTATAAAAATTGTAAAAGCCCGGTGCCCATATGAAATCCTTGGACCTCAGGATTGGCTAGGTTGATAGTACCAGAGGTCTTTTTAGATATAGATTTGCTAATTGAATTAGCAAATAGATATGACCCTTTGTCAAAAACAATAAGGAAAGATGATCACTTAGCCCTGGTGACTTTGGATAGAAATTCGTTCATGCAAGCTTTTGGTATAAATATCCCAATGGTTACTAAGATCAATTTGTAGGCTCAAGAAAATAGATACGTTAGGGAGTCAACCCTAGTTGCAAGATATATTCATCTTCATGTGCCTAGACCAAACAAAAATTACATTGCGGTAGCACCAGGGTCTGCGCCATACTTCTATAAGGACTTGAATTTTTATATCAAGTATATTGCATATGGATTGTGCAGAGTGTTGGGGGTGGATGGTGGTGTAGATAGAATTTCATCTGATATTATAATGATAGTAATGGATTTACAAAGTCCTCATGTAAATAGAGGTTATGACTACGTAGGATATGTAATAAGTAGGATGCATGAAGGTCTTGAGTCTATTCGAAAGAAGGAGCCATCTCCTAGGTTTATGCATTACTCTTTGTTAATGCATCTTATTTTGTACCACAATTACAATATCATGCATTTAGAATACCTTTAGCCTAAGATGATGTGGAATGGTCAACCTAATCTAGTCTAGTTTTGGATAAAGGCATGGAATTTTACTTCAAGCGGTTGTGATTTTTGTGCTTTTCACAATTGCATGGTGAACCAATCTTGTTGAGCTTGGGATTAAATCTGTCCAGACTGTCGGTTAAGGTTTTGCAATTATTAAGGCCTTGTCAATTTGTTGAGAAGTGGCCTGGAAATCACAATTGGGGAGATTTTTATTATGAAAGAACATTTACAATTATCAGAGTCTATGGTTTCCCCCAACCACCTCATCTTCTCCCATTTTATGTGCCACCAAGGATTGCACTACTAGAGTTCATTTGGCAACTCATGTTGACTGATAAGGAGCTCTTGGATCCACACAGAAAGGGTACTTTTACCCTAGACACTTCAAAGTTTCCAACTTCACAATTGGAAAGAATGTATTGAACAAAGTAAATGAGTGGTCAGGCCACTTTAAGATGAATGTTGCATTCTGTAGATATATAGATACATAATATTTTATTGTTAATGCAAGGAAATTTAATACTCCTACCATTCCAATAAGCAATAGACATGAGCAATGTCCTGAAGAGGATATCATTAGGAATATCCTTGACGAAAATGACATACAAAGAAGGACACAACAATTACAAGAATTGTTGTCCTTAGAAAAACACCCGAAGAAAAAGGACATTCCATTTGGAGGCTTTTTCCCAACATTGCCTTATTTGCAAAGGCTAGATCAGATGATGAAAAATTTCAATGCTTTGATCAACTCTATGGAGGGATTAATTGATGATAAGGAGAGGGAAAATGAGAAGCATTCTTCTTCATAATATGAAGAAGATAGTGATGATGGTTACTTAGTGCATAACCTTCCTACCATGGAACAACCACTTCTTATTGAAAAAGAAGCAGATGAAAATGTAGTTGTGAATTTGACATAACTTCCAAATTCTGAGGATACCAATTACCCTCCTTTTAAAAGGTCAAAAATCCAAACAGGAGACCCTTCTCAAGTATGCACTACTGAGAATAGAAAAGATAGAGTTGGAACTCTAATTACTGGCACTAGGGCCTATGATCACCAATTGAGGAAGAAGATCAAAGAGGAGAGGAAAAAACAAAAAAATATAGTAGAGGAAATTGAGTTGCCTGTAGCTCTGTGCCAAGATGAAAGATTGCTTCATCAAGAAGCTTTCTTAAAACATGATGAATTCATAAAAATTGATGAATTCAAAAACTTCTTGTTATGGTATAAACAACAATAGGTTACTTCTACTATGCAGATAGCACAGGAAGGCCAAGTGCTAGAAGAAGCCATTCAAGCTTTGAAGGATTATGATCCTGATTCAAAAACAATCACTCCTGAAGAAGCGAGGAGGTTAGTAAAGACAAGAAAAATGTTACTTGTACATCGTTGGGATCTTTCTTCTACATTTATATAGACCAAATAAGAAGGAAACCATAAATTAAATTATGTTTAGAAACCCAAGTAGGGGATATAATCAAAGGATTTGGGTATAGCCCAAAAAATCAAGCATTGGCTATGTGGAGCCTGTATCCCAAGGAACATAAGCCCTCTCTCTTAAATGTGCAAGAGAAGATGGATCGAGACAAAATAATATGGTCAATACATAACACTGGTGACCTTGAGATTTCTCAAGTGCTCACTCATTTTGCAAGATTAAATGAAGACAAATCAAAGCAGCTCTTAGATAGATATGAGAAACTTTTTAAAGATTACAGTGCAATTGTTAGAGATAGAGAGTTGCACATCATGAAACAAAGGGCATTAGAGAAAATGGTAGAGGATTTGAATCAACAAATAATATACGTGCCTGTGATTGCCCCTCCACCCCCTGAACAATCTATGACATCAGAGTCCCAAAGTGTAGAGGGAGAAGAAGAAGCTACAGTGAGAGAGAAAAGCACTATCAAGAAGAATGAGGTAGTACTGCAAGGGCTAAATAAAATTTTGGAACACAAAGTACAAGTTTTGAAGGAAAAAGTAGATATTGTTTACACTTCCTATAATAAATTACCTGGATTACAAGTAGAGGTTAACAATTTGGTTACTATTTTGAATACCTATTTTGGAACTTGGTCAGCAAGGATCTCATTGTTTGAAAGACTAGCAGCTGTACAACACTTAAGGACAAATATTACATAGATAGTTTTGCAAGTAAAGGAAGAGATTGATTAGATATGAATAACATTATCCTTTTTTAAGGGTAAAGAAAATCAAATTGAGGTGAGGGCAATAATGTTTGGACCTAATTCGAACAGGTTTATCCCACATATCAAGGCAGAAGATGGAGCAGTAAAGGATTTAAATACATGGAGATCGGAATTTGATTCACTACTACCTAAGAAAGAGGTGTTTATTAATGATACTAATGAATTATATATGGACTGATTTAATTCAACTCTTGATGAAGTTATTAAGGCTGAAATGGACTTCATTAAGTTCATTTCAGATGTGAAAAAATTGCAGATGCAAGATGGCAGAGACAAAAGGCACAACTGCAGAGCATTCAAGAATTTCACTAGCCCATAGAGGAGAAAATAGCTACATGGGATGCCCTTACAAAGCCCAAGAAGAAAAGGCCTCTAGCAGTTGACCTTGACATTCTTGATGAAGAATGAACAACTCACCTGAAAATCTGACACTTGACCTATGAGTACAGGGATGGTAACTATTTATGAAGAATGGTGTAGGTTAGCCTATGATGGTAGTCACCATATCTCATAATAACTCAATGAAGTTATCAAGAAAATCTCCAGAAAAAGGTGTTGGTTATCAATTAAGTAAGATCAAATGAGTCCACAAGTTTTTGGTCTTTCCATCACCTGATAGCCTCAATTATTTTTTAATTTTTCTTGTTTTTAGGTTTAGGGCTAAAAATATTCGAGGCTTGTTGTATTATTATTCTAAAAAGGATTCCAAGATTTTTTAACTATATATTTTTGAATTGTAATCTATTATTGAGAAAGGTTGAATGTTGAATATAATTTGTGCAGAACAAATTTCTTATCTTTGCCTAACAATTAGAACTTAAATTTTTGTATGTATAGAAACATGCTTATTTTCAATAAAATAAATTACAGTTTCTATCTTATTTTGTTATTTTGTCTTTACTTTTATGTTATACTCTTCAATATTTTTATGTTGTACTCTTACATGTTTGTATTCAAAGTGCAATTAACCTACAAGGCATTTTACATTATGTTTTGATTTCTTCCTGAGGATTTACATACAATAACCATCTACCCAATGGAATAGGCACTGATTGGATGTGTGTTATGAAGTCATTTTTTAGTCATCAAACACAAAGGTGTCAGTTATCAATTAAGGAAGATCAGATGACTCCAAAAGTTTTGGGTGTTTCCATTGCCTAAAAGCATCAATTGTTTTGTTTTTTTTTCTTATTTTTAGGTTGAAGATTAAAAATATTCGAAGCTTGTTGCATTCTTATTCTACAAAGGACTCGAAGATGTTTTAAATATATATATTTGAATTCTAATTTCTAATTGAGAAAGGTTGAATGTTGAATATAAACAAGCTTAATTTCAACAAAATACATTACAGTTTCTGTCTTATTTTGTTATTTTGTCTTTACTTTTATATTATACTCTTCTATGGTTTTATGTTATACTCTTGTAAGCTTCTATTCAAACTGTAAGTAATATACAAGGCATTTAACAGTATATGTTTTAATTTATTCCTGTGGATTTTCATACAATAAGCATGTGCCCAATTTAAGTTGAACAATAATGAAACATGTTAATCATTATTCATTCAAATAAATTGTATATTAATATTTACATCCAAACAAAATTGAAAACTTTTAATTATTTTCAAAACTTATAATTAAGTTGATAATTTTTTTATTGTACGATATGTCACATAAATTAACAGTGTCAGATTTCACTTTAGAGGACATCGATATTATACATAAAATTAACTGACAACAGTCAGAACAATTAAAGCACATCCGTCACAAATCTAAGAAATATTTTTTTAATTAATACTCTTCCAAATTGTAGACAAAGTCAAATATTTGTTTTGAATGCAATGTTTTCGATCATCACATATATATGACGGTCACTACTATATCCGACATTGACAAGTTATAAAAAACAACAAAAGGTAGCCCTGTTGTTATAATAACAACAAAATACACCATAGGATCAACATGTAAATTATTCATTATACTCGTTGGTTATTATAAAAAGTACAACAAGAAAGAAAAGACCATACACATTCCTTTTCAAATTTATTGGCATTTAATATCTATCAACAACCACAGATAAAATATTATGATTAATATAATTGTATACATTAAAAAAATATACATCTAGATTGATCTGAAGACATGTTCCACTTTGAAGTATTTGCAGACATTCTCTCTCATAATGGTTTACAGTGCAAAAAATTAAAATGATACTTTTTATATCTATGAATAATTACTTTTTCCAATATGTATCGCGATATTTGTTATTTTTAAATATATAAGGCTTTTAGATATCAACATAAATAGCAGTTCGATGATTCAGAATGACTATTTATTGCTACTCAATTACTACTCATCCTTGTTGTATTTGCAGTTTTTCCTTGTATAACTGAGAGTTGTTGAAAATGCATTAAATTACATTCAATGTTAAATGGTTTGGTTGGTAACAATTTTTCCTTTTCCTCTTCAACATGACCGCCATAATTGACCGTCATCATAGCCTATATAAGAACTGTTCTGCTAATAATTTTATGAACCACCAACATATTTTACAGAAGCGTTTATACAGATTTCAATATATACATTCTCCTGAGCATCGAGACATTTCAAGTTCATCATTATGAAGGCATTATTAACACAGGTTCTTTTAAGTTATATTTTTAGAGTTGTGCATTTTCTTGAATTCTTAGATTCTATCAATTAACATTTTTAAAGTTTGCATATATTTTGCTCAAACTTTCACATTTTGTTACAGTTTAGATATTATTTTACAAAATTATAATTTTTAAAATTAACACTAAAGAAGTAATTTATATGATTTCAACATTGGAAAAATTATTTGTGTCAAAAAATGATGTGTACATATTTTTTTCAAGAATGCATCACTGAGAAATATAGTGTATATGTTTATGATATAGTTTTGATTACTGACATTAGACTATCTTCCATTAAATAGGTAACAAAAATGGCCTTATTAACAAAAGGAGCAATTAGTCAAATAATGGATGGTATTTCCATCAAGGAACCATGTTTTCAAATTCTATCATTACATTCTATTGAACAACAACATCCTACAAGTACAAAATATCATCTGGAACTTTCTGATGGTGTGCATACACACTTTGCCCTTTTGCCAGAACAATTTAACACACTTGTAGTGGAGGAGGCTTTAGTTAAAGGTTCCATTGTTTGCATCAAAGAATACTCTTGCAAGCAACTCCACAATTACATGTATGCCAATTATTTTACTATATTTTATTGTACTTATGAAAATTCCATTATAAAAATTTATTAAATATCTATTTTCTTTCTACTTCCAGGGCTATCCTAATTGATAATTTGCATATAGTATCAAATAATGGAGACATTATTGGATCTCCAGTACCTATAGTATGAGGTACTAAATAGATAGCATTGTCTAGCAGTCATGGAGTTTTAGATGCTTCTTTATGTAACATAATTCCCATAAAACTATTGAACCCATACCACAAGTTATGGACTATTGAGGGTCATGCTTTACAAAAATCACCTATCCCTTGTTTCAAAAAAGTGTCTAAAGAGGGTAAAGTATTCGGATTTGACTTTATAGACAAACAAGGAACTTGTATACATATAACTTGTTTCAATGAATTGGTTGATAATTTTTATGAAATTATTCAATCAAATAATCTTTATTTGATTTCTAACGGTTCTATAAAAGTTGCAAATACAAAATTCAATAGTTCAACCAATCCATATGAAGTAGTTCTTCAGAGTTCTTCAACAATCATACCTTCCACATGTGTTCAATCTGTAGTTCCTGAACATGATTACCATATCAAAAGCATTGAATGTCTTGAAACTTTTCATGTTAATTCACTAGTAGATGTGATTAGAATTGTTGTTTCTATCAATATGTCAAGTACTATTAGAAAAAAAATGGCATAGAAATAAAAAAATGTAATACATGTATCAAAGATTTTTCTAGCTACTCTATTGAAGTGACTCTATGAGGACATCATTGTGAGAATGAAGGACAACACATTCTCAATTTGTTCAGGGAAAGTAAAACAATTGTTCTTTTAATTAAATCTGCTCATTTTCTTTCATGGTATGGTAAGTCATTGGATACTATTTTTTCAATCAATGTTCTTATCAATCCAAATTTAACTAAGGCTAGTGCTCTGTTGACATGGTGTACATGAATAGGAGAAGATCAATCTTCTATTTCTCTGACTAAAGAGCCAACAATACTTGGTAGATTTACAAATCCACAAACAATGTCTACCATTTGTAAAAAAGACTTCCATTCCATGATTCTTGTTTGCATAACAACACAAATTTGTAGACTTGATTTGGATAAATTTTATTATCTCTCATATCCACGAATCGTGGATGGAAAAAAATGTAAAAAAAAGTTATTTAGAATCATACTGGGACATATGAATGTCCTAAATGTTGTCTTCATATTCCAATATGTGATTTCACCTAAATGCTTAATATGGATTTGCAAAATCTTAGGCGAACTTCACAATGTTACTGCCTTTGAAGGCCCTACAACTGCTTTATTGGGTGTGGATGCAGAATATTTTCAGCTACTGCTTGCTGAACCTGGTGCAGACAAACAACTTTTGGATAATCTGTATGATTCTGAGTTTGTATTTGATCTAACTATCAAAACATCTTCTTTCACCGGGCAAGAAACTCAAAGCATAGTTGTTCCGGCTTTGAAGCTTGCTTAAGATAGTAGTTTACTTGTAATATTGAACGTATCTAATCATATGTTTATGTATATATGTATATTCGAAAATAAACTATGTCATGTTAATGTTATGTTGTTTCAGTTTTTGTGAAATATATAAATGTTTTTAGATCTTTTAAAACTATGTAGTACTAGTATACTGAATTTCCTTAAATCTTTATATAATTTACTTTAATATTAGTATATGTTTACATTTTACATTATTATTCTATTTTTTCTAATAACTTGGCATTTACTTTCTATGAATACAATATGCATAGATCTTATAAAGAATCAATATTTCCAAATTTATCATGATTCTTTTTAGATTACATTTCCATATCTCAGTATTGTTTTCAAATTTATGATTTTCAATTATTACAGATATAAATGACAATTATATATGCACTGCATAGAACTTATAAATAACCAATATTTCCAAATTTACCATGATTCTTTTTTTATTACATTTCCATATCTCAATATTGTTTTTAACTTTATGATTTTCAATTATTACAGATATAAGAGACAATTATATATGCAGTCATGGATAATGCAAATAATGAAAGAGAAGCTAAGGACAATCACAAAAATTAGATGCAGAGAGCTAGATATGATGCCAAAAAAACTATTATTAACAAAAGAAGATGAGAAACCTCTCAAAATATCGAGCTTGCAATATCTGCATCAGATTTACATTGTTCGAACACTTCACCTCATTTAGAACTAGTTGAACTTCCAAATTCATATCCTCTACCAAATTCTATTATTTGAAATCCTTCCTTGCCAGAACTTCAAATACCTGATTGTATTGAAGATCATACAACATCCATGAATACAACTGACCATATTCTTAGTTCACCTTTCTCTGAAAATTATTACAATGCCATAAAATAATTCCGTAGAAAGATAGATGGTATTTCAAACTATAGAAAGTGTTCTATTTGTATGGAAAGATATCCTGGAATTAAAATGTGCATGTCAAATGAAACTTTAATATGCTACAGATGCAATTCAGAAAAAGATGGCCATCGGTTCTCAAAGTGGAACAATATGGATCCAGGTGAACAACCATTGTGTTTGAAAATCTTAACACAAATTGAACAAATGTTGATAACAAAAGTAAGTCCTATTTTGCAAGTTACATATGCAAAAGGTGGTCAACACAAATATAGTGGTCATACTATTTGTTTTCCTCAAAATATTTCCACTATCACAACATTGTTGCCAAGATGAATAGATGCATTGGATATAATCATTGTTAACAAAGAGAGTATAGGAAATAAAAAATATAGTTTTTATGTTAGCAGATCCCATGTTTATGAAGCATTGAAATATAAAACATTGAATGACTCATACTATAGGGATGTACAAATAGATGAAAATGCATTAGCATCATTGCCTTTACAATCTAATGATATTTCAGACCTAATTTTTAATGCAATGGAAAATAGTCATCCTATTGAAGATAACTCATCCATGTTAGATGAGATAGAAGAAAATGAGTTTGATGAGAGTCTAGAATTTAACAGCTCATTTATTTGTAATCTACCTACTCCATGTAGAGAAAAAAAATAAATATGTTCTTTATTGCATTTAGGTGAAGGTCGAACAACAAAATCTATTGCATGGCCTCCTATCACACCTTTTCCTATAAATGAATACACAAGTAAAGGTTTATTTGTAATGGAATTTCCAAATTTTTTTCTGAACCGAATGGATGCATTCAGACAACTATGTATCCAAGAAGTCAAACTCCATGATTATGCTCTTCACCTTCTACAATACTATGATAATAGATTTGGGCAACATTCAATATTCTCATACTTTATATTGAATATTATCATGCATCATCAAAGTTAGGCCACAAAATCTATGTTTGTTGACAAACAATTAGATGGATCTTTACCTGTAACAATTGCAGATCTTCGTCAAAAGCTACGAGATGTACCTGATGATAAATTGGCAAATCAACTGATGATATTTGGCTCTTCTATACATGGAACTAGATCTTTTTGGAATCAATGAAGAGTAGAACTAATAGACATGGTTATTCAAATTGGTTGTCCTACACATTTCTTTACCTTGAGTGCTGCAGATACCAAATGGCCTAATTTACACAATATCATGCCATCCAACACACCAAAAAATCCATCTATGGCTACAAGATGGTGAATACAAAATATTATTGAAAATCCTCATTTGACAGCTATATATATGCATCATAGATTCACTACATTTTGAGAGGAAGTCTTGGAGAAATTGCTTGGTGCAACTGACTATTAGTACAGGTAAACAATCTATTTAAAATGTTATTAATTCCTATGCAATTTCATGTTTATTTACTGACTTAAATTTATATCAGGTCTGAATGGCAAAATAGAGGTTCTCTACATATTCATGGGTTTATCTAGTTGCCAAATGCACCAGATATTAAAAATTTAGAATGGAATAATGATCTATGAGTGCAGAAAGCTTTAGATTACATAGACCAGTATGTATTTGCATGGAATCCACAAAGCATACAATAAAGAAATCAAGGGATCTTTTCAAAATCTCTTCATGATCCTTGTTTGATGACTACATAGATGATATATGCAATAGATGTGGCTTCTGATTACAATGATTTGGTTAATCATGTTCAATGTTACACAAAATGTTCTTTGCAGACATGTTTAAGAAGGAAAGATGATGCTATTTCATGCCATTATAAAGCTCCATGGGCCACAAAAGAAAAATCTGAATTAACACTTACAGATAAAGCCAAACCCAAACATACAACAACACACAATGATGATCAACTAAACTTACATAACATACAAACGCTTTCCATTTGGAGAGGTAATATAGATTGTCAACCCGTTCTTTCAATTGATGTAGTTATCAAGTATATAACAAAATATGTAGCAAAAGCAGAACAAAAATAAAAAACATATCATGCAATGTTAAGTAGAATATCTTTAACTTTGAATGGTACAATGCCTGCACCAGCTGTGCTTCAGAGAATGCTTCTTGAAAATATTGTTGACTGTGATATAGGTGCCCAAGAAACTTGCCATCTTCTACAAAAGCTTCCCTTATCCCTATGTAGTAGACAATTTGTATCTTTGAATGTGAACCAAAAAAATCTGTCTACCTATATTAGACATGCCAACAAGCTTATGCCATAACCAAATTGATAATTATATGGCACGTCCACCAAGTTTATAAATGTTTTCTCATATTGACATAACCCAAAGATGGACATTTAGAGCTACCCGAATGCAAGATAGATGGAAAGAAAGAAGATCAACTTGTATAGTTAGAGTCTCCCCTAGATTTATCAGTATTCCTTCCAGAGAGGACATTTCTTATCTAAATTTTTGCTGGAGTGAACTTTTATTATACAAACCATTGCGCAATATTGAAATAGAATTTGCAGTATTAGATGAAGGAATAATAGAACAATGAGAATATTTTTCAAGATAATATGAAGCATGGAATGTACATAGAACACATTCAGATGTAGAAGAAGTAGATAATCATACAAGCCCTACAATAGATCCAAATGCAATGCAAGATAGTATACCAGATGAATGACAAGTTTTATCTCATTTATATCTAGGCATGCCTATACATTTAAATGATTTAGATATGCTTGGATATCAAGATTTTGATTCAGGAAATAATTGGTTGCAAAATAATATTACTCCTTTACAAAAAGCTACAGCTACAAATTTCATTCAATCAAATCAAGAAATCTTTCAACAGAATCCAGTTATGCATCAGAAAAATTATTATAAATTGTCTGTCCAACAACAAAAAGAATATGATATGATTATATCACATAGACAAAGAAGTACTATACAAAAACCATTACAACTAATTGTACAAGGCACTACTGGGACTAGAAAATCTCATCTGATAGCTCAAATCAAAGCTAGTCTCACTCAATCAACACCTAATGGACAATCACCTATTCTAATTCTTGCACCAATAGGAGTTGCAGCATTTAAAATCAAGGCATCTACATTTCATTCAGCTCTATGCATTCCTATCAAAGAGATGTTACAATTACAAGGTCAACAACTGGCAAGGTTACAGGAAAATCTATATTATGTTTAGTATATTATTATAGATTAAATGAGTTTTATTGGTCCTAAATTATTTGAAAGAATTGATATGAGATTGAGAGAAGCATTTCCAAATAGTAACCATATTCCTTTTGGAGGTCGTTCAATGATTCTCTTTGGTGATTTGGGTCAGCTTCCTCCAGTTAAAGATATTCCAATGTATGCTTCAAATTCATATGGTGGACAATTATGGCAATCATTCAGAAAAGTAATCACTTTAGAGGCTAACTTTTGCCAAATTGGTAACACAAATGTTTAGGTACAATTTCGTTCTCTTCTTACAAATCTAAGAAATATAGAACCAACAATTGAAGATTGGATTCTACTCATGTCACAGACAAGTACTACTCTGAGTAAAGAGGAACAAGAAGATTTTCATTCTAAAGTACACCTTTTTGCAACTAATGAAATGGTAGCTCTTCATAATAAGCGTATGTTATTATCTCTACATCAACCTGTGGCTCTTTCAATAGCAGAACAAAAAAAAGATTTTGAGAGCTCGAATGTAGATGAAGAACAACTTCAATCTCACATTCTTTTATGTATAGGGCAACAAGTTATGCTATGTACTAATTTATGTGTCCAGACAGGGCTATTTAATGGTGCTATAGGAGAAATTAAAGCTATTGTATATAATGATGGAAAAAAGCCTCCTCAACTGCCATTGATAGTTGTGGTTCAATTTTTTAACTACATTGGTCCAGCTTGGGATGATACTAATCCAAAGAATATTCCTATCACACCAATTAAAAGGGTTTGCCGCCATCAAATACCTCTTCAAATGTCATGGGCTTTAACAATACATAAATCACAGGGTTTGTCACTTGTAAAAGCAACAATTGACATTGAAAGTACAGAATGACAAGGATTAACCTTTACAGCTCTTTCAAGAGTTCATGAACTTCGAGGACTTCGTATTCATCTAGCTTTCAATTTTGAAAGATATTCATGCATGCAACAAAATACAAATGTTACAAGGCGAAAAGAAGAAGAAAGATGCTTAAACGCATTAACATAATATTAACACATTTTTGTATCATTATTGTATATTCTTCATTGAAATAAAAAATATATATACATGATTCTCAGATTATGAACTCTGAAGTTGGAGAACATACAGTCCTTTTAAAACAGGTATAAACTTAGTAACAATAACCATTTTATTGGAAACTGTACTATCTGTTGAGACTCAACAACTGTAGTCTATTTTATTGTTGCTAAAACAATTATCATATACTGCTTTCATTCAAATGAAAATACAATAGATATTTCTCTTATCAAAATTGTAATAATTATGTTTAGTCTCTGAAATAGCTATAGTATACTTTATTGACATGTCAAGTAGTTTTTATTGAAATTTCAAACATACATTCGAATGTCTTTAACTCTACGAAGATGATCTAAATCACCAAATAGAATCATTGTATGACCAATTCTCTCAATCTCATAGTAATTGTTTTAAATAATATAGGATCAATCAAAGAAAAAAAATCAAATGAACACAAGGTCAATTATGTTTGCACCACTTTTCAACACCTTTATTCTTCCAATGAAAAAGAATTTCAATCTGACATTATTTTATATATAAGACAACAAATTTTTCTATGAACAAATTTATGGGTCCACACACGAGTAATGAATTATGCAATACCAAAAATACAATAGACCAAAATTTCAATGAAGATACATCAACTCAAAGAAGCCAACTTATTCAACCAAATATAACATGTTATCAAAATATAGTACCCAAATTTAGAAGTTCAGTTCAACAAATAGAAAGCCCTACAATAGTTAGAATTTTTTTTTATATTGAAAGTTTAAAATTTACATCATCATAAACATTACATGAATAGACAAGTTTATAACATCATCTTTAGTCAAATTATATGATAACAATTTATAGAAACCCAATGCCCTAAATCTAAAAAATATCCAACCAAAACTAGTTTTCATATAATTCCATCAATCATAGACAGAGTAACAAGTTTACCAAATAAATCTCGTAGAGAAGCAAACCTAAACTACTAGATTTCGGCTTCATAAATCATGAACAATTCATCAAAGTCAATATTTTTAAAACCAATAGAGGAGTCATTTAATGAAATCACTTCTTTGATCTCATCATTTATAATACTTATAAGATCTTCTCATATATATCATTGACACCTCTTCATACTGCATTATAGTTCCTACCTACTTCTATAATGATATAATCATACATAAAAACACCTGGTCACTAACCATGACCTAAAAAATGGTAGAAATACTAGATATACAACCTTCAATTTCTTTAGCAGACAAAAAATATCACTGTCCAACCAGTGAGGACAAAAAAAAAAAATTGGAATTTGGGCATGGTTGAAAAAAAGTTCTCAATTTTTATGGCTTGCAGTTTGCTCAATTTGTTATAATCTAAAATCTAAAATCACTACAAGATGACAATATAATCATACTTAAAAACACCTGGTCATTAACCATGACCTAAAGAATGGTACAAAAAAATAGTCATAACAATTCCTCAATCAGGTTTTCAAAAAAAAAGTTCTAAGAAACCCTCGTAACCATAATTAAGATCGTAACCATAACTACAATTAGTTAAGCAATACCTCCTTCAGGTTTAGGGTTCATTATTTCTATCATTGAAAAATGTTAATTTAAAACTTGTTTGTTTTTTCTCTATAAGAACTTTCTCTTCAACATATTACAACATTTTTTTTACCCTGTGAGTTTACTATCTGATTTTTTCAAATTACCTCTAACAATTATAAATTTAGTCTATGAGATAAAAGAAACATAACCAAAAAATAATTATTGCAAATGTACAAGTTCTTACAAACATAAGATGATAATTTATAGCATGAAAAGTAAATAAGGTTCAAATACTAGATATACAGCCTTCCATTTCTTTAACACATGTAAATTATCACTGTCCAACCAGTCACAACAAAGATAAACAATTGCAATTTGAACATGGTTGAAATTTTTTTTCCAATTTTTATGGCTTGCAGTTCGGTCAATTTGTTGTGATCAAATACATAGCTAAGTCTTATTTCAACATTCAGATATTTGGAAAAATTGGTGTGTGAAAAATACCAGTGTAGAAAACAAACATTGGTTAGATGAGAGACACCCTTGTACCAAAATGTGTAGTTTGAATAAACCAATAAGCAATAACTTCATAACTGGATAACAAAACCTGGTTTCTTTGATAAACAAAGCATTTGTCTAACAAAATAGACTATATTTGATTTGACGCTTACACAGATTCAAGATATTGCTCATTGCTTGATACAAACTGCACATTTTCAAACAAGAATGTCTCTCATTTAACCAAACTTTGTTTTTTTGCACTGATATCTTTCAAATAACAAATTTTTCTAATAAATGAACCTTGAAATAAAACTTATCTATGTATTTGATCATCACAAAATCACTTACTTAGAAGCCATAGAAATTAATATATATTACTCAACCATGCCTAAATTCCATTTTTTCATCAACACCCAATAATTCCACTTCCCATTGTTGCCCATTTCGGCCTTGCAACACCATATGTTCATGTTGCTCTATTATAAATAGTGAAACAAATAAGATATGCCCTATATTCATGGTTGTCGCAAGATCCCAATGAATACATGTTTTCTTTGCAGATTAACAACAACCGTCCGATAAAAATCAAATTGTCAGCCTTTTTCCAGAAAATTAACTGACAACAGTCAGCACAATGAAAGTATATCCGTGACAAATCTAAGAAATATTTTGTTAATTAATACTCTTCCAAATTGTATACAAAATCAAATATTTGTATTCAATATAAGCCCTAATTAAATAACCAGGCATGAAAAAACCCTAAGTGCCTTTCCTTTTCGAAGAAAACCCTAGGTCGCTCTTTTAAAATCTATTTGAGTGTTACTTTTACAAAATCACTTAACTTCCTAGAAAGGCACATGTTTTAATTTATCATTGAGCTGATTCATATTCCTAATATTTCTTTACCTAGGCCCAACCTAATTTTTATTTTCCTAACTCTAAAATCCCAAAAGATTTTATTATTTCCTAAGGACCTTAATACATTACTCCCTAATGTTTCGACATTATATTTGAGTTTTGAATCTAACGTGAGATCAAACGATTGTTGCAAGACCACAATGAATCTTTTAGGCCTTTGCAACCATGTGAGAGTCGTTGATTTTTTATACAACTCAGCATAGCTGTCAGGTAGGTCTTGGTTATTCTTTTAAAATCACGAGCTTTCATTAAACAAAATTTGACGGTGTGTAAGTACATGGGCCCAGTTTCTAAAGGAACTACATAATTGACAGTTTGCATAGGATCGAATGGTTCTCGCATGTTTGCAAGGAAGATTTTAAATTTTTGTGTTCATGTGACAATTGCTGACTTTTGATGGTTAGAAGTTTCATTTAGAGATCACCAAAAAAGAGTACAGTCGCCCATTAAATGGTTTTTTTGGGTATATAGAATTTAGTTGTTCATGCCTACTAAATTTGAAACTAATAATTTTTAGTTCTCGACAACATTTTTGTATTTAAAAATTTGTTAATTATATTGTATAAATAAATTACCGAAATGCCTCTAGTCAGAAAATATGCAAATGGGTTTTAATAATTTATGAGATCCAACGACTATAATGATTATTTCTCTAAATATAACTATAGTCACCTAATCTCTTGATCCATTATACCCTCGCTTCAACAATCTCTAGACATAATGGACATATAAGAAAACATTAAGCGAGTATGATATAACTACAGTCATTAAATCTCCAAATGTAAGAAAATATCTAGATTTTCCAATAGTCGTAAAATCTCCTGAATAGATCAAATTCAAGATTTAATTAAGAGATTAAGAGATTTCATATGAACCATCAACTCAAATTTATAAAGGTACTCGGTACAATGTGGGATTTAGTAGTTGATAAGATATAAATTTGAAAGCCAGATTTGAAGGTACTAATTACTAAATCCGAGAGTATTTAATAACAGATTTTAAGGTCATTAACATCTAAACCCAATATGTCAACTAAAAGTATATTACTATCATATTTGCAATAATATAAAGTTAAACAATAATGTAATATTTTAATGATTATTTGATAAAATACATT
The DNA here is from genome assembly GCA_027943335.1 of Chamaecyparis obtusa. Classification (NCBI taxonomy): domain Eukaryota; kingdom Viridiplantae; phylum Streptophyta; class Pinopsida; order Cupressales; family Cupressaceae; genus Chamaecyparis; species Chamaecyparis obtusa. The sequence goes on along the minus strand of BSBK01009251.1, from coordinate 203,647 downwards.
CTATATATATATTTAAATTAAAACAAAATTGAAAAGTTCTAATTAATTTAAAATCTTATAATTAAGTTACTAAATTCATAATGGTATGATATGCAGGTAACTACTAAATGAGATAGCTAGTCCCAGTATCTTATTTTAGCATATCGGATTTAGTTGTTCATGACTACTAAATCTGAAATTAATTACTTTCAGTTCTCAGTAGGGTTTTTGTTTTTCAACATCTATTAACTATGTTGTATAAAGGACTTACCGAAATGCTTCTAGTCAGAAAGTGTACAAAGGATCAAATGAAAGTTGCATGTTCATAAGAAATCTTGTCTAGACTTGCGAATAAGTGACAACCATTGACTTTACTTTATTGGCAGGCATTTTAAAACCGTTAGTTCGCTTGTCGGATATTGTGACATGGACGGTTCTGATTGATCAAGCTAGGTGCGGCCAGTTACTTAAGGAATCAATAGTGGATGAATGATCTAAGGGTCGTCGTATGTTCACATGGAAGCTTTCCAAACCTTGTGATCATGCGATAGACATTGATCTAGTATGAAGGCCACAATGCCTTACTTTATGTCTAATCATAAAGGAAAATTAATACTGACTCCTGAGTCATGCAATTAAGGGTTTACCATCGATGCATCATGATCGAATGGTAGTCGTATTTTCACATGGAAACTTTCAAAACATTATGAGCATGTGACAATCGTAAGATTATGTTCTAAGGAGAATCAATAATCTAGATTCAAACTTGAAATAGTACTATTGCAAAATTGAATTTTCTCGTTCACTGATGACAATTCAATTTCTCAGAGAAGTAATGACCAGATCATGTGGAGTAAACTGCTGAAAAGACTATCTTTGATTGCTAATATATTGAAGGTTCACACATTCTTAGAAGCACAAATAGATTAAATTTGCACACCTGGATGAGAAAATTTGCAGAGCTGATTATCATTTCCTGAAGGATTCTCTAAAAAGGTTAGTCAATATCTGTGCATTTCTTGTTCAAAGCTTTATAGATCCTTGTGACAATTCTCTTGCATAAACCATAAAAAAATACATACCCTAAAATGCCGCCAAGAAAGGACTTACTCAGTAAAATTGAGTATAGTGAGAGGGGTTTGCATGAAGATCTATTAGAATTACTAGATCACTCAACCATGGATTTAGTGAAGGCCAAGCAATTGACGCCAAAAGAACCTAGGCTACAAATTGAAGATAGTCTACATGATAAGGATAACTACATAAGGGATGCCAAGATTAGCATGATTAATGCAAGTGGCTCTTCTGATATCACTGGTCTAGGGTTGTTCAAAGTAGGGTTTAGCTAGAGAAATGCCCTCCCTCCTACCAGAAATGTATGGCAATTTGACATGGGAAAGCTTTGGTACCCAGTGTTTTCATGGATGCAGATTTGATGATTCAAATCACTAAGAATTATGACTTGATTACTAGGGTAATTACGAATGTAAGTGGAAATCTATTGATAAGCATCTCACCTGAAGAAATTAGGAGGGTTTTTAGACTAAGTGAACCCTCAAATGACCTAGAAAGAATTGATTTTGAGAAATTAAAGAAAGTGTACAATGCTCAGAGAGATTACCTCAGGACTGGCCCCTTGAAGTAGTTCTGTGACAAAATTGGAGGAAGGATTATGATAGGACCAAGTAGACAGGAACCTTTGAAAGTAGAATATTTTAACTTGAGAGCAAGGAGTGCATATTGGTCACTATGTCAAATCTTTGGAGAAGATGTTGAAGAGAGAATGCCAGTACATTTAATGTATATGATGATCTAGATATTACATCCTATCCTAGCTGTTACTTTTGACTTTGCCTCTTTCATTGCTGATTTAATTCATAATGGATTGGTAGGAATCTAGAAGAGCAAAGTAGACAAGCCTTTCTGCTGGTACTCTTTGATGATGTATATGTTTTTGTTTAAAGGTGCAAGTTATTTTGAGAAGGAGATGGTTTTGAGTCCAATTATGGAACCTTAGTATGACATGGGATAGACATGATAATAATTTTATAAATTTTGATAGATGTTTTGCAGCCAGGCTTAGGCTATTACTTGTTCATGAAAACCCAAGAATCCAAACAACCTTGGCTGAACTTGTCAGACCAAAACAATTTTCCAAGACCCTTAAAATTGTGCATAATTGGGGGGATTTCATTTTTTATCCTGTTTCTACTGTTATTAGAATATATAGTTTTAGAGGGGCTCCATTCATATTTCCATATCAAGTACCCCTCAAGATTGGTGTTGCAGAGTTCATTAGACAATTAGGGGACATTGAAAAGAAAACTCTCATAGGTAAAGCCAGAGGAACTCTGTTCTCAAATGTTACCATTGCTCACAAGTTTATAATTACAAAGGGAGGATGACTGCATATTGATAAATTATTGGCACCATATCACATGGTTACATCAGTTGCTAGGACAATAGACCCAGAGGGTTTTTATAATGAAATATTCAAAAAGAGGGTTAGGTGCTCTTCGATAGATCACTTTTTTAATTTCCCTGAGGATATCATCAGAAATATCCCTAATATACAGGAACAAGAAATAAGAAAGGAAGAGTGGTTAGTATACAAGAAGACATTGGACTTTGTCCAGCAGTTTGAGAAGGGATATGATCCCCTAAAGAGCATCAATCTAGTTGGAAAGAAAATAGACATTCTTATGGATAATGTTCAGGATATTTTTCAAACCCTAAATGAGAAAAAGGAGAAAGCCATGAAAGATGAACTAGAGAAGGCTCAATCAATATTGATCAAGCCTGCATTTACAAAAGTATTGCCCACAGGAAAATACATGGTACAAAAGAAAACTGGTTATAATGTGGTGGTACCAAGACCTGACAAGTAGGAACAACCAAAAAGAAAAGAGGATGTCCCTTCGAAATCACAACAGGTGAAAAAACACAAGGAGATTGTAGACATTCCAGACTCACCTTAGGATCAACCACCTGAAGATATTCCTGATTCCCCACCTCCATCAAAGAAACAAAAATTAGAAGAGAGGCCTGTACATGTTGAAGATGATTACTCTCCATCCCAATCACCTATGAACATAATGGATGATCAAGAGGTCACAAAGAAAATGCAACAATTGGGAGCCCTAGGTCAAATTTTTATGACCTATGAAGAGATAAATGAGGGGGTTCCTGAGCCACTAAAAGAGCTTGAATTAGATTTGAAAGTGGGAGAGATGGTAGGTATAGAGCTAGACCCAATAATAAAACAAGCATGTGATGAGTTCTTAGTTGATGATGCCTTTGTAAAGGCTAGGGCCTTCATGCAATTTTTATGGAAATTAAATATAAGTCAATTTCAATAAACTTGTGAAAAGAGGCATGAGGAGAATCCAGATAAAGATCTAAAGATCATAGAAAGTGAGGTGAGGAAGGAGATGACTGAGAGGTTTGAGAGGATCACTCTAGAACAGTGGAGAGACTTGATAATAAATTCAGGAGTGCTTATCCTCCTAGAGTGGGATATAGCTAATGCAGTGGTCTTCAATGCAGTTAGAAAATAGACCACACCAATTTACAAGACCAGGGAGGAGGCAGAACATGCAATTAAGGTAATCACTTTTAGTGATGATCATCAAGCCTTGGTCATGTGGTCTTTAAAGAAAAATGACAATAACAAAGGAAAGAAAATTACTAAGGGTGATATCACAAGTAGCCTCATTGTCAAAAGGGTCACTGATACTTCTGTACTTGAGGCATCAAACATGGTAGTAGCAACAACCCAACTTACAGAGAGGGTCATAGAAAAGGAGGCCAAGAAAAAAGAGGACCTCACAATAAGGCTGGAAATAGTGTTGAAGGCCTATGCAGAGTTGAAATAGGGATTATATGAAAAGGATATATTAATTGCAATCTTGAAGAAAAGGTTAGGTGAACAGGGCTCAAGTCAAGCATCAGGGAAATTGCAAATTTCTTCTTTGCCTGTTGGACCTTCTTCTTCATGCCCTATTATTGAGTACCCACTCTCCCCTCTCCCACCTTCCATGGCTAATGAAGATAAAGAGAAAATAGAGAAGCTAAGGTATGAAAAAAGAATAAAAGATACCATTTTACAATTTGTTGCAAATATAAAACCAAGAGAGGTTTATAGAACTGCTAAGCAGTTGTCTGACATTTTGATCTCTTTTAAGAAAGAGGTAGCCACTGTAGGCCCAATTTTAGAATGTTGGATTGCTAGAAATAATAGGTTGAAATAAATCTTTTAGTTGATTAATGATCAATGTATTATGAATATAAAACTAACAAATACATATAAATTTGTTAAAGACCTTTTTGAATTTGAAGTCAATAGGGAAAGTTTAAAGAGGAAGGCAAAGATCTTAAGGGTAAGATACTTTCAGGACAATTTTCAAATGTTTCCTGGTCTTATCAAAGAAGATGGAACTATAAAGGATATAGATCAATGGTTACAAAAAATTGAAGGTGAAGTGTCAACAAGAATAGATACCATTCTAAATATAGAAGACAATACCCCCTTTGTACAATTAATTGAAATTTTGCAAGATGTCAGAATACATTTCACTAATATAAGAAATGAGGTACACCAGGTAGTTGTGGACTAGGAAAAATTACTGCCTAAAAGGGATGAAGTTCTGGCCTTTCATTGGCCAAGTGAAGATACTTATGCATCATGGGAAGTAGCATATCCTTTGGAGAGTGCCAAGGAAGAAGAGACATCCACTAAAGAAGCAACAAGTGGTAGTGTCCCAATGCCTTGAAAGCAAAACAAAGTGCAGGGAACCTCAAACAGTTAGAGCAAGAATAGATGCTACACCTGGCATGTTTTGAACTAACCTTGGGAGTTGTTGAAATTTTGACCACTCATATGAGTGATCGGTTTTGTAAAATTGTAACAAAAAGCTATTATATTTACCATTTTTGTCTTATTTACTGAAAACCTTTTTATCTCTTGTATGAAAGATCTAAAGCTTGTATGGAATCCTTATTTTTTTAAAAAGGATTACCAGGATCATTTTGTAGGGACCAAAACTTGGACATTATTACTGACAAGTTTTTAGCCTAGGATAATGTACACTGTATTAGACAAATTTTTGTAAAGAGCAATATTGTTGGTTCAAATTAAATATCTAGACAGTTGCATTTTAAAGCATTTTGTATACATGATATTGATATAGCATTTCAATAAAATCCAAACTTTATATCTCTCCTTTGTGTATTTCTCTTTGAGTTATGAATTGATAAAATTCATTGCATGCATAATCTTTGTTTATGTGTTTATATTATTCAACTCAAATACAGGGTCAAATTAAAGAACCTTTACATATGACATAAATTCTTTAAAGTTTTACATAAAGATATAAGTAAGTAGTGTAAATTTTGGATTCTTTTGATAAAATTCACCATAGGGTTATAGCATTTTCAGAGGCTAAGGCCATCAAAGTTCAATATATTGGTTTATGTATCACAATTTTGTAATGAAGGTGTTGCCCTATGGATAAAGCATTGACCAATAGTGAGGCTTTTTTATAAAGATCAGTGTTTGAAAAGGTTCTATTTGTTTGAAGTTGAATTATAAACTTAGATATTCTATATATTAAGTTATGATCATAATTACAAATAAATATTATTATGGCTATATTTAATTAGTAAAAATTAAATATATATCACCTTTAATATTAATGACAATATATTTCATATTTTAATACAATGATCATCACTATATAGTAATATTCTTTAAATTATATTAAATAATTATTTAATATGTAATGTAAAATATTATTATTAATTTTCATATATCATATATCATTATATAAATATAATAACGATTAGTATTTGTTAAATTAAATTAATATTATATAATAAATTTATCAATTATTTAATATTTTATACTATCACTAACATTACATAAATAAAATAAAATAAATATTAATTATCAATTAGTGTTTTATAATACAAATTAAATAAAAGCTTAATTAGAAATTTAGATATTCTAAGTATTAAGTAGTTGTGACAATTACAAATTAATCTCATTATTACTGTTACAATTATGAATTAATATAATAATTAGGTTACCTAATTAGAATTTTTTTTGCAAAAGGTGATGACTACAAACGTAGCCAGACTGACAAAACACCAGTGATGAGTACAGTATGTATCACTTTTTCAAAAACCCGACAATGATATTTTCGGATTTAGTAGTTGCTGGCATATAATTCCAATGTATGAAAACCTTGTATTGAATACCAATATTTCAATTTGTATAGGATTTGAAAGAGTATTGATTAACAAAATCTTTCTTAGATTTATCACAGATGTGCATTCAATGTTTTTACTATTGTGAGCTAATTTTATATATAATATCGATGTGATCTAATACAACATATGCAATTCTTAATTTATGTGATATATCTTGAGATTTACCAAGTTTGTTATATGGAACATCGAAATACTTTAAAAAGCACCTTTTCCCTTTCGTACGTGTCATCAGTGATATGCTTGACATCTAAAATAAAAATTTAAAAATATCATCTCAGCATTAAAGGCTTCATCAAGAGTAACATTAAAGCTATCGTTACATATCATTTATTTAACCCATTAATGATTTATTTCAACTCACCGTAGTACATAGATAATTATTGTGAGAGAATATTTGAGCCTAAAAGTGGAAAACCACTCATGTAAGTGCATCTGAGAGTGTGAGAGAATATTTGTTTAGCTGTTGCACCAATTGTGGTCCTCCCCATTTTTAAAATTTTATCTTAACCATTAATTGACGAAGTCTAAGTCTTAGAGGTCTTTTGAGTTGTACATCTTATTATAACTCCATTAGATCCATTTAAAATCCTTCAAGACTTAGTCATTTTTCTTAAATTTAGCCTTTTGAGTAGATTTTACTAGCACCATTGGGCCTCAACCAGTTTCTCAAAACCTTGTCTTTGACAAAGCATTTTCCTTCTCAATTTTTATTAAAAATATTTGAGAAATCATAGGTATTTTGTCTCAAACATTGGTCATAAAGTTTATTTTTGTAACACTTTCAAGAGCTCCTGAGGTTTTTGAAACCTAACCCTCCATTAAAAGGGTTATTGCACAAGAGAGAAAATTAAACAAAGATTAAAGTTTATTACAAAGAGTGACTTCTTCTTTGGTTTCATGTGGAGATGGGAATTCACTACTCTCAATATTGATAAAATCTCCAAGGACAAACAAACCCTTGTGCCACCTCATTAAACTAGCATTTTGGTGAGCTAGGGTGCTCAAGAAGATTAATTCACTAAGTAGAACTTAAAGATTAAATGAACACAAGGTTAATTAAATGAATTAAAATAATACGATGATATTAAATAATATAAATATTTTGATTATTGAAAAGAGAAGAAAACTATCGAGACCAACTGATCAGTTTTGTGAGCTCACTATCCTAGATGTCAGCATGAGTCTTTGACTATAGCATAGATGGAAGACACCAACATAGTGCACACGTGTCTTTTATGGATAGGGTTTAAAAATTGGGAGATAAAAGTATAATATTAATGTCTAACTAAACATATTTTAAGTCTAGACTAACTATAAGTAATAGAAAGTACAACTAAGCTATAAAAGTAACTATTACAATGAATGCAAGAGGAAGGGAGTGTTCATAGACAAGAGGTAGAATCTCCATATCTCCTACTCCTTCACTCTTCAAAAGATGCCAAAAAATAGAATGAAAAATGTTTGGGATACTTGATTAAGAGGTTTGCCAAAATTAGGCACATGCTTTGGTGTTTCAACCTCCATGAATAGCCAAGATCAATAAATAGATTATGGATAACTGATAGTCAATAAATGGCATTATAAAAATAGGAAAATAATCAAGACACTATCATATGCTAAGAAAAAAGAGATAGGATGAGTGTTAGAGAAATCCCCTTTGAAGCCAAAAAGGTAGAGCTTGACCTGATGAAGGTGAGATTGAGAAAGTGAATGACCAAGGTGGTAGATTTGCAATGTGAGAGTGATAAAGAAATGTAAAAGTTGTCCAAGATGATGAAGAATATTGCCAAATTCCAAGAAATGCCAAGAAGAGAGATGAATGACTAAGAAGAAGGATGAATGAAGCCATTTTGTGACATTTTAAGAAGGTTGAATGATTCCACTCATCAGTGGGTGGTGGGAAGAGGCGTTACACTATATAATTAGTAGTTGTAATATCCCAAAAACCACTTTTGTGTCTAAAAATTCATGGGACAAATTTGCATCATGTGAACATCTCTATAGTTTACACACATCCAAAGCCAAATAGGTCATGTCATCAAGAATTCAGATACAAAAGGTGACAAGGTGAATGGAGTGATAATGAGGCTTACGTGAAATTTTAGTTTTTTCCTAAGGTAGAGAAATTATGTAATGATGAATTATACAAGGTGTGATTTATGACACTAAATGTTCCCCCACTTTAGTGAGCATGTCATTAGTAAAGATGCAAGATAAAGTAGAGAGAAATTACTTAAGGATATTTTGTGCACATGGAGTCTCACTGAGGGAAAAATTGAATTATCATAAGATTGCATCCTATCTTTGAAGATAAAGTCAAACATGCTAGATAAAAGAGAGATAATAATAAGACAATGATCATTGATTGTATGTTGGTATGGGTAGAATTTTTTTTTATGCTAGATAGCCATATAATAAAGTAATTTTGACTTTGTTGATACTAGTAGAAAAGTCTAGATAGTCATATGATAGAGAAACTTTAACTATACCAATATGAGTAGAAAAAGGCTAGACAATCATATGATAGGGTGATTTTGATGATCTTGGTATGAGTTGAAAAGGCTAGATAGTTGTATGACAGGATGAGATATTTTTACAATATTGGTATAGGTAGAAATTCTATATGGTCATAAAATAGGGACAAAGATATGTTAGTATGGGTAGAAAACCTAGGTGGCTTTATAATAGGGTAAAATATTATAGATAGATTGATTGGCCCCCACAGAGGCATAAACAATAGCTTAAGAAATGTTAAATTTTTAGAAAAAAATTTATGATATAGATAACAAGATATAATACCCCCTCTTATAATGAATTGTTCTATAGAGAGGGAAACATGATTCATTCTAAGGAGAAATGATATATTGTGACATGTCAACATAACTAGATGTTTCTATGGAATGTCACCCCATAATTACTGACACATAATATCCATGCGAATTCAAGATAAGAAAGTAGAGACACCAAGGGATCCAACTGTTCAGAGTCAAAACCCATAAGAATAAATTAATTTATGATATAAGACTACATATGGATACCTTTTTAGGGAAAAAATATTTAGATTTGCAGAAGAGAATACAAATTCAAAGAAAAATAAAAATTTGGTTCAACATGGAAGAAGGCCTAAATTCTTGTGGAACACTTTACATTGTCACTAAATGTAAAAGCTCAATATGAAAGAAATAGGACATGATAAAGCATAGAAGAAGTGTATGACATTGTTGAATAGCTGAGATAACTAAGAGAGGGGTTGAATCAGTTATCATAAACTAATTTTCATAAACTAAATTAATCCAGAGAAATCTAAAACCAATGAGATAATTAACACATATATGAAGATGAAAGCACATAAATACCATACAACGTGAAGACTAGAATTTACATGGAAACCCAAGATGTGAAAAATCACATACAAAATAATTATCATGAATAAAACACCAGCTAAGGTGACACCAATTAAGGTGATTTTTACAAAAGCTCACTTCCAGATTGCTTACCATAGGCAAGGCTCACTATCGGTAGGGCTCTCTTTCCAAAAGTTAAAAGGATCACTTCAAATAGAGAAAATCTCATTGATAGAAGATATATACTAAAAATGAATCCAATAATAAAACAACCATCAGAAACAATAGCACCAAAAGAACTTCATTGTCTTTTTCCTCTGGTCGTACACATTTGCATACCTTGTAATATCAAAATTTATTATTTTCAGATTTTGATTCATCATACTCACATCATATCGTCAAATAAGACAATCTTTTACTTATACCATTCCTGCCACATAAATTTTTACGTCATCCAAAACATAATTTGAAATAGCTCACCATAAAATATTCCTACAGTGGTAAGACCAAAAATTAGATAGGAAGATAGAGATGGGTAGTGTCAACATTATGAATTCTAGGGTTAGTTTTAGCCTCATGAGAGATTTAGGGGAGAATTATGAGATTGCAGTATGCAATGACAATGTTGAATAATATTATGGAGATGAGATGGATAGCTGGGCTAAGTATGGGCCTATTTTTTGGCCATCTGGAGGTTTGTTTAATATTTTTTTGCTACTTTCCATGTGACTGTAGGGAGTTGGTTTTCCAGTGTGCATGATGATTTGTTCATGTTTCTCATTTATTTTTGTCCTTGTTTCTACTCATTTTCTACTACAGATGGTTTTAGGGTTGGTAGAGGTTCTTTTCGAATGAGACTATCTGGTTGTGAGAAAATTTCTTCAGTTGTTGTGGATGGGCTTATGTCTCTTCTATTCAAAGATAGCTTGTGGTAGCTTAGTGGAGGGCATTTTGGTCTATTCTATGGAACTTTCATTAGTAGGCTTGGTGGACTATTGGTCATGCCTCTGCTAGCTATCTCAGTTCCTCTCTTATATTTTGGCGAGAGCCATGATGACTCCTCTCTCCTTGAAATTTTGGGTATTTGTGTTGAGGATTTATAGAGGGTTGAAATTGAATGGAGAGTGACATGGTAATTTTCTTCTTCATCTTTTACCCTTTCTATTTTTGTGAGTTGGTTTTCTATCTCTATGGGTTTCAATGTTTCTTGGTAGAGATTAATAATTTTTGTTTCCTATTTCTTGTAGGCATTTTCCTTGGTGGAATGGGTTCTCTATTGCTTCTATTTTCTATGGTTCCCCTTTGCGGGTTTGATGGTTTTAAATTCCTATTGAATCTTTTCTAGTTCTTCTCTTGTGCTTTTGTGGGATTCTTTCTCTGCAATACTCCTATAGATTTGGAGCGTCCCCTTGTTGAGGTGGGGTTTTGTAGTGTTTCTATGACTAGGATTTTTCTTTTTGTTTGATGTCCTTTTTCTATGAATCCTATTAAGGTGAAGGAATCTTCTGTTGAGGTGAACATTAGCTTTGTGGGAAAGGATGTTGGTTTCTCTAAGTGTCTCATCCTTGTTGTTAGTAGTTTAGAAGTGGGTGTCTACTAGATGGTGGTTTCCCTTCAGGCATGTTTCATTTTAGATGCTCCTATAGTGGTGGATTCTTTCCCTATATTTTTTGGAAGGAGTTTTGTAGTTGAGATACATATTCTTGGTAGGACTATTCATGTAGGCTTTGACTGGATGGTTGTGGGTACTATTTTAAAACCCTCTGTAGTTGTTTGGAGAGACTATAAAAACCCCAGTTTATCCTTCTTATTTGTATTTGGTTGGAAGGATCTATCAAGTAAGGACTTCTCTTTGAATCCTTTTTTGATGTCTATTTATCTTAAGTTTGTGGGTTCCTTGTTAAAATCCAAGCTTTCAACTAATTTGTCAATGTTAATTTTCTTGAGGCTTTTTGTTATGGTTAGGGGATCCACTCAAAAGCCCATATCAGGTTATGGATGCGTGGTAATACCCATGGTTTATTGTAATTATGGTTAAGAGAGCCTTGTAAAATCATGTCCTATGACTTTCTAGGCTTAGGGTTTTTGTTTATTTCAACTGATACTTTATACAATATAATCATGTGAGACTGTTATTCCCACGCTGTTGATTAGAATTTTTTTTGTGAATTGTAACTTCTCTTGTGCAACTATTTGTTATTGGAAATTTCTAGATCCATCTCAAAATCTGATTTTTGATGGGTTTCAACCCCAATTAAAACTTGTTTTTGATAGATAAAAAGCAACAAGAGGGTGCTGGCCCAAGGAACAAAGGGACTAGAGGTGCATTAACATCATGTTAATGGAACTAGTCATAAGCATTTTTAAAGCAGTTTAACAGCAGAAAAAACCCAGTCTAATCTACCTCTATAAAAAAAATCACCATAGTACTTATCAAAAATATTATCTGAAGAAAATAGTAGCACTTAAAATCACAGTAATAAGCCACGCAGGGCTATACCAAGGACTAGGCAGAATAACTTTAAAATTGGAATCAAAATAGAACTGAGGGCCATGCCCAGACAAAAATACAAACCACATGAGCACTAGCAACTAGTTCTTTCCACCCAGATGTTTGGACATCAGGGTCCTGGCCCACTCCTCCTGCAGGAACATGAAGAGATCCTTATTGTCCTCATCTACCTCCAGACTGCTACCTGCCAATTTTTCCTACAAAGTACAGAGGGTCAAGCCAAAGCATGCATGACCTTCAGCGCAAACTTGTTAGTCATCATACATTGATGCTTCATTTCCTGTAAGTCCTTCTTGATATCAGTAATCTCTTTGTCCAACTCAGAAAACCTTAGCTTGAGGGTGCCTTTAAGCCTGTCTTTGCCAGCCAGAACCCCAGGTTAAAGCTCAGTAGTAGGGGGCTTGTTCTGGTGATCATGGGGTAAAGTCAGAGGTGGGGTAGGGTGGGGGGTCTCCATGGTTTGCTGAGGGTTGGGATGGGGGGTGTTAACAATCCTAATAGGACTCATGTGATCATCAGAAGAGCCCTTCATGGACTCAGTGGAATGAGAATTTTTTTCACACAGGGACTGCTCTCTACAGACCGCTTTTAACATTTTGGTTTTACACTACTCCTTCACAATTCTGTTAGACCTTCAGCAACCCGAGCCACCTAAGTCAATCTCCAGCTTGACCTGGTTCTCCAATCTCCATTTTTTGGCTTCCATTCAGTCTCAGGAGTACTGTTTGACTCCTTCCAGTCTTTAGTCTCTAAAGATTCAGAGACATAAGACTCCTCCTGCTCTTCCCTCCTATTGAAAGGGATTTTTACACATTTTTTGTGGGTTTTACCTTCTTTAGGAAGAAGATTAGACTCCTAGATAACCTAGATGGAATGGGAGGTGGATTGAGTGGGATTTTCAATTTTGGATGGGGAATCCTCCTAGGCAACCTCTTGGATAATCAGGGGGGGTTGGGGCGCATGGTAGATAGCCTTGTGGAATTGGTAAATATAGAGAAGGAGGCCTTGATGGAGAATAGGGATTGATTTATCAGGGTTCTCCTTAATATCCAAAATATTACTTTCTATGGAATGCATGAGATAGAAGGGAATGGAAATTAAGTCCTTATTTCTAATGTGATTGAGAAAAGGTAAGTGGTAGTAGTAGAACACTGTAAACTTACCTTCCAGGGTGAAATACTTCATCACAATGAGACATAGCTTGGGCTAGAAATTTGGAAGCTCTTCCCGGTTGAAACCCCCTTGCTTCTTGATAGGATTCTCTCCCTCTCTGAAAACTAGTTGAGACTGGTAGGGTCAGGCGTCCGAATTAAAACTTGTTAAATACCCTTATGAAAAATATTCCTGAGGTGATAAAGAATGAAACATGGACCACATATAACTTCCTCTCTCAAATCAACATGCTACACATTTACCATAATATTTAGAACCAAGGAATAGGATATAAACATTATAATGCAAACAATGATACAAAGAATGTTAACCACTTTCAAGACTGGCCCAGACCCAAAGGAGTATACCACATTATATTATAAAATTAACAACACCATGCCAAATATGGCCAAAGATATATCATCACAACACAACATCCAAAGCACACCAATCTAGGTGCTAAAAAAACAACATACATAATACTGGTCTAGTAGAAGTAAAATATAATAATCCTCTAATCATTGACCTATACTTACTTATATCATCTTTAGGTGAATCATCTTATTTTATCAACTTAAATATGATAACAATATGTGGACAAAATGGTCTAGAATTCAATGCTCCCAAGGAACCCATGACATTTAGAAGGTTAAAGAGGTAGCAGAGAAGATGGAGGTCCTAAAATGCAATGCTGCCGCAATGCTTAGGAGCCTTGCTTAACCCCGACACCTGGCACCTATCTCTTTTTTTCTCCATTTTGTCTACTCCTTTTTGTGGTAAATTGTTGACCAGCCTTTCTGTGGCATGTTCCTCTTTTTTTTCTTCTTTAGCTTAGCTCTGAACTCATATTTTCTACAATATATTTTGTTGTGGGTTTCAGGATCCCTGTAAAATCTGTTTTACATAATAAAAAATAATATGTGGACAAAATGGTCTAGAATTCTCTTGGATCCAAACTTCTTTAATAATTTTCTGGTATACTTGAACACAAATGAAAATTCCTTTTTTGTTTTGATTTACTTGTAATCCAAGGAAAAAATTTAATTGACGAATTATGGACATCTCAAATTCCTTTTGCACCTCAATTGTAAATCTTCTGCAAAAATCATCATTCCCTCTAAAAGTTATGTCTTCAACATAAACTACAATAACCAAGATTTGATCTAAGTAAACTATATAATATAAGTTACTATTAAAGTATATGCCTTTTGAAATCCTTATCTGATCAGATACTTGTCTAATCTGTCATGCCATGCTCTAGGTGCCTGCTTTAGTCCATATGATATTTTCTCCAACTTATAAACAACATCAAGATCACTTCCAGACTTAAATCCTCTAGTTGTCCAAAATACACTTATTCCTTCAATTCACCATTCATAATTGTTGACTTTAGACCCATCTAATAAACTTTAAAATCTTTAAAGGCCACAAAGGCTAAGAATATCCAAATCACCGCCATTTGAGAAACAATGACATATGTTTCATCAAAGTCGATACATTAGCCTTTGAAAATGAATCTTGCATTGTTTCTCATTACCTTTCTATTTTCATCCATCTTGTTCCAGATTGCCTACTTGGTTTTAATGACGTTTTTATCTGTCACTTTGGGATCAAGATCCCAAGTCTAATTGTTTTTTATTTGATCAAGCTCTTTTTCCATTACCTTTACTCAATTTTAATCATTAAATTATTCTTTGACAATCTTTGGTTTAGTCTATAAGAGTAAACACAATAAAAATTGTTCTTGAGCTACTCAACTTCTTGTGATTATTCCTTTAATCTTATCTCCAATAATCTATTTTTTTTAGTGGTTTCTTCATACATACCTTGGGTTTTTAGTTGTAGATGTTAGAACATTCTCCATTGTCTCTTCTTCTTTCTTTTCTTCTTTTAATTTGTCATCAAAATCACCTAATTCATATTTAATATACCTATCTCAAACTTTCCTCTTGATCTAATTTATCATCTGATATACTAGAATTTTCATTAACATAATAGGCCTTCTTATTGTATCTTCTTCTTTTCTCTAAACACCTAGTTTTTAAATGACCAATATTCTACATCTAAAACATTTAAGCTCAGTAACATACCTTTTCATTTGCTAGTACCTTTCTTTAGTTTTCTTTTAAATTTTGCTTGAACTCATTTGAACTATCAACATCTCAATCATATTCTGTCATTTTATATTTGAATTCTATTTCAGAATTGTCCTTTTCTTTTCCAAATTTCCTCATCTCAAATGTGGTTAGGGTGCCTAATAGTTTTTCTTTGGTAAACTTCATCGAGTAATAAAATTCCTCAATGGTTGGATCTTTCCATTGTATATCTCTAGTAAATTCATAAGAATCTTCTCCCTGTAACATCTTCATCAGTCATAGTGCCTCCTTAATTGTTGAGCTCATTTTCTGCACTATCGACTCTCTAAAAGTATATTTTTGTACCTTCACCTCCTTCCATTCTTATATTATCATATATGCACTTAGCTATCAACTTCTTTGATAGTTTTACCCTATCATTTCCTTCATAGATCTCTCTCAACTTTTTCCAAACTTCATAAGAAGTGCTTAATAAAGTAACTTTTTAAACTCAATTTTTTTGAAAAAACTATAGATTACATATATCTCTTTTTCATTTTCTTTATAAGTTGAAATCTCATCCATAGTAGAAGGATCATTTGTTAGTACAAATGTATATTTTGTCTCAACATATTTCCAAGTATTGTAGCCTAGGGAAATCAAATTACCTATCATCTACACCTTCTAAAAACTATAGTCAGATCCATCAAATACATGAATTATCAATCTACACATCATTGGATTTGCCTCAATTGATTAATCTCTTCATCAAGAAATTGAGAGGGAGGTGAATTAGTTATCATAATTTTTTTCCTTAAAATTAATTAATCCTGAGCAATCTAAAACTAATCAAATATTTAAAATACATATGAACATGAGAGAACATAAACACTATACACCATGTACACCAAAATTTACGTGTAAACCCAAGATGAGAAAACCCGTAAAGAAACTAGAATTCTCATGAATAAAGCACTAGTTAAGGTGACACTAGTTATGGTTATTTTTACAAGGCTCATTGTAATATATCTTAGGATAGGTAAGGCTCACTACTGGTAGGGATCACTTCCTAAAAGATAAAAAAGATCACTACAAATTGAGAAAGGCTTAGTCTCAGTGCTAGACAAGAAATAATGAAAGCAATCCACCGCTAAAATAATTGTCACCAACAGTAGCAAAGAAATAACTTCACTATCTTTTTCCTTTGGTCACATACATTCACATACCTCAAAATATTAAGATTTATCTTTTTAGATATACATTCGTCATACTCGAATCATATCATTGAACAAGATAATATTTGACTTATACCATACAATTCCAAATAAAATTTTAATTCAACTAAAAAATAATTTAAAATAGGTCACCACAAAACATTCCCATAGTGGTAAGAAATAAAACATGGAACACACAAAACCTCCTTTCTCAAATCAACATGATACACATTCACCATATTATTCAAAACAAAAGAATATGATATACATGTTACTATGTAAAAAAGGTTTTTAAGCACATTAACCACTTTCCAGATCTATCTAAACCCAAAGGAGTGTACCACATTATGTTTCAAAATGAACAAGACCAAGACAAACACAACCAAAGATAAATCATCAAAGTACACTAATAGATAAAACCATCTGAATCATCAAAGCATCAAAATTTCATCGAAACAACTAAGATATGTTGACCTCAATGACAATCATTAATGAAAACACCAATAACAGTAACAAAAACACATTCCAGAAGACATATCATAATTTTTTGTCTCCAAGTAACAATGAAGTAACTTGGGTTGTACAAAGGGGCACAATATTGAGTGACAGGAATAGGGGAATTTTTATAGGCATGCCCTAATATATAGATGTAGAAGTAGGAAGTACCTAACATATCATCTATCATAAGGTCATTATTCTCTCAATATTGATCTAATGTAGGATCATTCTTGGGTTGTTGGCAATCTTGCATCACCCAAAACTACTTCCTTTCAATTTGTTTGTTTATTGTTCTAGTTGGGCAGTTTCTGGAGTTTAAGCTTGAAATCATTCAAGTTGGCTCATTTTATTATGTTATCTTTATGTTGTCATCTAGATATCCTAGAGATCTTATGTGTGTTAGAAAGTAAAGATCCCCAAGATAACTGAGAGGGGGGGGGGGGTGAATCAGTTATCTGATAATTAAACCATTCAACTACTTTAAACAATATAATCAATGTAGTAATCAACCATAGAAAGATAACCATACACAATTGCACAATAACACAAGATATGTTGACTAGGGAACCTCTTGAAAAGAGTAAACCCCGGTGGGAATGATGCCCACAAAATGATGCACTAAAATGAAAGTTCCTTGTTAGAGGATGGACCCTGTTAGGAGTCTTATGAAATACATTCAATACATATAAATCCCTGTTAGGAGATTTTGAATCCCTGTTAAAAGATTCTAACCTGGTTAAGAGTTTATGGAAGACAGAAGGACCCACTGCCCAAACAGCTTCAAGGCAAGATCTCTGAACCCACTGTCCAAAAGATCTTAGAATTATTCAATAGAATAATATGAAATATATTACCTCCTTCACACTGTGCCAAAACCACACTCTCTTCTACACAAGATCACAATTCCAGATCTCTGTACTCACAAGTCTTCCTTCATCACTGAATTAGCTCTCTTCTTCACTTCTTGCATAAATTCGCATCTCAACTTTCACAATTCAATCCTCCTCTTATTATTTCACATTAAAAAAGGAAAAAATTCCTTCTTATATAAAAAACTCAAATAATTACAAATGAGTCGGTCCTCAATTACAAAATAATAATTTCTACACGCTACACACAAAATTCACATAAAACTGTCAGCTTCCAAATACTGTAACTTTCTCCAAACATATCCTCAAAGTTTGCACTGTGAACCATGTCATCATTAATGAGTCTCCAACATCCCTTTAATTGTGCAAAATTAGATTCCATCCTAGCTAAGAGATATCCTCTGATTTCCAAAAATTGCTACACAGAAACACTGTCTAAACACTGCTTTCACCAAAATGCTCATAACTCTCATGAATGAATGAATTTATTTTTGCACTGTTAACCATAGGTTAATAACACACCAAAGAACATGCCATCAACTGCACAAAAGACAATCTACAATACAACATGTGTGCAAAACAAAACTGTACCTACTTTCCTGCTGATATCCAGAATATCATTGTGTTGACATCATAGACAATCCAAGTCATGAATGCAACAACAACTGCTACTAAATGACTGCCAAAATACTTTGCATTCATTCCTAACAATCTCCCCCATTGGCATTGATGGAAACATAGATGAAAAACATCCAATGTTCCAAAAATCCAATACTACAACATCACTGCAAAATATCAAATTAAATCTTGCTTCATTTTCCCATTCAGCTCTCTCATACAATCCACAATGTTTTTCATGTATATCTCTCCCCCATTGACATCAATGATAGAAATTCCATCACTAAGTCAACAAAAACTTAATGTCAAAAGACACAGTTCAGAAAAATACAATAACAAGAGTCCTCATGACTCAGCTCATAAACTCTCCCATAGAGGAAGTTCCAACATCCAATCCAGAAGAAAGATAGGGCTCATATACCATTGGATGGATGCAATCATCTGCATCAATTCTCAAAAATAGGTTGGGGCATAACCCCAAGCATACCTCTTAGATACACAAATTTATCCTTAGGTAAAGGTTTTGTAAATATATTTGCTATCTGTTCCTTTGTGCTTATGTACTCCAATCTTCTTTTTCTGCAACTTTCTCTCTTACAACATGATACTTGATCTCAATATGTTTAGTCTTAGAATGTAAAATATGATTTTTTGACATAATCACTGTACTGGTGTTATCACAATGTATAACAACAGGCTCATCAAACTTTATTCCAATATCCTTCAACATCTGCTTCATCCAAATAATCTGATTACAATTGTTTGCTGCTGCAACATATTCTGCTTCTGCTGTACTTTGTGAAATACAATTTTGCTTCTTACTTAACCAAGAGACCAATTTTCCTCCAAGAAAAAAGGCTCCACCACTAGTGCTTTTCTTGTCATCAACATTGCCTCCCCAATCTGCATCAGTATAGGCACATAAAGTAAAATCATCAAAATTCTCATACCATAATCTATAATCCATTGTTCCTTTCAGATATCTCAGTATCCTCTTTATTGCTGCATAATGTGATTCTCTAGGTTCTGCTTGAAATCTTGCTACAATCCCAACTGAATGTGCTATATCAGGTCTTGTATGTGTCAAGTACTACAATCCTCCAATCATAGATCTGTACTTTTTTTGCTCAACTGCTGGTGTCTCATCTTTGCTAGATAACTTATGTCCAGTTACCATAGGTGTTCCAACAGGTTTAGAATCTTCCATTCCAAATATTTTCAATAAGTCATTCAAATACTTAGTCTAACTTAAAAATATACCTTCCTTGCTTTGTGTTATCTGTAATCCCAAAAAATATTTCATTTCTCCAATCATGCTCATTTCAAATTCAGTCTTCATTTCATCTGCAAATTTTTCACTGGCTTCATCTTCTCCTCCAAAGATAATATCATCAACAAATATAACTATAACCAACAAACCATTCTCAATTTCTTTTGTGTATAAGTTACTATCTGCTGTTCCTTTTATAAATCCCAATTTCAATAAATACTTATCCAATCTTGCATACCAGGTTCTAGGTGCTTGTTTTAATCGATATAAAGCTTTCTTTAACTTACATACCATATCTCCTTCTTGTGTCAAAGGAAAACCTTCAGGCTGCTCAATGTAGACTTCTTCTTCCAATTTGCCATTCAGAAATGCTGACTTCATATCCATCTGATATACTTTGAATTTCTTGTAAGCTGCGTATGCTAGAAACATTCTCACTACTTCAAGTTTGGCTACAGGTGCAAAAGTTTCTTCATAGTAAATTCCTTCTTGTTGTGAATATCCTTTACATACCAATCTTTCTTTGTTTCTTATCACTTCTCCTTGTTCATTCATCTTGTTTCTGAATACCCATTTTATTCCAATCACATTCTTGTCTTTAGGTCTAGGGACCAATTCCCATGTCTTGTTTTTTTCAATCTGCTCCAGTTCTTCTTTCATAGTATTAATCCAATGTTCATCTTCACAAGCTTCATTAGTAGTCTTAGGTTCAATTTGAGAAATCAAACATAAATGTACCTTATTTTGAGTCAGAACTCCTCTGTTTAAACTTCCAATAACTTGCTCAGCAGGGTGATGTCTTGAAATATACCTGTTAGGTGTCATAGTTACTGATCTTGTTCCAATTGTAGATTCTTCTCTACTTTCTTCTCTATTTTCTTCTCTATTTTCTTCAGTATGACTTTCATTCAAAAAATCACTGTTAGTTTCAAAAAATAATTCTGTATTTTCAACGTTAGTCTGAGGTTGTGCTTCTCCATCAGATTCATAATCAAGCATTCTTTCCTAAATTTTAAACTTCTCATCAACTTTGACATTTGCACTTTCAACAATAGTCTAAGTTCTTTTGTTATAACATCTATATGCTTTGCTTTTCAAAGAATATCCAAGAAATATTCCTTCATCACTTCTAGGATCAAACTTTCCTATATCATCATCTCTCTTAATATAACATTTACTTCCAAAAATTTTAAAATACTTAACTGAGGGTGCATGTCCAAACCATAATTCATAAGGTGTCTTGTTTGTATCTTCTCTGATTTGTACTCTGTTCATAGTGTATACTGCTGTGTTCACTGCTTCTCTCCAAAAAGTCTTAGCCAAATCATTCTCAAACAACATAGCTCTTGTTGCTTCAGTTATTGACCTGTTCCTTCTTTCTGCAATACCATTTCATTCTGGTGTTCTAGGGGCTGAAAGTTGTCTCTTAATACCATTCATTTCACAAAAAGTATTAAACTCTCTAGATGTAAATTCACCACCTCTATCATATCTTAGACACTTAATCTTCATTCCAAATTCATTCTCAATTTTTCTTTTCATGATCTTAAATTTATCAAATGCTTCAAATTTTTCTTTCAAAAATGCAATCCACATCATTCTTGTAAAATCATCAACAAGAATCATAAAATACCTTTCTCCATAGAATCCTCTAGTCCTAATAGGACCACTCAAGTCTGTATGAACAATCTCTTGCTTCTCTGTCGATGTGAACATCTTGCTAGGAAATGAACTCCTTTTCTGCTTTGCAATCATACATTCTTTGAAAATCATGTTAGTAGGTTTCATAATTCTAGGTAAATCTCTTACCGCAAGTGTAGTACTCACTTTGACAATATTATCAAAGTTTATATGACAAAACCTTTTATGCCATAACCAATTGTCATCAATCTTAGTTAAAAAACATGTCATCTCAGTATGATTCAACTGAAATACATTACCTCTGGTTCTGGATCCTTTTCCAATCAAATTTCCATCTCTATCTTTTATCACACAAGTTTTCTCAGCAAACCAAACTTGATAACCCTTATCAACCAATTGTCCAAGGTTTAGTAGATTATGTCTCAATCCATCAACAAAGTAAACACCATCAGTGTTAGTCTTTCCATCAAGATTAATATATCCTATACCCTTAATCAAACAAGGTGCATTATTACCAACTCTAACAATTCCTCCATCATAATTGTCTAACTTAACAAACTTTCTTTTATCTCCAGTCATATGATGTGAACAACCACTGTCTATAATCCAATCAGATTTCTTTTCAACTTGTGAAACTAATGATTTTTCTTCCCTTTCATCAGATTCAAAATTTTCTTCTTTAATTGCTACAAATCCTATTTCCTCAAAGTTATCATTATCACTGTCACTTAAATGTCTTTCAATTCCTGCTTCAAGATCTTCATCATTTGCATAATAACATTCTTTAGATCTCCTAGGTTTAAAGTTGCTTCTATACTTCTTAACTCTTTTAGGACATTTAGATGCAAAATGACCATATTCTTGACAAGTCCAACATTTAAAGATTTTCTTACCTTCTGGTTCTCTTTTTACAAGTAATGCAATACCTTCTTCAATCTTCTTATCTTCCTCAGATTTAGATCTGCTACTGCTGGCATAATCTCCATTCACACTAGTACTTCTTGATAATGTAGGTCTAATGTTAAGAGCACTGAATGCTATCTCCATTCTAGGTATCTCTCTTGATAATCTCAAATTCATCTCTGCTATTTCTAATCTTCCAAGAAGAGTCTCTCTTGAAAAGTTTGATGTACAAGGTATCACTTGTTCAATCATCTATGTTGTCTGCTTGAATATTGGTGTTAAAGTTCTCAGAATTTTCCATATCACTTCATTCTCTATCTTATCAGCTCCACAAGACTTTATTCCTATTACAATCTTAGACATCCTACCAATATAGCTTCTAATAGATGCATCTTCCATCATTCTGATATCTTCAAATGCACAAATCCAATTATGTAATCTAGCCTTCTTTGCATGTTCATCACCTTCAAAAGTAGAATGTAAAGCTTTCCAAATTGCATGAGATGTTTTCAAACATCTTACCTAACTGTATTCATTCTCCGGTAGTGCTAACAAAAGTGCTTCTCTTGCAAGTATGTTACACATGAATAGATCTAGCTCATCTTTAGTTCCTGCCTCTAGATTGTCTTCCTCAATGATAGTCTTCTCATTCTTTGTAATCAACCAATAACTTGGTCCTAAAAATAATAGATGTGTCTTCATCTTTTCTTTCTAGCTGTCAAAATTTACTCCATCAAACTTAGGGCTTTCTTTCCTGAAATTCGCCATGGATCTCCTTAAGTTGTTAAACTTTTCTTTCAAGGACCTGCTGCTCTGATACCAATTGTTAGAAAGTAAAGATCCCCAAGATAACTGAGAGGTGGGGGGGGTGAATCAATTATCTGATAATTAAACCATTCAACTACTTTAAACAATATAATCAATGTAGTAATCAACCATAGAAAGATAACCATACACAATTGCACAATAACACAGGATATGTTGACTAGGGAACCTCTTGAAAAGAGTAAACGCCGGTGGGAATGATGCCCACAAAATGATGCACTAAAATGAAAGTTCCTTGTTAGAGGATGGACCCTGTTAGGAGTCTTATGAAATACATTCAGTACATATAAACCCCTATTAGGAGATTTTTGAATCCCTGTTAAAAGATTCTAACTCGGTTAAGAGTTTATGGAAGACAGAAGGACCCACTGCCCAAACAGCTTCAAGGCAAGATCTCTGAACCCACTGTCCAAAAGATCTTATAATTATTCAATAGAATAATATGAAATATATTACCTCCTTCACACTATGCAAAAATCACACTCTCTTCTACACAAGATCACAATTCGAGATCTCTGTACTCAGAAGTCTTCCTTCATCGCTGAATTAGCTCTCTTCTTCACTTCATGCATAAATTCGCATCTCAACTTTCAAAATTCAATCCTCCTCTTATTATTTCACATTAAAAAAGGAAAACATTCCTTCTTATATACAAAAATCAAATAATTACAAATGAGTCAGTCCTCAATTACAAAATAATAATTTCTACACGCTACACACAAAATTCACATAAAACTGTCAGCTTCCAGATACTGTAACTTTCTCCAAACATATCCTCGAAGTTTGCACTATGAACCACATCATCATTAATGAGTCTCCAACATCCCTTTAACTACACAAAATTAGATTCCATCCCAGCTAAGAGATATCCTTTGATTTCCAAAAATTGCTACACAGAAACACTGTCTAAACACTGCTTTCACCAAAATGCTCATAACTCTCATGATTGAATGAATTTCTTTTTGTGCTGTTAACCATAGGTTAATAACACACCAAAGAAAATACCATCAACTCTGCAAAATCCAATCTGCAATACAACATGTGTGCAAAACAAAATTGTACCTACTTTCCTGCTGATATCTAGAATATCACTGTGTTGACATCAATGACAGTCCAAGTCATGAATGCAACAACAATTGCTACAGAATGACTGCCAAAATACTTTGCATTCATTCCTAAAAATGTGTAGATTTACAATTTATTCTGATGTTTCTAGATGAAGTTATTTAATGATTGGTTTGGTCCTATTCAGATTTCTTGTTCTAATGGCTAGGGTGGTGAGATTTGTCTTGCGATGGAGTTTCACATTTTGTGAAGCTTCATGGTGCCTTGTTTTATATTATTATACATGTCTTTGACCTCCTTGTATGTTCACACGACATGATGTATCTAATTGGAGGTGATCTTATGAATTTGGGTCCTGACCTATATGTGTTTAAAGCATTTTTTTTATCTCAAGGATAGTGATTAGATAAGCCAACTTGTGGTTAGCGATCTTTTATCACATTATTGTTTGTATTGGGATTGATTAAAATTTTTTAGTTGAGGAGTTAAGGTTGATGTCAACCATGTTCATGTTTCTAAGGTAATGAAAAAATATATAAAGATGTAATCATTTTTAATTATAAAGTTATTCAGTGGATGTACAGATGTGTGAGCATGATATATCAGTGGTTGTGAAGAGGTATGAGTGGAATCAATAAATCATCAAAGTGTTCACCATTTTCTATCAAGCATCTAATCTATATTTGGTATTAGAGTCTAATTTTTCTTTGTGCCTGTGAAATGCTATCAAAAGGTGTTTGAATTGTATTTTTTCCCCACTTCAAATTGTACCATGCCTTGTATTCCTACCCTTGTTTATGTCACTTCTCTTTCTTTGGTGGGAGGTTTTTTTATAGGAGTTGTGAGATTTTGTTTCGGTGATCATTCTCCTATATTTAGTTGTTCGTGCTAAGCCATTAGTATGAATCCTCCTATTTGTGCTTGAGGGTGACAAGTTCCCTTTCTCCTTCTAGGTTTGTGTTCTTATTTGAGGATCATCGAGGGTAGTTTGTGCTTGTCATTGCATTTTATTCTTCCCTTTGTAGTTTCTCTACCCTCTTCTATTTTGGTAGAGATATGGTTTTGGTTTTGTAGGGAGACATTTTGCATCTTGGGCATAGCCCTTTCTTGGCTTTATCCTTGGACCTATGGCTACTACTGGTAGAGTTCTTGAGGAATGTAATGCTGATGTGTCTTGTTACATGGATATTTTGTTGGTTTGTGGCTCTATTATAGGAGATTCTTTTGTGGGTTCCTTATTTTCTCTCTTGTGGGCATGTTTTTTGAAGGTCCAATTTCTCCTTGGTTTGGTCTTTATTTTTTGTTGGGGTATTTCTTTTTTCTCTCCCTGTTGATGTTGTAGGGGTTGTGGTATCTCACAGTGGCTCTATTCTTTGTTGTGGTTATGTGGTTGGTTCTAGTTTTAAAGGGTCCATCCTATCCTATTTTAGTTTTTGGTTTAGGTTTCTTAAATTGTATTTAGGGTTATGATTGGCCCTAGTAGAGCGTGATGTTTTCTCCATTTCTTTCCTTTTTGGAATCTTTTTGTTCTTCTTTGGATTATTCTTTGTGAGGTTCCTATAAAGGTAGAGCCTCCACTATAGAAATGGGGTTATCTCTTATGGACATGGTATGGGTTTGGATCATTTTTTTCCTCTCTTCCTCTTTCAAAGTTCTTATTAAAGAGGAGGCATTGCCTATAGAGGTGGTGATTTTCCTAGTGGGAGAAGTTGATAGCTTCTCTATGTGTTTTTATTTTGTCATTGGTTGCTTGGAAGTGGGGTTAAAATAAGTGTGGCTCTTCCATCTATTGGTGTTTTCCTCTTCTATTCCTATTGAGGTGTGTTCCTTTTATATTGAGTTGGATAGGAGTTTCATTGGAGCGTATTTGACTTTCCACTACGAAGTCTTTGTAGGTTTTAGAAATTTTTTTTTGGGAGTCATGTCAAAACCCAATTTGAAGTTTTGGGGATCATTTCAAGACTCGTTGTTCCTTTGATTGGATTTGATTACCCAGGTGGCTTAGTTATTTCTATATTGTCTTTTAAGGATTACCTTTATGACTCTCATAGTTAAGGTTTTGGGAGCCCCACCAAAGCCCAATGATCAGGTTAAGGGATACTGGAAAAATCCTTAGATCTTGATCCAGGTTAAGGAACCATATATAAAAACCCTTTGTAAATTTTTCAAGGGCTTGGTATTTTCTTGTTGTAGCCTATGCCTTGTATGATTAGTTTTCTATAGGCTATTATTTTATTTTTTAGGAGGCTACTTGTTTCTAATCTTTTCTATGTAGCTAGTTATTTTTGGGTTCTAGATTCCCCAAAAAATCTTCATGTAAAGGGTTTTGGCATCTCTTCGAAACCTATTTTAACTTAAGAAAATAAAAACCAATAAGAAGAGGAATAAAAACTAGACCAATTGAAACATCAAATATTGAGTAATCAATAATAAAAAATTATTCTTTTGACTAAGGAGAGAAATAAATTTTTATAAACCATCATATCTCTTAATGTCCTCCTAGAAGATATAAACCTATGTCTCAACTACTCCCTTGCTCCTAAATAAGGAAGGTAAATGTTTCATTTATGTTAATATTTGAAAGAAAATACATATATAAGAGATGAGTATACAATTAAGTGGCTAGAGGAGCTGAACTAAGAAAATAGTATTGTATCAAAAAACATGATATTAAATAGTTACACCAACATTCCCACACTTACATTATTATTGTAAAAGTATCAAAGGACCCTGCTTAAGCCTAACACAAATTTTTTTTTAGATTACATAATATGAATACTCATTTTGAGGAAATATTTTGTTGAAGAAATAAATCCTAAACCAAGAGAGGCTACATCAAGATTTCTCTTGTCCCTAAAAAAGGTGTAGCTTTGAGCTACGTACTTGAACTCTAAATCCCAAACTCTTAGATCATGAAGTCTTGAATTATTCAATAGTCATCCCTAAGAGATATGACATATCTCTATCATTATCTAATGACCACAAAAGGTTGTAATTATTAATCATATACTTTGAAGCTCACTTGAAAACAATCCATATTGAGGTCAACGACAAATCTTGAACCTATCTCCAAAATGAATCTTCACAACACATGCATTCTTCAAAAATGTGTCAGCATCAAAGAAAAAAGAAAAATAGAAATCATTAATGAAATTGCTTCTCATTCAGAATACCATCTCAAAGTGATTAGCTAACTTCAGATGATAGAAATTCCTCCATCCTTCAATATTGCTAGCTTCCAAAATGACCCTATTACACTTTATCAATTTAAAGACTCATGTAAGTCCTTGATGACATCATCAAATATACCAAAGATAGTTTTTAAACAAGAAGTAATATTTGTTATGTATGTAGCCATGACTAAAAGATGACATATTTTGATTTCAACTAATGATGAACCCATGCACTGGTTAACTTTATACCTCCAAATATAAAACTTTTTCCCAACATATAAACTATTCGAAGGACCTGAATTATCATCATAGTGTCGAACCTCCATGTTATTATTGTGAAAGATAAAAAAGAACAATAATAAAAATATTCTTATAGTGTTAAACCACTCTAATGCTTTCAATAATAACTCGAGAAGAACAAACTTCACACAAAAACAATAAAAAAGCCTTCATTAACTCCACTTCTGGTGAATCACTAATTTCCACAATGAATTAATAGAATTCTCCTTTAAATTGAAGCACGTGCATCTACATGACCTGCACCAAATATAGGTGATCAAATACAACTCTCACAAGAGTCAAAACGGCCTTGAATCTTCCAAAAATAGCATATATCAGAACTTGAGACTCTCTCCAATCCCTTATTCTAATAGATTCCAAATATTTAGCTTAAACTTTACAACTTTAGGAGAATCAATACCACAAACAAAACACAATGAAAACAAATATTCTTCAAATCTCCCATTGTCAAATTACAGAGAAGATATTAAACTATTGTGTTCAAATACTCAACTTCCATGAACCAATGAATAAAGACTCTTTCACCTTACTTCATATTCATCAAGAATAGAATACATATATTCAAACTCCTAATCCTTTATTGCATCTGGAACATATGAGTTGGTATTAATAGCGATTTCACCACCAACACAACATTAAATTTTGCATTCACTGATATTCATGACATATGTAGAAATTGAAGACTGGAATTCAATTATTTTTATAGCTCTTTCAAAACTGCCACTAGAAGAATTATTTTGTCTTTGATATCAAACACTACTTGTCCATAGAACTTCTATGTTACAATATCTCTGCCAAATAAAATCCAACATTAGCAATAACCAGGAGCTCATGAACCACTAGCTATTAGAGAGCTCATGATTGAGGAGGATGCCCATGCCCAGAAGGATTCCTCTGTGGGCTCTCCCAGTAAAGAGGGCTCAGACAATGAAACTAATCAGGTGGAAATCAAGCTGGAGGAAGACATACATACTACTATGGTTGATGAGGAGATGATGAAAAAGGAGCCCATTGCTAATAAAGAGCCTACTAGCAAAAGCCTGATGGGGAGAATTAGGTACCAATTTGCCTCTATGGAAAATACAGTGACTAAGCTCACCCGGGACCTGGATGCCATTAATAAGCATCTTATGGATGTTAGTAAGTTTGCGCTCAAGGTGATACACATGTCTGCTACCACACTCTTCCTTCTCAATGAGAAATATTGTGAGGGAAAGGATGTTGTCGAAGGAAATCAGGAACTCTTTAAATTCCTGAATGAAGAGTGGGCTGACCTCCTGTTGTCTAAGCACTTATGGGATGGGAAGTGACTCTGTGGTTGGGTGTGTACGGGAGGGTGGAGACTGCTGCTAGCTCCTGGCCTTACTTTAGGATGGGCTCCATTTACTTTCTTATTCTTAAGACTTTGAATTATGTTTATAGCCCTGCGTGGTGCCAGGATGACCCCACAATAGTGGGTTACACTTTTTTAGACATGTTGATTTTTGCTGAAATAACACATTTTTAATAAAATATGATTATTTAAGCCTTGATAGATTCCATTTGAAGGAATTAATTACAAATGGTTAGCTCAAAGCCTCTTAGATAAGAAAAACATTGATATAACCTCTATACTCCTCATTCATACCTGCAATGGAGTCTCCTTCGCACCTATTAAAGTGCTAACAAAAAATCACTTTGACTTTATCTTTTGGGAGATCAAATGAATCCATTTGAAAAACCTATCTATGTAGTAAGGTACTATAGATAAAAATATTCCCAATGATTATAATGTTAATATATATTATGTTTATTATGACTTTGTATTTTTAGTTTTACTAAACATAGATATTTCATCGTATGTCTACCTCTATGTTTGACGCTTCTGGAAAAATAGTAAATGAGAGAAAAAAAAATTCTAAAAAATATCTATGCCCTAGGTATTTAAGTTCTCTTTCTATAAAAAAAAATAAAAATTAAATTGGACAAATAAATGACAAGTTATAAGTTATGTAGTCAAGGTATATCAAAATTATGGTTTACTCAACTTCAAACGTTAATAAAATATTAAATAATCATGATAATCTCATCAAACCAATTGCATGCCATCCATATGGATGTTAAAAAAGTAATTTTGAAAGAATTACATTGATATCTATTTTAGACAAAAAGTTATGCTCTATGAAAACAACATAACTCTTTGAAAATGACATTTTCAGTAACATACCAATTTTTGTGGGAGAAAGAAAAAACCATTTAAATAAATTAAAATAAATAAATAAATAAATATTTAGAATCTAGACAGAAAAACCTAAAAGACTCTAATATACTTCATCTTCTAATTTCAAATGGTTTAACAATAATATGCATCTGAATCTGAAAGTTTTTTACAAAATGTAGAGTTCAGTATCCGTTCAGGCAAAAAAGTGTAATCCACTATTGTGGGTTCACCCGACATCTGTTCTGGTTTATGCTGGATCTTTGCAAAACTATTTTGTGGATGTTTGATACTTTGCACTTGTGGTGGTTTACTTTTTTTTTTTTTTAATGTTTTTGATCATGGTAGAAGCTTTATGTACTCTAATGCTGCTTTCTATGCTGAATTAATCTTCTGTTAATTCACTTAGTCAACCCTCCTTGTTCTACAGGCCAGCACCCTTTTGCTGCTGCTATTTTCAAAAACATTAGCAATAACCATAAATTATTCTCAATATTTCACCCTCAAGTTTGAAAGCCACAATTCCGTCTGCATTATATGTTCTTTCATGTCAATCGCATGATACCACCTCTACCCGCTTCCTCTATTTTCACTTAGCAACGGGGTCTTCAAACTTAATCTTTTTAATTGGAAAAAGCTCCACAAATATTTATTTTGAAAATAGATATGTTGAACATCAAATATCATTATTCAACCTTCTACATACCTTAGGCCATCCCTTTTTCTACCATAACACTTCTACACATAAATCAAAAGACCAAATAAATTTCTAAATGCACCTATGAACTGCTAATATTGTATGCAAGGAAACATGGTCTTTTCACATACGAACACTCCATAGGTCTATGTCATGTTTTTTTTCTTAAGAAAATTTAGTATGAGCTACACCACGTTAGAAATCTCCACAACTCTTCTCTCCATACACAACAAGATATTGGTTGTGTATACCAACAATAATAAGGAAACCTGCACAAGATTGAACTAAACCACTCTACAAGGTAACAAAAGATGGAAAGGACCAAGTCATCAAATCCAATCTTGGGCAATGATGTATTCTCCTATTATTTCAGAAATGATCCTCGAAATCTTTATTGAAATTTATAAAGATTGACATGGCTTCAAATAGCACTTCTGATCATTACTTTGTTATGGTTTGGATTTTGAGAATCCTAGAGGCACAAGTCCATCATAGATCTTCATGAGCTATCGCTCAACCATTGTAGGTGATCCTCCGCAAGCCACTATTTAGCCATTGAACACCCTCTAAATTCTTGGATTCAAGAGAACAGAAAGGATTTGTGCTCCCATACCAAATGAGCTAGGAAGATAAATGTTTCAATCAAGTTGATATCTAAAGAACATACATACATAAGAGAGGAGTGCGGTTAAGTGGTTAAAGGAGCTAAACAAACAAAATAGTCTTGAAACAGACAATGTGATGTCAAATTAACCATTAAGCCAATATCTCCCTCCCTCCCTCTCTCTCTTCATCTCTCTTTATAAATCTCTCTACCTCTTCCTTAGTCCTTCCATGCTTAACTCTGTCTCAAGCTCTACACTTATCTTTCTACCTCTTCATGATCACTCCCTTGTCTATCATGCAAAGAGAATGCTTTCCTCTAATAATAGTAGAACCTCAAGTGTTACTCCTCAATGTATTGGTTAGTCATGTGATATTTTGGTCAGATGAAATTTCATGGTCAAACAAATAGTGTGAGCCTACCCTTGAAGGAATTTTGGGAGGAAGTCCAGGGGGGAGGGTGTGAGACCAACCTCCTAATAACAATAGACAAATATGTTCCAGGGGATAGCGGGGATTTTCAATTGCAGTCAAGATAAACATGTTACTTCTAATATGAACCTTGATCATAACTACCATCATAGGTGTGCTTTTAGGTAATCCATTAACAAATGAAAATGTTTCTATCAATCTTAATTGCAAAAGTAAGATCCTCACATACCATGTGAGGATGAAGGTTCATAGTTGCCCGACTTAGAGTTGTGTGATTCCTAGAAGCATTACATTCACATGAAAAAAAGCATCTAAGCATCTTATAAGCATGTTGGTTAATAGTGACATATTTATGTATGTTATGATAAATTACTATTCATGTATTTGACATTTGCATAATTTTGTTTATGTATAGCTATGTTAACAATGTTGATGATATTTTCTTGGTGTAATTAAGTATTTACTAATTACATTTTACTTAAGATAATAAATTTCCATATTAGTTGTCATTGAGATACCCAGGAGTATGCATTTCATTTTAGCACATAGTTAGGAGAAATTCCACTTTACATGGTGATAGTTTTCATCTCATACCTCTTTGTGTGTGAGATCCACCTTAAGTGCTCTTATCACATTATCATCCTCTCATTGTTGCACATGTTGCACATACTTTGATGTACAATGGAGGATGATCCGCCTTTGGTGGACATGTGATTCCACCTAGTGTGCTTGATAGTTTATCATCTCCTTATCATGTAGTCTTATTGCATTGCCTATATATTCAAGCACTCCTACTTTGTATTTATCCATTCTATTTGATCATATCATCTTGTGTCTCTTGTGCTATCTATTGAGCTTTTAGATCTTGGCATTTTATTTTTTGTCTTAGGAAAATTCTTACATGGTATCAGAGCCATAGAAGATCTCATTTCATAGCCATTGGAGGACTCTTTGCTTCAACTTTTGGAGGGCCATGATTCAAGTCTAAAGGATTAGAAGCTTGTAGGAGCATCTAGATCAAGATCTAACCTCACCATTTCGTCCGCATGGCCGTTTCCATAAGTTTTGACTATAAACTTGCCTACCTTAGGCAAAATTCAAATATGAGGCAAAAAAAAAATTACAAACCGAACTTGGAAGCCCGATTTGCAGTGCGCACGGATCGGACTACCGACTTGATTCAAAGACTTAGCGCATAGCTTGGCAAGTGAATCAGATAAAAAAATTCATCAATGGCTTGACTCATCCCCTGGTGGGTCACCTCATTGACTTCATACAAATTGGCTCAGCCAGCCGAATTCACAATAGGCTAGGCTTGACTCACCAAGATAAAAACAATCCTACTCGTCGAGATCACGCATAGATCAACTTAGATCGCTGACTCCCTACAAGCTCACCATGACATCAGACCCAAATCAAGTTGTCGTGTTCATGCCCAACTTTGGTCACCCAGTTTGAAACAGCTTAGGTCACCATGTAAGAGCCAAACTTGGGTTGTCGAGTTTAAAACAACTCAGGTCACCAACTGAAGCCCAAATCAGATCACTGACTGAGCTCAAGCTCGGGGCCCCCAACTATAGTGTTTTCCTTAGTAGTTGGTGCTAGGGAATTTAAACATGAAGGGGCC
Source organism: Chamaecyparis obtusa (assembly GCA_027943335.1). NCBI lineage: Eukaryota > Viridiplantae > Streptophyta > Pinopsida > Cupressales > Cupressaceae > Chamaecyparis > Chamaecyparis obtusa. Next base: position 170,383 of record BSBK01009251.1, on the reverse strand, counting down.
CCACATCATGGTAAATGTTAGACTAAAGTCCCACATCCTTGACAAACCACAGTGGCCCGCCTTCCTCCATGCAAGCCACCCAGTCATCATGACCTCCTCTTGCCATGTGGTCCACACTCCTCCATGCAGGCCATAGTCCACACAACATGACAACACCACACATGCAACCACCAACCAACCATGATACGACACATGACAACACCAAAAAAGGTATTTTTTGAAAATAATTTGCATTTTCAAACAATTTTATGGTGCTAAATTTGACGCCTATTTGGACGTCACGGTAGGCCTTTTTTATTTTGTTTTGATGACTGTCTAACCATTAAATTTAAGCTCATTCTTGTGTCATCTTTTACTGAGGTCAAAATTGACAGTTGTTTGAATGTCATTCCTGTGCATTTTTAAACTAGAGTGGTAGTCGTCTAACCATCAAATTTGAGATAATGGTTTGTTGATGTCATCAAATTTGAAATTTTTTTAGCCCTCACCATTTGCATTTTTAGTTTTTCTGTTTGACTTAGGGAGGCCATAACTCGGTCATCCAAACTCTAAATTGAGTGCAATTTTTTTATTTTGGCTAAAATTTCCTAAAATTTCTAGTGGTGGTGTTATTTTTTGATTTTAGTGCACGTATTTGATAGAAATTATAGATTTTAGTGACTGTACTTGTTTGATCCCTATTTTTGCAACTTCATAAGCTCTGTTTAGGCTTATACATACACATTTTTAGGTGCCATTTTTTTTAAGGTATATATATTTTTTGAGTACTTTCTATATTTTTTTTCATATTATTGCCTTATTTGGAAAAAATATCATTTTTAGATCTAGGTCCTTTTTGGCCTTGTATGATCACTGTGATGCTTGGGATTTGATTTTTTTCTAAGCTATATTGATTTGAGTCTAATTTGGCCTCATTGAGGTGGTTGTAAATAGAAAAATTAGAAGTCCACTTTGGCCCATTTTGGCGAGTGGCAATTGTACACGCACTACATATAAAGTGCCAAAAGAATCATTTCTTTTGGGGAGGGGGTTCTTTGATTGAGTGAATTTTGGGGGGTGTCTTGTGTTCTCTCTCTCTCTCTCTCTCTTGTGGTCTTTCAATTGTGCATCATGGGTTCACCTAAATTTCCACTATTACCTTCACACAACTATGCTACATAGAAAGATAAAGTATGGAGTAAACTAATGGAAAATGGTTTAAATCTTTATGTAAATGATAAAATTAAAGAACCTAATGGTCCTAACATGTGGATGTTAATGCAAAACATGATTGGGAAATCAAAGACAATATGGATTTAGGAATAATAAGGCATTGTGTTCATGAAGATGTCTTCTTCCACATTTCTAGCTTTAAGGATTCCAAAGGTAATTGGGAAAAACTTGAAGATTTGTATGGTAAGGTGGATGAGGAAAAGGGATTCACAATTGAGGATGATCTACTTGTCTTGGATCCTAGGAAGATTGACACAATTGAAGACTATGTCAACAAATCCAATGAGTTGAGAAAACTACTTAAGGATTGTGGTAATCCCATGAAGGATGAAGGGTTTATTCATCACATCTTGAAGAGGCTACCTTCAAAATATGCAGCTTTTGTATCAAGTTACAATATGCACAAGTTTACCATGGGAAGTGCCTTCACTAAGCCTTCATTTGATGCATTTACAAAAATGTTGATGTTGGAATAGTCAAAATTGATCGATATGGGAATTCTCAAGTCTTCAAAGTCTATGGAATTGGTGGCTAATAATGAGAACCAAAGAAATCAAGGTGGAGAAAGTTTCAACAAAAACAAAAAGAAGTGGAAGCTAAAATCACAATCAGAGACACAACAATCTTCTTCCTTATAACAAGGTGATTCTTCTTCCAACAAGAAGGGAAACAACAACAAGAAGGATAACCTATTTTGTGCATATTTCATGAAACCAAATCATGATGAGCATCATTGTATGACTAAGAGAATTGATGAGTGAGAAAACTTACTCAAGAAGAAAAAAATCAATGTCCCAAATGCTTCCAAGGATTCATCTCCGTCCACTTCAAAGGGAATTTGAAAGGAAAGGACCAGTTGAGATGGAAAATGGAGAGTTCAAAGATGTTCTCTATGTTCCTAACCTTAGCACCAATCTCCTTGCAATTTACCAAATCACTAACTATGGAGATGGAAATAAAGTTGAGTTCCTTCCTAATTCAGTCATGGTGCAAAATCTTAAGGATGATTTCATTGGTTGTAGTGGAGAAATCTAAATGTGAAACAAGGCTTTATTATTTCTTCCACTTTGTTCGTAAGTCTCATTTATATGTCTTTTTGACACATACTCCATCTTACAGTAAATTATGGAATGAGAAGTTTGGACATCTTGATTACTACTATCTTCAACAACTTAGCTCAAAGAATATGGTCAATGGTCTACCTACAATCAAATTTTCCAAGGGTGAATATTCAACTTGTTCAATGGATATGCATCTTGAAGAGAAGTTTAAAAAAGGAAAGTCTTGGAGAGCATCAGTTGTTCTTGAGTTGGTTCATAGTGTACTATCAGGCTCCTTTCACTTGACATCAATCAACAAGGGTCGCTATGTCCTCACTTTCATTAATGAATTTTCCCGCTACACATGCATCTACTTTCTTGGGCACAAGAAAGAAGTGTTTGATAAGTTTCTAACCTTCAAGATTCATGTTGAGAATAAATCAAGTAAAGCCATCAAGGTTCTTCATGTAGACAATGAAAGAGGATATGTGAACTCAAGACTTAGAGACTTTTGTGAACATGAGGGTATTGATCTTCAGAATCTAGTTGTATTTAGTCCTCAGAAGAAAAGAGTTGTAGAAATTAAGATTATAACTCTTAAGGAAGTGACAAGTTGCATGATTGAAGCCAAGTCTCTTGATCCATCACTTGTGGTAGAAGATATAAGTTGTTCCAATCATATCCTTAATAGATCTCCTCATAATTCCTTATATGGAATGACTCATTTCAAGGCATGTTGTAGAATAAAACTAGTTGTGAAACACTTTAGAGTCTTTGGTTGTCCAACATGGGCAAACATATCTTCACAGAAATGCATGGCACCTCCACCAAGGCCTTGTACATTCATTGGATATAAAGAAATTGTTAAGGCATATAGACTTATGGATCCTAAGACTCATGATATTTTTATAGAGATGAATGTTCACTTTGTGGAAAGTTCACCTATCTTATCCTCTCCTCCTCTCCATACTTTAGACATTGTGGAAACTGATAGTGACAATAGTAGTAGTGATTCAGAGGGTTCATCTACCTCAACACCTATATGTAGGATTACACCTTTTCTTGGTCAACTTAAGGTTGAGGATACTCCTTCATCATCATCTTCCACTAGACCTTGTTTGGTTAGACAGACTCTTGATTCAGGTTCAATTGTGGGGGATCTTTCAAATAGTCGCAGGACAAGGTCACAACATCAACACATACCACATGCATACATTGATATAGTGATAGGTCCATATGATTCATCACAACAAGGTACACCTTTTCTTCTAGTTACAACATCATGGGATGACTACTTAATAGACATTGCGGGTTTATTTGTGAAATCCTATATTGCCGATATGAAAGAAATCATTAATGATATACCTCTTCTCTTTGATGGGGAAGATCCTTCTTTAGTTGTTGCAAGGGGACACTCTAATACTCATGTCCATTCTCTACAAGATCAGTCTTTTGAGGTTAATGTGATTATGGATCCTTATGTACAATAGTTGCACAAGGTCTCTTTATCATTAGAGAAGACTCTTGGTTCTTTGGGACATGTTCTACATCCATCCTTGTTTGATCCTGACTTGTTCTTTTCAATAGTTTTGGAAGGGGCAGCCATTAGTATTGACATAGGGATGGTTGAGCATTTTTAAGAGACATCATATAGACCTATGGCATTGTTTCTTCCTAAGGGGAGGAACGTTGTTCAAAATTCATTGACTAGCTTCTACATTCATCTTGGAGTAGCTATCACTGATGGGCATTCTACTTTGAGGGGGGGCTACCTTGTCTCTCTACTTCTCTATTGTATATACATAATGTAATACCCCAAAATTGGCACCTAATAAATTCAATCAATTTTGGTGCATTTTCATCAATTTTACATCTCCAAAGTCCTAGTTTCCTAGGAAATTTTCTCTCTCCTACCTGACTTAACTCGACTTGATGTCAAATGCAAAAACCCTAAATTGCATTAATCAAATACTAAAATTAATTCCTAAAGTCTTTGACTTAATTAGCTAAATTACCCCTATGATAAATTAATTTAATCCTAAAGTCCTAAGTACTTGGAATTAAATTAAATCTACCCCCTTTAGCTAATTACCCATAAAAATGAATTAATAATTGCTTGATTATTCGAATGGACACTCATTTTGAATTAATAATTCAAGATATTTGAAAAGTCCCCTATGTGGAAAATTCCATTCTTTTAATTAAGTAATTCGATGCTTTTTTGTCTCAAATGGGAATGAAGAGTCAGGAGTTTCAAATCAAGAACCTCTTCACTCCCTCTCTGGGCTTCTCTATTTAATGGACCTCATTTTTCATTCGAAGGAGGCAATTTTGGAGAGTAACTAAACTATAGTCTTTTTGTGTCTCAATTTCACTAAATCAAAGCTTTTGTTGCATATTAGTATAATTTTCATTTAGCTCAATATTGCACATTCATCTTACTTAGCTTGTTCATTTGCTCATAGCTTAATCTAATCTCATATTTCTTTTCAAGTTCTTTAGATTATTCTACACTTCATATTTCTTTCAAAGCATCCTTAAATTAAATTGCATTCATCCTAGCTTAAATTTAGTTTTCTCATCTTTATAGCTTTTGAAAATCCTCCATTGTAAAATCAGTCTTATGGTTGTTGGCTCTCCAATCTGAGAGCAATTAAACACCCCGTCTACACAGGAGGCAACAGGTCACTTCACGATGGATTTTAGATTGCGTAATTCATACTCTCTCTTGTAATTCAATCATGTGAGTAAGGACTATGTTGCGTGTGTGGTTGGATTAGAGGCCCACATTCACCTTCATACATTTTGGTGCCCACTATGGGGCAGAAAAGATCAATTTTTGGCCTCATTCTCAATTTTTCTAACAGGAAATTTAAGCTCTGTCGTGCGTCCATACTGTCTATGTACGGTTTCTTGTGCGAGAATCTAGAGCATATCGCTCAAAGTTTTTCCCCCCTATGGCACTCTCTCATGTGAGATTGTACTATCTCACCCTAGACCCTACACTTTCTCACGCGTTGTGGAGTACTTCCTCGCGTGAGACCTGGTCTCAGTTTTTAAAATTTTTCTAGTTTCTATCTTTCCTGTTTCAGATTTCTGACAATTTCCTATTTGCTGTTGTTTACTATTTCTCTGATTTTCATAGCATAATAGTTTTTTGCAGGATGATTTGATGAAGAACTAAAACATGCTAATGGTTTGATTGCAGGCCAATAGTTGAAGACTTGCTAAAATGTTGTGTCTTTTTCTTGCTTTCATTCACATAGTCTAAATAGGGCTCCGTTAAAATTTCTTAGGAATTTTGATAGTGAGTAGGGATTTTGGCTCTTCATTACATGGAGGTGATGACCATGAATGAACCCAAAATTCTAATGATCTTACTAATATGACAAATTCTTGGGGAAGCGAAGGAAGGTAGTGAATCTTTAGCACTTCTACTCGCCAGGGGAATAAGCTCTTCTCTCCTTGAGAGAACCAGAAACCCAAAAGCGTGTAGATTTGGTGGAGTGAAACTAACTCGATGATGAATCTTCTTGATGTGTTTGGGTGAGGAAATGGGATAGAGAAGTATGCTCTTCTCCCTTTGGGAGAACTAGAAAATCTGACCCCTGAATCTAAACCAAGTCCAGTGTCACCTTTAGAGGGCCTGCCGGAAGTTGAACCTCTGGGAACGACCCAAGTGAGTATGCACCTATCACCGGTGATTCCACCTCACTCTAATAAAGAAAGTTTTGTTGAGTCTAAAGACTCCAAAACCATGTTAACTTCCTTCTCAAGACTTTGACTATCATCTTGAGAAGGTTATGTCTGTTGTACTAAGCGGCACTGCTCCTAGCTCTGCTCGCGGGGGTGTATGACTTGGTGTGGTTGCAAGGCCCTAGCCCTGTATTAGGGGCACCAAAGGTTAGTGTGAACAAAAGCCTACTAAGAACTCTCCCTAGCTATTTGCCTACCCGGTTCACCTCCGAAAGGAGTCATAATCTTTTCCTAGGGAGGGGGAAGAATCTCTCCCATAGATTTCCATCATAGGCATACACCTGGATGCTTGAAGGTGGTTGTGACACTGGCCCTACTACAAGGATAACCTTTGAATGTACACCATTGAGTCCTTGGAAACACCAAAAACATGGGCACCCACTAGGGGGTGACATGGCTGTGTGAGGTGCACGTATGCGCATAGGCAATGGGGCAAAGGTTTTGGCTTCTCACCATTTTTTTTGTAGGACTAAGATATGTGTTTGTTATTGAGTCTTAAACATTGTCCATTCATTATCAAACAAAGACTCCCTTGATGCTATCAAGTTGCTTTGTCCTTGATAGGTCTATTAACGACTGCTTCTTGTATCACAACTGCTTGATTTGAACATTTGTGTCTTTAAACGAATGCTTGAAATCCCAAAATGAGTTTGTTGATTAAACTATTCTACAAACCTGTCAGGAAACTAGATTTTCTGTCAGACATTAGTTCAGACTATACCTCAAAATTCAACTTTAACCTCAAAAATTGTGTCAGATTGTCAAATTTTGGACTTTTCCCATGCAAGGTTTCATTTTTTAGAGCACTTCTTTGCACAAGACTTTGTTCCTTCACACGAGATTTGGTGTTCTCTTGCGTGGCATGGTACTCTCTTGCGTGAGACTGTAGCTCATTTTTCAAAAATAGAGACTTGTTTGTCATTGACTGTCTGACTTTTTACCTAATTTACTTTTTGTTTGAGGTCTATTTTTCTATTTCCCTATTGTTCACTATCAGAAATTGGTTGTCTCAAGTTAGGAATCGATCGATCTTTGCTTTGACTCATGTTGTCTCTCATTAGTTTATCTTATCTCTTTATGCTTTTTTAACTCACATTATGATAGTCTTATCTTGGCTATTCTAGCCATCTCTTTTGATGATTCATACCAGGTCCATCTTGCATCTTGGCTGTTCTAGCCATTTATCTCCTTTTCATTATCTTAGAGACAAAGTCTAGCATTATCCCGAGTCTTCTCTCATTTCATCTTCGTCTATGACTACCACGACTCAAAGTGGAAAGACTTATCCCGTTCAAAATGCTGATCAAGGTCAAAGTAAACCTCATAATCAAGAGATAGATCCTCTTGAATCTGTTGAGAAATCTGAACTTTGTGAGAGATCCTCAAATTTTTCATTGAGTACTTTGAGAGATAGTTCAGCTTAATCATCACCTTGAATCTTACAAGAGTGCTTTAATCCTTTGTTTGAATTGCAATCTGGTTTGTCATTCCAAGAACAAGACAACTCTTTTTTTCAAGACAATTCATTTTTTTGTGGCTTTGGAAGACCATTTCCTTGGATAGATCCTACTTTTGAAATCATTTATCTCACTGAAGATAGTGACTCGTTTGAAACTATTGATCCTATTAATCCTATTCACACACCAAGGTTACCTTAGCTGCACCTTTTTGACATCGTTCATATCACCTTACTGAAGCTTCAATTGCCGCACAGTCTCACCTTGAAAAGATGGGAACCAAGAACCCATTTGACTTTCAACTAGGCAAGTACAGTCAAACTTATGACCAATCTCAGAATAATCAACATCATGGTCAATCTTCTAATGACCAAAATTAGACTCACCAAAATCAATCTCACAATGATGATCAATCTTGAAACAAAGCTCAAGGCGATCGCCAAGTAGCATATAACTATTGCCCTCCTCCATATGATCAAAACCAAGATGATCAACAAGATCAAATTTTGAGCATTTATGAGATCCTTGGTAATGAGGATGATGTAATCACTCAAAATGATATAAATGCTATGAAGGCTAACAAGAGTCTCATTAAAATGATGGAAATCATCCTTTTAGAGGAAAAGGAAAAGTACTTTCTTGAGTTGGCTCAACAAGGGGCCAAGCTACCCCCAAATTTCCAAGTTGAAACTATTGTAAATAAAGAAGAAGAAAATGAAACCACTAAGCTACAAAAGATGATGCAGAGTATGCAAGATTAGATTACCCAATTGGAAAAAGAAAAGGATAAATCCACACAACAATTCACATTGGATAGTATATGTCCTTTTCCATTTGATAAGAATATTTGCATGCCTCCTTTCCCAAAAGGAGTGGAGTTGCCCAAATATGACAAGTACATGGGTACAACCGATCCCCAAGATCATCTGAGGGAGTTTGGTGCTTTTTCTATAGAATTTATGCATGATCAAACTTATCTTATGAGACTCTTTCCCCATAGCTTGGGTAGGCCAACTATGGAGTGGTTTTGTCAATTGCTTCCTGGCATTAAGACTTTTGATGAAATCACTAATCTTTTCCTTCAGCATTACTCTCACAACATTCAACATCCTGTCAACATTCACAACTTGTGTAACTTGAAACAATGAAAGGGAGAGTCTTTCTTGTCTTTTCTCCAAAGGTGGAGACAAGTTTGCACGAAGTATCCTCATAAATTGCCTGAATCTAAGAAACTTGATATCTTTTTGGACAATCTTCTCCCAAACTTTGGATATCAGGTACAACTACAAGGTCCTTTGACATTTGATAACATGATTAAATAGGCTATGAGGATAGAAGCTTTCATGATTAAAAAGGGAGAGTTAACTCTGAATAAGGACAATAAGCAAGGATTCTCCATGAACAAGGATAAAGGAAAAGCTGTCAACAAGAATAGAGATGTTGTAAATGATGGAGTGGTTGATAATGTCATTACAAAGCCTTCAAAGCCTATCTTTAATCTTACTTCTAGTATACAAGTGGCTAAAACTGTTGAAAAGACCACAACGGATAATCAACAAAATTCAAGATTTTCTAGGAACAAACCTTGGGCCCCTCGACGTAAACATGACTTCACCTCTTTGGGAGAGCCTCTTGATGTGGTCTTTAAAACTCTTATAGAGAATTAGGTTCTCACTCCTTTGGAAAAGCATCTTTATGACCCACAACCAAGACCTCATTGGTGGAATGATAATACTTATTGTGACTATAACCAAAATATTGGTCATAAGACATCTACTTGTCTTCAGCTGAAACACAAAGTTCAAGATCTCATTGATAATGGTGACATTCTTGTGGAGAATCATAATAAGAATTTAGACCATTAGGCGTTTAAGAATCCTTTTCCTCCACATGAAAAAGGAGAGTCTTCCACACCTAAGAACAACAACGCCAAAGCTAACTACACGTACACTGCTACTGATAATGTCATCAATATGATTGAGCCTGTTGGAGTTGAGTATTATGACATGATCACTTCTAAGGGGAATGGTGATGCTCACAAACCCAGGACTTCCTTCATTTTATGTAGTTCTACATCTCGTTCATTTGAATCCGAAAAAACTCAAGATTGTGCTAATGTTGTTACCCAATCATGTGGAAGAGTTATTTTGAAAGGTTTTGATCCTTTGAAGCAAACTGTAGATAAGGATTCTTTGAAACAAACTATAGACAAGTATGCTTCGAAAAAAACTATAGACAAGGTTTCTCTGAAACAAACAATGGATAAGACTGCTGCTGGTCCTACCAACAAAGCTTCAAAATTGACTCCTATGCCTAGCACCGCTAGTTATAGTATTTTAGATCAGCTCCAGTGAACCAATGCTTAGATTACCATTTTTGAGTTGTTGAAAATCTCACCTACTCATAGGAAGATCTTGGATAAAGCCCTCGTTGAGGCAAATTTTCCCAAAGATCTTGATCTCAATCAGTTCCAATCTATGGTGGGTCATCTAACTTCACCGCATTATTTGTCCTTCTCTGAAGAAGATGATCAGTCTTTGAGCCATCTGCATAATGCTCCCTTGCATATATAGGTCATGATAGGTCCCAACTGTGTCCATCACGTGCTTATAGACAATGGTGCTGGTCTCAACATCTGTTCTGCTAAGTTGCTTACTTAGCTAGGTTATGATGAGGATTGGATAGACTCTCACAAAAATATTACCATCAAAGCTTATGATGAAGAAGAATGCAAATCCCAAGGCCTAGTTGTGCTACCTATACATGTAGGACCCATTGAGAGAGATGTTACTTTTCAGGTCCTTGATATTCCTCTTGCATACAACATCTTGTTGGGTAGGCCATGGATTCATGAGATGCAAGCTGTTCTATCTACTTATCATCAATGCATCAAGTTTATTTTCCATGGCATGGAAGTCACTATTCTTGCTAACACCAATTATTCTTGCAATACCCTTGTGCAATCTGCTAATAGTTTGGTTCCAACAAATAGAGAATCTACTGAGTTCTATGATGCTAAGCTTAGAGAAATGAAACAAACTTTGAAAATTAAGGATACAGGCATGGGAGAGTACCGAATGGAACTTGTGCTATCTCTAGCTTCTTTGCCTCCATCTCCACATTCTTATGGGAGACCTTCTGAGAATAATAAATCTGCTACTAGCTCTCCTCATATTGTTTATGATGGTTCCTTTGTCAAGGCTACAACACCTTTATAGGATGAGGATGAAGAAAGAGCTATCAAGGCTTGGATTTATAAAGTGAAAGAAATAGCTGAGCAGAATACTCCTCCTCCAGATTAAGAAAAAGAACCCTATAGTGAAGGCTTCAAGATCATGAAGTGCTTTGGATACAAGGGGAGTGGTCCAATAGGGATAAATGACAATGGTTTTCTGAAACCCATTGAAGCTACAAGTCACCACTCAAAGGACACTACCGGCCTAGGCTTTAAAAAGACTCCCTTCCATTTAGGAACAAATAAATTTGTGTCTATACTTGAACCTGAACCTGAGTTAGAATCTAAAGATACTATACCAGAGGTAAATCCAAAGACTAGCTCTGATGGAGACATCTTTCCTTATCCCATACCTCCAAATCTTGCTGCACTCTTTGAAGAGCCTGATGAGCCTATCGTACCTGTTCATATGGTGGAGACTAAGACTGATATTGATACTTATTCTAAGGCTAGTTCTGATAAAACCTCTTCAGTGCATGAATTCACTTATGAGCAATGGAAAGAAACATTGGCTAATGATCCCCATTTCACAGGCGAATGATATGTATTCCCACATTTTCAAAAGAGGTATGAACAAGAAAAACTTCAGCAAGTTGTTAATGCCACCAAAAATGATAATGCATCTGATGATGATGCTAGTGCTAATGGAATTCTTGCATCAAGTATTGACTCACATGAATATGAGTTTGAATCTTTGTTTGCTGCTACTTTTGATGTAGACATAGATACTATTCATGTATATGAGAGACTCCTTGAAGTAGGTGAAGGGTCTAGCATTAGGTCACAAAAATTAGATGCCATTGGTGTTAACATGTCCTCTACTTCCAACGTAAGTTCTCATAGGGATTCGAACGCCCCTTTAGACAAAATTTCTTTAGGCCTTGACTTTCTCATCAGTGCTTTTGATGGCTATACCATGAACACAATTGAACTAGCCACTACGACTCTTTTCCTCTACCATCCCGATCTCATAAACTGGAACTCCCCTCCTCATCCAATGAAGTCCTAATGTTCTAGAATGATTATGATCTAGCATGTTACCTCAATGCTATTGAACCTATAATGTCTTCCACTAGTGAAAGTAGTGTTAGCATGACAGAGGGGGATATCAAGTATCTTAGTCAAAAAATTAAAAGAATAAAAAATAGAAGCTCTGATGGTGAAAACCACGTTGTGGCAGTATCAGATCCAAAAAATAGTAAAAATAAAAGACATATCCAAGGGTGAAAACCTCTCTAAGGCACCCAAGGATGAGATACTTGATACTCTACTAAGCCATTTTCAAGAGAGATCATTAGTTTTGATTGAGCTGACATAGCTAGTGAATTTGGGTACAGAGGCTGCTCCACAAATCATACATCTAGCACAATCATTGTCTACACAAGAAAAGGAAGAGTTCACTAGCTTCTTTCAGAGCAAGAAAATAAACTTTGCATGGACCTATTCTGATATGCTTGGATTGGATCCCAATCTCATCATGCATCATCTATCCATTGCACCAGGTGTCAAGCCTGTTAAGCAGAAGTTTCGAAAGATGCACCCTCATGTGGCACTTTTGGTTAAAGCTAAACTAGAGAAGCTCCTTAAAGCTGGTTTTATAAGAGCAATTGATTATGTTGAGTGGATTTGAAACATTGTTCCAATCACTAAACATGATAAATCCATTCATGTGTGTACAGACTTTCGGGATCTAAACAAGGCATGTCTAGAAGATGACTTCCCACTACCAAACATTGACATGATAGTAGACATGACAATAGGTTATGAGATGTATTCCTTGATGGATGGCTTCTCTGGCTATAATCAAATCAAAATATTGCTAGAGGATCAACAAATACTGCTTTCACATGTGCCTGGGGCACTTTTTGCTGGAATGTCATGCCTTTTGGGCCTAAGAACGCTGGAGCAACATATCAAAGAGCTGTCACTACTATTTTTCATGATATGATGCATAAGACAATGGAGGACTATGTGGACAATACTTTAGCCAAGAGTATGCAGCAAAGAACTCACCTTGAATATTTGGGTCCCATTCTTGACCACTTGGAGTAGTTTAGTCTCAGACTTAATCCCAAGAAATGTGCATTCGGTGTCACTTCCAGAAAACTCTTGGGTTACATTATTTCAGCTAAAGGTATAGAGGTTGATCCAAAAAAAGTGCAAGCTATTATGGAAATGCCTCCTCCTAAAAACATAAGTCAGATGAGAGGTCTTCAGGGAAGGCTACAATCTATTTGGCGGTTCAATTTCCAGTTGGCTGACAAATCACAACCATTAATAAAACTCTGCATAAAGGTGTAACCTATGAATGGAATGAACAAAGTGATAAGGGACTCACTCAAATAAAATAATATCTTGCTAATCCACCTATTCTGATGCCTCCCATTCATGGGAAGCCACTTATACTATACATCTCAGCCACAAGCATGTCTTTTGGTGCTCTTCTAGCTCAAGAAGATCAGAACAATAAAGAGAGAGCTATTTACTATATCAGCAAAACATTGGTTTCCTATGAGATGAAAAAGATTGTCTAGCTGTAGTGTTTGCATCTCAGAAACTATGATATTATATGTTGGCTCACACTATGAGGCTTATTGCAAAAATTGATCCACTAAAGTACTTATTGAGAAAGGCTTCCCTCACGGGTAGATTAGCTAAATGGGTTATGATTCTTTGTGAGTTTGACATTGAATATTTGGAAAGAAAAGCTATTAAAGGACAAGAAATTGCTAATCAGTTGGTAGAGGCTCCTCTAAAGGATCACTAGCCTTTAAGCATTGAATTCCTAAATGAATCCATCATGCTTCTCATGCATTATTCTTTGAGTATGTTCTTTGATGGATCATTTACTTAGCAAGGATCAGGTGCAGGCATCCTGTTTATAACACCTTAGAGGTACTCATTGCCAAAAGAATATAAAATGCTATTTCCCTACATAAACAACATAGCTGAATATGAAGCTCTCATTAATGGTATGAAGATAGCCATTGAATGGCATGTGGATGAGCTCAAATTTTTTGGAGACTCTCAGTTGATCATTAATCAAGTCAATGATGTCTATCAAACAAAGGATGACAAGCTAATACCTTACAAAATAATGGTGGATGATCTCAAGCTGTAATTTGCACACATTTTCTTCCAACAAATTCCAAGAGTAGATAATAAGGTGGCTGATGCCATGGCTACTCTTGCTTCAATGCTACAGATGCCTGAAAATGATTACAGACATGAATTCTTGGTGGAAACATTATGCTACCCTGCCTATGACATTCCTGAATCCAGGATGATCTGTTCAGTCATTGGACATGACTCATCTCGCTACCACCACATCTTTTCCTACCTTCATGATCAAATCATTCTCGACACCTATACCTAAAATGAGAAATGTCACCTCATTCATACTACTTCACGGTATGTTATCATAGCAAATGACTTGTATAGACGGGGTCTAGACGGAACTCTCCTTAGGTGTCTAGAACCTGATGAGTCCAAACGTGCGCTAGCTAAGGTACATGAAGGTATCTATGGCTCTCATTCAAGTGGTCTGACGTTAGCTCATAAACTTATTAGAGAAGGTTACTACTAGCCAGATATGGAGAAAGAAGCTATTCAATATGCCAAGACATGTAAGCAGTGCCAATATCATGGGAATCTGATCCATGCTCTTGCTAAAGAGCTTATTCCTTTTATTAGTTTTTGGCCATTTCAACAATGGGCCTTTGACATGGTAGGACAGATTCACCCTTCCTCTTCAAGAGGACATAAATTCATAATCACTTCTATAGATTACTTTACCAAATGGGTTGAGGCAGTTCCCCTGTCTATAGCTGATGGCAAGTCTATTGCTATGTTTATTCTAAACTACATCATTTTCAGATATGGTGTACCCTCATCTATTATCATTGAAAATGGGGGACAATTCAAGAACAAGGACTTGATAGACTTATGTACCAAATTTAGAATCATTCAGCATTGGTCATCTATCTATTATCCTCAGGGTAATGGACAAGAAAAAGCTTCTAACAGGACAATTCTAAAAATCTTGCATCGAACAATTCATAAATCTGGTAGAGATTGGCATCTCCAGATTAATCCAGCTTTGTGGGCCTACAGAACAAGTATCCAAACACCAACGGGGGTGACTCCCTTCACCTTGGTTTATGGAGCAGAGGCAATATTACCTATTGAGGTTGAGATTCTGACATTGTAAATTTCTTTGAGGGGCCTCATCATTGATGAAGAAAATAGAATATCCCAACTTCAAGAGCTTGAGTTACTTGATGAACATCAGAAGGTGGCATTTGATAATATTTTAGCATACTAGAAGAGAATATCAAAAGCATACAATAGGAAGGTCAGACAAAGGGAATTCCAAGTGGGTGATCTCATCCTGAGAGAAAACCCCAAGAATCAGCAACAGAGGGTTCAGAAAGGGAAATTTGAACCAAACTAGCTTGGTCCATATGTCATTACTGTAGCATTTGGATTTGGTGCTTATCGACTCTCTACCATTGAAGGAGAAAAACTCAAAGAGCCAATCAACGCTCTTCATTTGAAGAAGTTCTAAAGTTGACATTCTCTATGTGCTCCTGTACGTACTTATTAGTCCTGAAAAAATCCCAAAAAATGGTATATTTGCAAAAAATCCTAAAAATTGCAAAATGTCCTAAAAAAATGATCATCTTAGTGAAAACCTAGAAAATAGGCACTTTGATGTATCTATTATCTTGGTGAAAACCTGGTAAATAGGCACCTTGATAATACTAAAAAAAAAATAGAAAATTTGAAAAAAAAAAGAAAAGAAAGAAACATGTGCATTTCATACATTTCTATCCATACATCTAAGAATATAGAAACATCTCATAAACATCAATATCTCAAAGCAATATATCAACACGTATGATGATATAAAATTGTCAATCTCATAAATATATCTCAAATAATGTCATGTACAAAAGAGGAGGTGCTACTGAAGCACAGTATCAAAAATGGGCTACAATGTACAAATGTATCAAAAGATGCTAACTAGGTCCTGCACCACTTGTAGGAGGTGGTGGTAGTGGTCTCTAGGGAAGAGGCATCAGTCGCTATGGAGGTGTCTGTGATGCTTGTGGAGGTGCCTACTATGGAGGTACTAGTGGTGGTGCTTGCGGAGCTCCAACATACTCGGCGAATGGTGGCACCTGCTTTGATAGATTTGGAATGACACCATAGTAAGCTGCATAATAATATGCTGCCTGAGTAGCCTCATATCTCATCTCAATCCTCAACTATGCTAGCTCCTCCTGTACCTATCTAAGCTTAGCATCCCTATCAGCTACATGGGTCTCTTCCCTGATGACTCGAGTGTGATAGTCATCACACTCTCACTAGACCTGGTGAACTCTCTCGTAGCTCTTCTTGAGAGCCTCCTATAGCTGTAATATACCTGCTCCAGCTGGAATATCAGGCATGTTTGTATCATCATCCAGTGATGCCTGTTATGATGTATCACCCATACACTACCTAGTGGATCTCTACTGTGTACCACTACTCCCATCTCTTGGATCTAAACCCATAGTCCTAGTAGGGATGCTAGTCTATCCTACTCTAGGTCTCAATACCCTATTTTGTACCTGTTGTATAGGCTGCTATACTGGTGCCTACTGTGGTACTTGCTGAGTTGGTGGCTGCTGCTATGGTACCTACTACAACTACACCGACTGCTACTATGCTCCTATACCTACAGGATCTGTAAACCTCAGATGAGATGTGCAATCAACTAATCCCTATATGCAGGTGTCACCCTTACATTGGTGACATCCACCATGTAATCCCATCGCGTAGCTAGGATGCGTGCTTCTATCATACACCGCCTAGGATCTAATCTTGCATGCCACCCCTTCTCCTCATCAAAGAAGTGAGCATAAGGGCAGTACTCCTGTGATATGTCCTACTACCTACCAAACTAGCACAGGACACATGTGACAAAAAAATGCTCTATAGTGTGAATGCTCCATCCAATCAGTGGATGTGATATAAACATATAAGAAATCTCTCTCTGAGCATCGTCCCAAGGCTCAATAGCCACCCAGGGTCTCCAAACTACAGTTTCCATATCATCTAGCTGTCCTCTCCACTGCTCTATCTTGCCTAGCAAAGGCTGGGTCATGACACCTGAGTACCTGTATATATAAGGCTCCAACGCCTATCGTGTATCATGGAAAATCAGCTTGCACATGGGGAGATGCTCCTAGGCCCAGATCTGTAGAACAAAAACACCTACCGTCATGGTCCTCACGCCCTGGTATACAATCTCATGCATCTCATGATACATGTGTGCAAGCATGCACTCTCCCTATCCAAATCTAATTGTTGGTCTGGACAACATCCTCTGCAGCATCGTCCCCCAGTCGCACTCTAGACCATGCTGACCTTGATCTGGAACAAGGTAGTAGCTCAAGAATATCACAAGTACAATAGGGAATGAATAAGCACCCCCGTATCTGCACATCAGATTCTCCTAGGAGATGGCCTAGCCCATCACTAGATCATCCCTTAAGATAGTCCTCAAGGCTACTGTACCCTACTACGGTTGTGTATCATACTCTACACGAGTACCATGGATGGGTATCCTCAGGATCCTATATATATCCTTGGGAGTCATAGTCATCCCCCCCATCGAAAAGTGGAATGTGTTCATCTCTGAATGGAAATGCTCTACAAGTGTAGTAAGAAGATCGTGATTTACCTAAATGTCGAGTAGATCATGCAAGTATCCCAAACCAAGTGCATCAATGTGAGCATCCTCTACATCCATCAATCTTTGAACTAATGTTGTAATGATGGGATGGTGCATCCTGAAGATGAGATCGGGGAAGTCAACCTACAAAGCAAGCGGTGACATTGGATTAGTATCTCACACATGATGATTTTCAACACGACAACAACAAATGTAGCAAGGCATCTATCCTCGACAAGACTCTACAACATTGTACTTGGATGATTCTATAATTGGACAAATTTTAACAAAGGATTCAAACTTTGCAGTAGTGTTTCGCACGAGGAAACTATTTTCTTGCGCGAGATAGGACTTGACCTTGCGCGAAGAGGAGAAAGCTCGCGTAGGACCAGCTTTCAGCTCGTGCGAGCTTCCAGACAGAGCCCGCATCAACTCGCATGAGGAAACCATTGTCTCACATGAAGGGAGACCTAGGCCGACATGAGGAAACTACTTCCTCATGTGAGATTAGAAGAACATGACTCAAACCTAGCTAGATCTTCCTAATTCTACCTAAAAAGTAGTACAAATTGAAATACAAGGAGGTTTATCGACTACTTACAAGTGCGTCATGCTCTGGTGGCCGAGCGTGTCATTGGGAGTGCTTGAATTGGTGCATATGAAGTGGAAGACCCTCCATTTTTCTCTCAAAGCTCAAAATCAAAAGAAGATGAAAGTGAATAATGACTTGAAAATGACCCTTCTAGGCCTTATATAGCTTTTGACCTAATTTTCAAAAGTGCTCCATTTTGTGCAAAAATTGCACCCTTGGCTAAATCGACTGCTCTGAATCCATTTTCGGGATCAAAATCAAAATTTGACATCTCTAGATAGCTCAAAATTGTGTTTTAAATTCTGAGATCCTTTGGGATTGGATACTTGTGCATTCAGCCTTCTGGCATCATTTTCCTACCGGACCCTCATTTTTGCATCATGTTCTCAAAATCTTTGCTCTTTTCAACCATGGTCAAACTTGGTCAATAGAACCTCTGCTTTGCTCTGATTTGCTTCTGCAACTTCTCAAATCTAGTCTAATTGCTTCTGCTTTGCAACCTCTTGCTGTCAATCATCCTTTGATGTGTCGTCTTTCAATTTCACTCCCGAGGGGGCAAGATGATTGCATCATTGAATATTTTCTAATCAATTCTTGAATTAGTCTGATCTGAATCATCAGTTCTCATCACTTGGGGCATCTTGGTGCCTCACATCTGGTCATCTTATCATCTATCTTTTAGGTATCTGAGCAATCTAACTCGGAACCTCAAGAATCAAGCTTCATTTTGGAGATGGTTCTCGAAATCTTTTTAGGTATTGGGGCAATCTAACCCTAATTCCTGGGAGTCAAGCTTCATTCTGGGGATGGCTCTCAAAATCTCTTTTGGACCGTTATCTGGGCAATCTAACCTGGGTCTCAGAGGGCTAAGCTTCATATTGGGGCAATCTAACCCTGATTCTAGAGATATTCCTAAATCTACATCTTCATCAATTGGCATTGGGGCAATCTAACCTTGATTCTAGTTCTCTTCTAAGACTGTTGTCTTCACAATCTAACTTGGACTTAGGAAATTCTCATCATCTGTCACTTCAGACTATTCTTTGAATCAATGCACTGTTTGCACATCAATTCAAAGAGGGGCAAATGTAATACCCCAAAATTGGCACCTAATAAATTCAATCAATTTTGGTGCATTTTCATCAATTTTACATCTCCAAAGTCTTGGTTTCCTAGGTAATTTTCTCTCTCCTACCTGACTTGACTTGATGTCAAATGAAAAAACCCTAAATTGCATTAATCAAATACTAAAATTAATTCCTAAAGTCTATGACTTAATTACCTAAATTACCTCTATGATAAATTAATTTAATCCTAAAGTCCTAAGTACTTGGAATTGTATTAAATCTACCCCCTTTAGCTAATTACCCATAAAAATGAATTAATAATTGCTTGATTATTCGAATGGACACTCATTTTGAATTAAGAATTCAAGATATTTGAAAATTCCCCTATGTGGCAAATTCTATTCTTTTAATTAAGTAATTCGATGCTTTTTTTTCTCAAATGGGAATGAAGAGGCAGGAGTTTTAAAGCAAGAACCTCTTCACTCCCTCTCCGGGCTTCTCTATTTAATGGACCTCATTTTTCATTTGAAGGAGGCAATTTTGGAGAGTAACTAAACTATAGTCTTTTTGTGTCTCAATTTCATTAAATCAAAGCTTTTTTTGCATATTAGTATAATTTTCATTTAGCTTAATATTGCACATTCATCTTACTTAGCTTGTTCATTTTCTCATAGCTTAATCTAATCTCATATTTCTTTTCAAGTTCTTTAGATTAATCTGCACTTCATATTTCTTTCAAAGCATCCTTAGTTTAAATTGCATTCATCCTAGCTTAAATTTAGTTTTCTCATCTTTATAGCTTTTGAAAATCCTCCATTGTAGAATCAGTCTTATGGTTGTTGGCTCTCCAATCTAAGAGCAATTAAACACCCCGTCTACATAGGAGGCAACAAGTCACTTCACGATGGATTTCAGATTGAGTAATTCATACTCTGTCTCATAATTTGATCATGTGAGTAAGGACTATGTTGCATGTGTGGTTGGATTAGAGGCCCACATTCACCCTCATACACATAATGTATGTCATAATGGGGGGGTCTTGATTACTCCATCCATCTATGCATATTTTTTTCATCTCTTTTGGGGGAGGGTTTTTTCCCATGAGGTTTTCCCTCTTTCTCCACTTTATGAGAGATTTCATTGCACTGATATTGCATTTTGTATATGGGTACCTAACATGTCCTAGTAGCCGGGACCCATCTTGCATTGTCATCTAGCATTGTGAGCTTAAGTGCATTCCCCTAATTTGCACTTAAGAGGGGGTGCTAGTGTAATTAAGTATTTACTAATTAAACTTTACTTAAGTTTACTTAGGATAATGCATTTGTATATTTGTTGTCATTGAGACAGCTAGGAGTTTGTATTTTATTGTAGCACATGGTTATGAGAAATTTAACTTTACATGGTGATAGTTGTCATCTCATACCTCTTTGTGTGTGAGATCCACCTTTAGTGCTCTTATCACATTATCATCCTATCATTGTTGCACATGTTGCACATAATTTGACATAGAATATAGGATGATCCACCTTTGGTTGATATGTGATTCCACCTAGTGTGGTTGATAGCTTATCATCTCCTTATCATGTAGTCTTATCTCATTGCAAATATATTCAAGCACTACTACTTTGTGTTTATCCATTCTATTTGATGATATCATCTTATCTCTCTTGTGCTATCTCTTGAGCTTCTAGATCTTGGCATTTTATTCTTTTCCTTAGGAAAATTATTACAAATTTATTCCATGAGTAATCTTAGTAAAATGGGTTGTGAGTTGATGTGTAAACTAGTGACACCTAAGATGGATATGCTCGCATGAAGGGTCTAGCTATTGAAAGGCTAAGATAGGGAGTTTCCTTTAAGTGGGGTGTGTAATGTGATGTTA
This sequence comes from Chamaecyparis obtusa, assembly GCA_027943335.1. Lineage (NCBI taxonomy): Eukaryota > Viridiplantae > Streptophyta > Pinopsida > Cupressales > Cupressaceae > Chamaecyparis > Chamaecyparis obtusa. The sequence goes on along the minus strand of BSBK01009251.1, from coordinate 149,418 downwards.
ATAATTTTGTGAAGATGTTCATATGTTAATTAAAATGGACACTTGTTTAGTGCGCATGTTTAATCACTAATGTTAATTTGAAATTAAGAAAGAAATTATTTACTGATGCCCAATTCACGTGACTAGGTGATTTATATTTGTTATAATGAGTTCTAAATTATATTTTTCATATTTAATTACTTTGTATATTTATATCACGTGACTAATGTTTATATCAAGTGCGTAAGCATCCCATGGACAATAGGAAGGGGAGGTAACTTGGTGATCCTTTTTCTAATCCACTTCATCCAACCTAGCATGTTGCAGAGGCTAAGGTCTTTTGTTATGTGTTTTTTTATTACATAGAGATTTGTGTGTTAAGATGTTGTGTGAATATTTGATGTGCTGCATTTTTATGTAAAGAGTTCATGTGATGTGTTGTTACATTAAAAAAAATTGAGTTATAAAAGTTCAGTGTGATCACAAGTATAAGTCATGTTGTAAGGTTACGCCATTTTGATTTTGGAATTATGACCAAATAGTAGAGTAAGTTTAGATTATTGTGGGAAATAAATATTTTGTGGGAAACCAATATTTATCCCCTTGATTAAATAATTTTATTGATCCACTTTCATTATACAAGGTGTTTCCTAACCCCCTAGGTCATAGGACTATGGGATGGGACCATTTTGGAGGTCTTAAATTTAGTGATATGAGATTTTTAACCTTTCTCTTATTCTCATTTTAAAGTATAAAGAGTTTGAATACATGAGAAATATGGAGATAAGGTAGGGGATTTTGATTGATGGTTGTGTGCTATAATCAATTTTGAATATACATGTGTGATTAGAGGAATCGTTAAGTACATAACCCACAAGTTTATTGTGTATTTAGAGGCATAAGCATGGGTGATTAAGGGGTTTTCATAATTGATTAAATAAATATATTTTGGCGCAATCATTATTGATACATTTTGTGAAATCTCTCTATTTTATCCTCGTGGAGGTAAATTATTTCTCCGGGTGAACCCACAATAGTGGGTTACACTTTTTCGGAGGAACAAATTCATCCTAAAAAGTGCGATCCATGAAATCTACTCACCCTAGTTTCGATCACAACTAACCTAAAATTTTGATCGGAAGTAAGTTACTTTCGATCGAAAGTACTTCCCTACTTTCTATCGAAAGTAAATTCCTTACTTTTGATCAAAAGTTAGGAAGTATAGTTTTGGTGGGGTTTTTAACCCCGTCAAAATTGTCACTTTCACAATTTTGGTGGGGTTCAAAGTTGTGGGGCTTCCGACTGTCGAATGTCATTTTTTGAGGTATTTTATTTTTTATATGTATTATTTATTATTTTTAATATATATTTTCAATATATATATATATATATGTATATATGCATGTATATGTGTATATGTGTATGTATATGTATGTATATATGCATGTATATGTATATCTATTCATGTATATATCATGTATATATACATGTATATGTATATACATATGTACATGTATATACATACACATATGTATATACATACACATATATACATGTACACACACACACACACATATATATGCATGTATATAAACATTTATATACACATGTATATGTATATATACATGTATATATATATGTGTGTGTGTGTATGTGTATATACATGTATATGTATATGTATATATACATGTATACATGCATGTATACATATATATATACATGTATATACACATATGATTATCTTTTGAGGTAATGATGAAATGAGAAATAAGTTTTCTAACGAAATGAAAAGTGAGTTTGAAATGTTAATGATTGGTGAAATGAAATTCTTCCTTGGTATGAAAATAACTCAAAATGAACATGGTATTTTAATCTCACAAACTATGTATCTTAAGGAGTTGCTAAAGAAGTTTGGAATAGAGGATTGTAAACTTGTTGTGACACCTATGGTGACTAGGTGTAATCTTTCCTCTACTGATGAATCTAAAAGTTCTTTTTAGATTAATTATAGGTCCACGATTGGAGGTTTGCAATACTTGGGACACACTATGCCAAACACAACAAGTGAAGTTGCAATTATTATGATATTCTAAGTTGATCCTAAGGAGACTCATTTTTTTCTTGTTAAAATGATATTCATATATCTAAAATGAATAGTGGAATATGGTTTATAGTATGATAAATTTGATGATTTCACACTGCATGCTTATATTGATGCAGATTGGGCATGAAGTGTGGATGACAAGAAGAGAACTACTGGAGGATTATTTTTCCCTGGGAAAAGGTTGGTCTCTTAGTTGAGAAAAAAATAGGATTGTATAGCTTAGTTTACTACTGAGTCAAAGTATGTGCTTGTTGCCATAAATTGTACATAGATTGTGTAGATGAAGAAAATGCTAAAGGACATTGGGGTAAGCTTTGAAGAGCCTATTGTAATACATTGTGATAATACAAGTATAGTAAACATGTCAAAGAATCCAGTGATGCATTATAAAATTAAACATATTTCAATCAAATATCATTTCCTAAGTGAGAAGGTTACAAAGAAGGAGGTTAGGTTGGAATACATCACTATAAAGGAGAAGATAGAAGATATTTTCACTAAACCCTTACCAAAAGATAATTTTGAGTACCTCATAGGTATGCTTGGGGTGAAAAACCTTCCTTGTGAGAACTCAATGATGCAGGGATGCATTAGTCTAGTGGCTATTAGAGCTCTATCACTTTCTAGATTAGATGCTTGGATCTACCCCTCAGGGGGAGTGATTGCATGTACATAATAGAGCATACTTGGGTGACGGAGCACTTGATTTTTTATAGGCATGAAGATTGGAAAAGGATACATCTTGCAGAGGTGGGATGTGTAGAAATAGGGAATAAGAATACCTTTGGAATCCTTTTCCATTCATCTCAAAGGGGGACTATTGCAAGTGAAAAACTATTACTATGTTAGGGGGAGCGCTGAAGAGGATATTGAGGAGGTCGTATTAAAAGGCCTATTTTTTGGGTTGATGGTTTTTCACATATGTTTTTATCAATGCCAAAGGGGGATATTTCTATAATTTTTTTATGTTTGAGATGCTGACATTCATTTTTTGTCATTGATGTCAACATATGTTTTAGTTGGTTTTATTAGGAGTCTCAGACAAACTGATTATGATAGGAACAGACAGATCTAGGGGCCCTATGTTTCCTTGTATCCTTGACCTTTATAAGATCATTCTTATGAATTGATCTACTTTACTATGAGAATGTTCTTATCACATACTCCCACTAAAGTGGGGGCTAGATATACTATCCTAAAAATTTAGCACCCATGATTAAATGGTTTATTAGGACCTATTAGACACATTTTAGCAATTTTGAGATTTGAATGTTCATTATGCTTGATCTTGGAAAGTTGATTCTTTATCTCCTGCACATTTACACTCTCACTAATCTCTAATTTAATTTTGAGGCCATTTTTCATGGGACATGTCACTAATAGTGACATGTTCTTCAGAAATGTCACCAATGGTGACTTATTCCTGGGTTTTAGGGCCCAAATTTTATGCAGAGGTTGATGCTAGGGTTTCCTTAGGAGTTTTTATTTTGTGGCCAACCTCAATTAAATTTGAATCCTTGAATGATTTAGTTAGTATAAAAACCCATTATCTCTCCTCATTTTGATATGCATTCATGATCTATAACTTTTTCAATCAAGCTATCAATTTTTCAAGAAATTAAGATCAATTGGATTCAAGATTTGACTATGTGTTTTAGCTAAAAGGGGTGAATTTAATTTAATTAAAGTGCTAGGACTTTGCAATTAAATTGATCGATCATAGGGTTTATTTGGCCAATTATAGTCGATATTTCAAAATTAAATATAACTTGTGATTGATGCAGATTTAGGGTTTTCTGCATTTGACACTTAGTCAAGTAGGGCCAACTAAGATATCAAAATTGCCTAGTATAATAGGACTTTGATGATTCAGAAAGTCAATAGAATGAGACTAAATGCAACAAAATTGGTTAGGGCTGGAAGATGCCAATTTCGGGGTATTACATTTTGCCCCTCTTTGAATTGATGTGTGTGCAACACATTGATTCAAAGAATAGTCTGATGCGATGATTTATGAAAGTTTAAGACTATCTCCACAATAAAACTATCTTATGAAATATAGGTTAGATTTCCCAGACATCGATTAGGTTATCATCCTTCATGAGACTATCCCAGAATGAGGCTCAATCCTTAGGAGTAAGAGTTAGATTGCCTTGATACCCATCCATTGTAGAACTATCTCTAGAATGAAGCTTAGTCCTCCAAAATCTAGGTTAGATTGCCAAGATATCGGTTAAGAAGAGTTTTAGAATCATCTCCAGAATGAAGCTTAGTCCTACAAAATCTAGGTTCGATTGCCAAGATATCTATTAAGAAGAGTTTCAGAATCATCTCCAGAACAAATCTTGATTCTCCGAGATCTAGGTTAGGTTGCCCAGATACCTAGCAGTGAGATTTTGAGAGCCATCTCTAGAATGAAGCTTGATCCTTAGGGATCTAGGTTAGATTGCCTGGATACCTTGCAATGAGATTTTGAGAACCATCTCCAGAATGAAGCTTGATCATCAGGGATCCAGGTTAGATTGCTAGGATACCTAGCAGTAAGATGACAAGATGTAAGCCACAAAGATGCCCTTAGTGATTCGAGATCATGGAACATTGAATTTTGACTGTTAGGTATGAAAAACTAAACACGCCCCAAGTGATGACATGCCCCTAGCAATGAGGACTTTTTTTTATTTAGATCAGATTGATTTGAGAATTGATTTGGTGAGATTCAATGATGTAATCATCATCTTGCCCCCTCGGAAGTGAAATTGAAAGATGAAATGTCAGAGAGGTGATTGATAGCCATAGGTCATAGATATCGATTGAATTGGAGGTCTAGAAGAATTTAGAATAGATTACAGAAGATTTGAGAAGATTCAGAAGTGATCTGGAGTGATTTTGAGGTCTGGCTAACCAAGTTTGATGAAGGTTGACCAAAGTTGACTAGGGTTGACTTTTTATGAAGAAGTTGAAGATGTCAAGAAAATGATGATGTGATGTGATTCTAACAAGAATGCGACATCAGAAGGTTGACTACATAGGTGTTTGATCACGTCAGTCCCATAATATTTAAAATGTGATTTTGAGATATGTAGAAGTGTTAGATTTTGATTTTGATCTTGAAAATGGATTCAAAGCGGTCAATTTAGCCAAGGGTGAAGTTTTTGTGCTAAACGGAGCACTTTTGAAAATTAGGTCAAAACCTATATAAGGCCCAAAAGGGTCATTTTCAATTCATTTCAAACCTTTGACTTTGTGAAAAGAGCTCTGAGTGAAAATGGTGGGAGTTCCTATGAGATCACATCGATTCGAGTATTCGAGTCATTAGAGCTAACTACCAACATATGATGCACCTGTAAGTAGTCACAAACATTGTTGGTATTTTAAATTTTGAATAATTTTGATAGATTTATTAGTTTTTAGCACATTTTTAGGAATCAAGCCGTGGGTTCTTGCGTGAGGAACTAGGTTCTTCATGCAAGACAATGGAGATCCTCACATGAGAAAGTGCTAAAAAGAACTTTCTCATGTAAGCCTCTCAATAGGCTTGCACGTGAGATACCCAAAACACATGTGGGAAACCCTCGAGAGGGGAGTTTCCTTGCGCGACTTAACAGGGAAGTTTGCATCACTGTGAAACTTCACACAAGATTTGTACTTCCTCATGCAAGATTTTGCATGAAAGACAAATCTTCATGCAGGAAAATGGGTCAGACTTAGAACTTTTGTGACTTGATTTTATGTTGAATGAAACAAGTAGATAGTCTGATAGTCATGTTTAGGATAACTACATAATTTCAAATTCTATTTTACATTGATTGGGATCATGATTTTGGTTGAGTACTAATCATGTGTTGTCCTTTGCATTGTAGTTTGATTTCCTAGATATTGTGTTCTAGTCCCATCATCCAATGATTGGAGAGCTGGTTAGATAGTTAGATGATGTAGAGACAACACATATAGATGTCTTAGGTCTTACACATCTCTGTGATGTACCTGACATTTGGGTAAATCATGGTCTATTGGGTTCATTGGTCAAGCATTTCCATTTAGAGATGAACACCTTCCATCTTCCATAGGGCAAGATGACAGTTACACTTGAGGACATATACAGGATACTCTAGATACTATTTCATGGGCCACGCATGGAGTATGATGTGCAGCCGTGAGAAAGGATTGCTACATTGAGAGAGATCTTCCAAGATGATCTTGTCATGGGTTGGGCAATCCCTTGTGAGGAGTTGATCAGATATTATGGTCCTAGACACAGATTGGTTGTAGTTCTTGCAGCATTCCTGGGCTTCTACCTAATGCCCGATTGAGGATAGCACGGTCTGGAGTGTGAATGGGGAAGGATGCTATAGAGGATGTTTAGGCAGCCAATTCACTATGGATAGGGTCAGTGCATGCTGGCCCACATGTATCATTAGATGCATGAGATCATTTATGGGGAGGCAAGGAGTATGGCAACAAGAGTTTTTGTACTACAGGTATGGGCCTGGGAGCACCTCCCAATATGTAGGAAAATTTTTGGTGATACATGACAGCCCCTTGAGCTGTACATTTATAGGTATGGAGGAGTGATAACCCAGCCCACACTGGGTAAGACCGAGCTATGGTGAGCATAACTCGGTGACATGGTTGTCATAGTATGCAGTCCATGGAGAGATACAAAGGTCTGGGATGATGCCAAGACTTAGTTGGGCTATATGTTTTTCTCGCAAATACTGATTAATTGCACAATCAAAATGATTGAGAGATTCCCCTTTACATGGGTGTGGCAATAGTTTGACCGACCACATGATATCTCCTAGGAGTATTGTTCATCTGCTCGCTTTGCCGATGAGGTGAAGAAGGGTTGGTCAACTAGATTAGATCCCAGATGCTCGATGATTGATGTACAATACCACCAGCCCGATGGGACTATATGGCCGGGGTAGTGAATGGAAGTATGACACCAGCATACTATGAGTACTTAGCTAGCCATCCATTCCCCTACTTCACTGATTCGGTAAGGATGGGTATACCAATACAGGTGGTGCAACAATAGGTGCCCCAGTAGAAGGCACCTCAGTAGTAGGTATCTCAGCAGCAGTTACCTTGATAGAGGACTACATAGGTACCCATCCCTCCCTAATGGATGAGGATAAACCCTAGTGCCAGAGGTAGTAGATCTTAGGAGAGATCATTGAGGTAGAGGACAAATGAGCCACCCATGCAGTAGCGAGAGATAGATGCACAAGTCCAGGGTGACGATGAGGATATCTTGAATAAGGCTACATAGGGTCCTCTTCCTAGAGATGTAGTAGCATAGATGCATGAGGTGCTGCAGAGGATGTGGGAAAGGGTACAGATGATCGAGAGGTAGCTAGGGGACCTCTAAATATAGGCTGTTGTCTATGATGCCCGATTGGGGGACAGCGACCAGGAGGTTAGAGATTTGTAGGAGGAGTGAGCGAGGGCTCGAGAAGAGACCTAATGGGAGGCTACACAGGTAGCATATTATTATGAAACACATATTAGTGTGGTACCTGATGCAATGGAGTAGGTGCTGAGATTTTTTGAGTATGTAGGAGCTCCTAATGCTCCACATGTGCCTCCTCAGCTTGACATGTTTCCTCCTCCACCTCCTTGTGGGGGGGAAGGCTAGAGATCAACTGATTATAGCATTGATTTTGTAGATTTATATCATGATGTATCTGATGCATAGGCATCCTTGTATTCATACCATTCTTTTGATAGACCGTGCTTGAGTAGCACCCATTTTTGTATATTGATACTCTAATTCATATATATGAGCTCATTCCATAGTATCATCGTATGTGTCATATTTTGTTTTGAATGTTTATGCTTTATGAGATAGTTCCTAAATGAGTAGATATAAAATGTATAACATGTATGAGTACATAGATGAGTATGAATGAAATGCACATGTTTCTTTTATGTATGTATGAAATGTAAATGCTTTCCATTATGGATGGAGGAGATGTAAATGGTTTCTTTTGTGTATGGATGAGATGCACATGTATATGAGTATGTAGATGTAGTTGTATATGTATGAAAATGATTTATGAAAATGCACTTTGTGAATTAAATATGTAAATGTAATGTATGTGGTATTAATCATCTCATGCAAAATATCACAACATATGATAGGTACTAACCAAAAGGACTTTCTTGAAGATTGAGAGTGAGGATTGAACACTTGTGTAGTCATCATGAAGCCGGGACATGAAATGAGAACCCCTCATCATACAAATCCAGGAGAATGCAATGAAATGATCATGGAACATTGTCGTAATGGAAGTCTAGAATGAAAAATGCAAGCCTAAGCTAGATCCAATCCCTATGACTTGGTTGTTGGACCCATTAGATATTTTTCATCATAGATATTTTGTTATAGGATGCTCACAAGATATCATACAACCCTCACTGATATGAAAATCATGAGAATATGAATATGACATAATTCTTAGATTTTTCAAAATGAGGTATAAGAATTAAGGCACAAGAAGCTAGGATGACTAGAACACCTATTCCTTTTGATTTAGCAAGTAAACATAAGCATCAGAGCACAGCTACTAGGATAACCTAGATGTTACTTGCGTAAAGACACATCAGACATGCAAGAGTTCCTCTTTTTTTCTAAGTGATTGATAAGTACACTAAGAATGCTCCTAGTGACTCTTACGTTCACTTTAGTGGATGAGCGTTGAGATTTCACTTGTAGCACAAAGAAGTTACTCAAACAAACAAGGAGAAGAATCAACCTCACCAAAGTTTCCATATAAAAGGAGTTGAGGTACACATGGCCATCTAATACAAGATAGAGGCTCTCATAGTGGACAACCTTCTTGTATGGGTCCTTTGGATCATTGGAACCGAACCAAGAAACATAAAGCAAGAAAATGATCATACTCCCAATCTTCACATCTCTCGGTCAAGGTAGACATCCTGGAGTTACTCAAGAAAGAATGATAAAGAGAAAAGATAAGCACACAAAAGATAATCTCAGCATGCCTCAAAGAGTTTCAAATTTAGTTTTAGTTTTATTTTAAGCAGATTGATGTTAGATCGGACATATGTCATTTGTGAGAAGTATCATTAGTACAATGATAGTAGATAGACGCAGTGAGAACCACTGGTGACTAATGCGAGGAAGATCCCTAAGAAGAGAGATCTCAATGATATCTAGGCATTAGTAGGCAGATGCAGTGAGAACCACTTGGAACTGATGCATGAGAGATTCTTAAGGAGAGAGATCTCAGTGATAGATAGGCATCAATAGGTAAATGGAGTGAGAACCACTAGTGGCTGATGCAAGAGAGATTCTCAAGGAGAGCGATCTCAGTGATAGCTCAGAATTAGTAGGCAGACATAGTGAGAACCACTGGTGACTGATGCGAGAGAGATTTTTGAAAGTAATAAGACATTTCCCCTAGACTAGGAATGTTTCCCCTAGTCTATTACTAGTTTCAATCCATGTATATTCGAGCAAAGTCTCGAAGGTAACTAAGAGCAGATGCATAAGCTAGCAAACTAAAAGAAGGAAAGTGGGAAAGAAAAGAGTGACTGTACAAAACCAAGTGGTGTTGCGATAGGTATAGCATTGTTGAACAAGAGGTGCCTGTTTACTAGGTTTTCACCTTCTTGGTAGAAATTTATGTTTTTTCTACCATGATGCCTATTTTCCAAGTTTTTATCAATGACACTTTTTTTCTTTTTCAAATTTTTTGTATTTTTGTAGTTTTGTATTTTTTTTGTATTATCAAGGCTCCTGTTTACCAGGTTTTCACCAAGATAATAGATTTTTTTGAGGACATTTTGTAATTTTTTGGATTTATTCAAAATTGAACTATGTACATGGAGTATGCAGATGATGTCTCAGCTATAGAATCATTTCAGATGTAGAGTGTTGATCAATTCCCTAAGTTGTTCTCCTTCAATAGTAGAGAGTTGATAGACGCCAAAGCCAAACACTATAGTAAAAATATATGTAAAAAGCTAATTCAGCTCAATTTTTCCCTTTTGGATCAGTTGCTATTTATTCTTAGGGTTCTCTCTCAGGATGAGATCACCCACTTGGAAGTCCCTTGGTCTAACCTTCTTGTTATAGCTCTTCAACATCCATTTCTGATATGCTTAGAGGTGGTCAAACGCCACTTGCCGACATTCATCTAGTAGTTCTAGCTCTTGTAGCCAAGATATTATGTTATCATCATCAGTAATGAGGCCTTTCAGAGAGACTCATAGAGTAGGAATCTCAACCTTAATCAATAGCACAACATCTGCTCCATAAAACAAGGTAAAGGGTGTGGCCCCTGTCAGTGTCTGTATGCTTGTTCAATAATCACATAGAGCAGGATTGATCTAGAGATGCTAATCTCATCCAGATTTGTGAACTGTGTGATGCAAGATCTTGAGGATTGCCTTGTTTGATGCTTCTGCCTGTCCATTATCCTGGGGATAATAGATAGAAGACCAATGTTTCATGATCTTGAACTTAAAGCATATCTCCTTCATATCCTTATTCTTAAACTTCCCCCCATTGTCAATTATTATAGAGAAGGGTACACCATACCTGCAAATGATGTAATTCAGTATAAACATGGCTAAAATTTTTCCATTTGCTATGGTGAGAGGTACTGCCTTGACACACTTGGTGAAATAATTTATAGCAGTGATGATGAACTTGTGTCCATGTGAGGAAGAAGAATGACTCTGACCAACTAAATCAAAGGCCCATTGCTGAAATGGCCAAAAAGGGATGAACGGAATAAGCTCCTTGGCTAGAGTGTGGATACAATTTCTATGTAGTTGACATTGTTTACAGAACTTGGCATACTGCGTAGCTTCCTTTTCCATATCCAACCAATAGTAACCAACTCTAATAAGCTTACAGGCCAATGTCAGGCCGCTCAAGTGAGATCCATAGATGCCTTCATGCACCTTAGCTAACACACACTTAGACTCACTAGGTTCTAAACACCTAAGGAGGGTAACATCTAGCCCTCACCTATACAAGTCGTTAGCTATGATGACATATCATGAAGCACTATGGATTAAGTAACATTTCTCATTCCAGGTATAAGTATCTAGAACAATTTGGCCATAGAGGTAGGAGTAGATGTGGTGGTAGTGGGATGAATTGTGTCCAATGACAAAATAGATCATCCTAGATTCAGGAGCATCATAGGCTAGGTAGAGTAACATTTCCACTAGGAATTCATGTTGAAATTCATTCTCTGGCATATGTACATAGAAGCAAGAGTATCCATCGCATCAACTGCTTTGTTGTCTACCCTTGGAATATGTTGGAACATGATATGTGCAAAATAATTTTAGAGATCATTGACCATCCTCATATAGGGCACTGATTTGTCATCCTTTATATAATAAGTGTCATTGACCTAATTGATGACTAGTTGGGAGTCTCTGAATACCTTGAGTTCATCCACTCGCCACTCGATGGATATCTTCATGCCATTGATTAGAGCTTCATACTCAGGAATGTTGTTTGTACAAGGAAACAACATCTTGTATGATTTGAGTAATGAGTACCTTTATGGTGTGATGAACAGTATCTTAATGCCTGACCCCTCCTAGGTGAATGATCCATCAAATAATATGGTCCATGATTGATGTGTGAGAAGTAGTATGTACTCATCTAGGAAGTCAATGCTCAATGGTTAATGATCTATGAGTGGTACCTCTTCCAATTGGTCTACAATATCCTATCCTTTGATGTCTTTCCTTGGTACATACTCAATGTCAAACTCACTGAGTCTCATGACCAACTTTTCTAGTCTACTTGTGAGGGTATCCTTACTGAGAAAATATTTTAAAGGATCAGTCTTAGAAATGAGACATGTAGTGTGAGAAAGCATGTAGATTTTTAATTTTTACGATGCAAATACCATGGCTAAGAAATCCTTCTCTATGACATATTAGTTTGTTTCATAGGAGACCAATATCCTACTGATGTAGTAAATATATATTTCCTTGTTATTCTAATCTTCTTGAACTAATAGGACACCCAGTGATGTATTTTTAGTAGAGATGTAAAGAATGAGTGGCTTTCGAGGAATAGGAGGCATCAGTATGGGAGGAATTGCAAGGTACTTCTTGATCTATGTGATCCCTTTATCATAATCTTCATCCCATTTGTATGTCACACCTTTTTGTAAAGTCTTGGTGAAGGGTTGTGACATGTCGGCTAGTTGTGAGCTGAAGCTCCGGATAGACAGTAATCATCCTTGGCATCCTCTCATCTGACTAATGTTGCATGGTAGAGGCATTTCCATGATGGATTGAACCTTCTTAGGATCTACTTTTATGCCTTTTGCAAAGATGATGTAACCCAGTAGTTTTCCATATATAACTCCGAATGCACACTTTTTTAGGTTGAGCCTCAAACTGAATTGTTCCATTTGATCTAGTATAGGACCTAGATCTATGAGATGTGGCTTCCATTGCATACTCTTAGCTAAGGTGTCATCCACATAGTCTTCCATTGTCTTATGCATCATGTCATGAAAGATAGTGGTGACAACCCTTTGATATGTAGCTCCAACATTTTTAAGTCTAAAGGGCATGACATTCCAATAGAAAGTTCCCCATGCACATGTGAAGGTAGTCTTCTCTTGATCTTATGGTGCAATCTTTATCTAGTTGTAGCTAGACAAACCTTCCATTAGTGAGTACATTTCATAATCAGGTGTCATGTCCACAATCATGTCAATGTTGGGTAATGGAAAGTCATCTTTAGGACACACCTTGTTTGAGTCCCAGAAATATGTGCAGACCCAGATAGATTTGTCATGTTTAGATATGGGGATGATGTTGGAAATCTATTATGTATAGTCAATTTCTCTAATGAAGCCAACTTTGAGAAGTTTTTCCAATTCAACCTTGACTAGTAACGTGACATGAAGATGCATCTTACAAAGCTTTTTTTTAATAAGCTTAATGCTCAGTGTAATGGATAAGTGATGCATGATTAGATTAGGGTCTAATCCAGGCATGTCAGAATATGTCCATGCAAAATTGATTTTCTTGCTCCAAAAGAAATTGATGAATTCCTCTTTCTCTACTTCAGATAATGACTATGCCAAATGAATGATCTGAGGTTTCAATTTTGTGCCCAAGTTCACAAGTTGAGTTGGTTCAATTGAGACTGATGATCATTCCTGAAAATGACTTAAAAGAGTATCAAGTATCCCATCCTCGAGCATCTCAAAGAGGTTTTCACCTTTGGATACATCATTTATTTTTACCTTTTTCTGCTTTGATATTGCCATAATGTGGTTTTCACCATTAGAACACCTACTCTTTTTCCTTTTAATTTTGTGACTGAGATACTTGATATCAGGCTCACTCATGTTGACACTATCTTCACTAGTGGAGGACATTATTGGTTCAACAGTGCTAAGGTAGTGGGCAAGAGTGGAATCATTCTGGAACTTAAGGAATTCACTAGATGGAGAAGAAGAGTTGCAAGTTATGAGCTCAAGATGGTGGAGTGGAAGAGAAGTGGTAGGTTCTAGTGTGTTCATAGTATAGTCATCAAAAGTGTGAACAAGAAAGTTGACACCTAAAGCGATCTCATCTAGAGATGTATTTGAATTCTATTGATTCCTCATGTCCGTAGTAGAAGGAAATTTAACATCGATGGAATCTAACATTTTTATTCTAACACTAGACCCTTCACCTATTTTGAGAAGGTTTGCATACATATGCACATTATCTACATCATTATTAGAGGTCATATCAGATAGAGAATCATATTCAAACTCATGTGAGTCGATGATGCTTGATATATGAACTCAATCAATACTTGTTGTACCATCTAACTCTAGTTCATCTCTTGTAGCATTGATGGTTTGTTGGATTTGTTCATGTTTGAAATGCTCTTGGAAAGGTGATGGTATTTAAAATTCCCATTGATAGTTAGGATTGGCGGGCCACATTTTCCTCAACTGCTTGTATGTACCTGGGATGACTAAGGCGGTGTCATCAGAGTCATTGTCAGCCTCAATCCTACTAGCATGTGGTACAAGATCATCTAGCTCTGCAAAGAGCGTGACAAGATCTCAAGGAATAGTGTAAGGAAAGGTATCCTCATCAAAGATATCCTCTGAGTTTTCAGTCGTAGAGGTGTTTTATGATTCCATCGGGTATTCTGGTTTTGGTACAAATTTGTTAATCCCTAAGTGGAATGGGATTTTCTTGAAACCTAAACCAATAGTGTCTCTTGTTTGGCAACCTATAGCTTCAAGTGGTTCAAGAAAACCTTTGTTATTTACCCCTATAGGAACATTCCATTTATAGCTGAAGCATTTCATGAGCTCAAAGCTTGTACCATATTGTTTGGTATTTATCTCATGAGTGGGAATGACATGATCAGGTGTGTTCTTCCCACTATAAATCAAAGCTGTAATAGCTCTATTTTCATCCTCATCTTCTAGTGGTGTTGTTTCCTATACAAAGGCACCATCATAGATTGTTTGAGGAGAGATAACTAAAGGTTTATTGTCCTTAGAGGGTCTTCCATAGGAATGTAGATATGGAGGTAGAGCTGTTAATGCCAATACAGGTTCAATTTGATATCCCACCATGCCAATATCCTTGATCTTTAGAGTATGTTCCATCTCCTTGAGTTTAGTATCAAAGAATTCATTAGACTCTCTCTTGGTTAGAACAAAGCTATTAGCAGACTTTGTGAGCATGTTGCAAGTGTAGCTCGCATTAGCAGGTACTGTTACTTCCACTCCTTGAAATGACTTTATACATTGATGGTAGGTTGAAGGAACTACATGCATCTCATGGATCCATAATCTTCCCAATAGTATATTATATGCTAAGGGGATATCCAATACTTGATAGATGATATCTCTTTCAATACGTCCAACCCGGATTGGTAGAACAACTAACTCTTTAGATTTTTGTTCTTCTTCATCATATGCTTTAATGGTGATCTTTTTGCGAGCATCTATACAGTCCTCACCATAGCCTAACTGAGTGAGAAAGCTAGTAGAGCATATATTAAGGCCAACACCATTATCAATGAGAACACAATGGACATGCTTTTGGCCAATCATGACTTTAATGTGTAGTGGGTTATTGTGTGGATGGCTCATAGAATGATCATCTTCCTCAGAGAAAGACAAGTAATGGGGTGAAAGTTAGGTGTCCTACCATGGATTGAAACTAGTCTAAATCAAAATCTTTAGGGACATTTGCCTCAGCGAGGGTTTTGTCAAGAATCTTCCTCTAAGTAGGTGAGATTTTCAGTAGCTCAAAGATGGTAATCTAAGCATTAGTTTGTTGCAACTAGTTTAGGATACTGTAATTAGCATTGGGAGATGGGGGGACCAATTTAGAATTCTTTTTGGAAGCCCCAAAATAAGTCTTTTCTATAGGTTGTTTTGGTGCAGACATGGAAGGCTTAGGGCCTTTGAGAACAATATTCGCACGAGACTAAGTAACAACATTTGCACAAACCTAAGACTATTCTTGTTCATGAGAATGAGCCACAGGGCCTCATAAGACAAACAAAACTTTGGACTTGGGAGCATCCTCACACCCCTTGATGATGATAATGTCACAGT
Source organism: Chamaecyparis obtusa (assembly GCA_027943335.1). Classification (NCBI taxonomy): domain Eukaryota; kingdom Viridiplantae; phylum Streptophyta; class Pinopsida; order Cupressales; family Cupressaceae; genus Chamaecyparis; species Chamaecyparis obtusa. Next base: position 133,737 of record BSBK01009251.1, on the reverse strand, counting down.
ATTCAACCTCAGTAGGTTCAACCATATTAATGACATTATCATTGGTGTTGTATGTATAGTTGACCTTGGCATTGGCATTTTTAGCTTTGGAAGATTCACCCTTCTCATGAGGAGGAAAGGGGTCTTTGAATGCATGGGGATCATAGTTCTTTTTATGACCACTCACAAAAACATCACCACTATTGATAAGGTCTTGGATCTTATGTTGCAGTTGAATATAGCTAGTCACTTTGTGACCTTTTTCTAGTGGTAATCACAGTATGGAGATTCATTCCACCAAGAAGGTTGAGGTTGAGGACTATAAGGATGTGAATTATCCATAGGAGTGAGTATTTGGTTTTGCAAGAGAGTCTGGTAAACCACATCAAGAGTTTCCCCTAGGGGAGTGTACTCATGCTTGGGTCGAGGGGTCCAAGGTTTGCTTCTAGAATACTTCAAAGGTGACTGAGTTTCTGTCATAGCCTTTTTAGTGGATTTGGTTCCCTGCATGCTGGAGGTAAGATTGAACACAACCTTTAGAGGCTTTAGAGTCACGTTGTCAACAACTCCATCATTCACAACATCCCAATTTTTATTGAAAAATTTAGGTTTGTCTTTTCTTGACCCTTGTTTGTTATCCTTTTGTAGGGTCAATTCTCCTTTCTTGACCATGAATGTTTCTATTCTCATAGCTTTTTTAATCATGTCATCAAAGGTAAAAGGACCTTGCAACTATACTTGGTACCAAAAATTGAGAAGAAGATTGTCTAAAAAGATGTCAAGCATTTTAGACTTAGGTATCTTGCGAGAATATTTCATATAAAGTTGTCTCCATCTCTGGAGAAATGTCAAGAAAGGTTCCCTATATCATTGTTTCAAGTTTCAAAGATCATGGATGTTAACCCGGTGTTGGATGTTGTGTGAATAGTCCTAGAGGAACAAATTGGTGATCTCATCAAAAGACTTGATGCCAGTAGGTAACCGTGAGAACTACTCCATAGCAGACCCTCCCAAGCTACATGGGAAGAGACACATGAGGTAAGTTTGTTCATGTGTTAAATCCATAGACAAAGCACTAAACTCTCTCAAGTGGTCTTGAGGATCAGATGTACCCAAATATTTGTTGTATTTGGGAAGTTCCACTCCTTTAGGAAAAGGAGGCATGCATAGACTTTTATCAAATGGGAATGGACAAATGTTATTCAGTGTGAACTATTTGGCTAGTTTGTCCATGTCCTTCATGATTTGATTGATTTGGTCTTACATGTCTTGAACTAACTTTTGTAGTTTAGCATTGTTAATTTCCTCTTTGACCACAAGAGTCTCGACATTATAGTTGAGGGTTAACTTGAGCCCTTGGTTCAACCATTTGAGAAAGTTTTTTTCCTTCTCTTATTTCATGAGGATTTCCATCATCTTGATAAGACCTTTGTTAGCTCAGGCGACCTCTATGTCTTTTTGAGTTATCTACTTATAGTCATTACCAAGAATATAAAAAATGCTTTGAAATTCATCATGACCTTTTTTGTGCTCACCCTCTTGGTTTTGGTCTGTCATCTTGTTAGTGTGCAAATGCGCAGCATGTACAAACTTAGTACAAGGGTGTGTAATATGCTACAAAGTCATGCCAAAGGAAACCTTTGTTGTGTCAGTAGGGTTAGATTCAGATAATGACCCTTTAGATTTTTTATGTTCTTGAAATAATTGGTTCTGGACTTGACTAAAGTCCAAAAGGAATGAATGTCAAATGTAATGTTGAATGATAGGATAGGGAGACCGAGATGACCCCTCTCTAGACGTAGCTAGTGAGGAGGAATGTGAAGATCCCCTACAACACTAAGATTGCATGGAAAGTTTGGAATGACCTCTTCCTTGATTGTGAGGTCTACCTCTACCTCATCTAGTATGATGTAAAGGGAATGCATTTCTACTTTGAGTTGTAATAGTCATAGACAAAGATTGTGTAACAAGAGTGAACTAGGACTATGCTTGGAATTATGTCTCGAGATAAGTGTGAAGAGTGAGAAAGGTGAAATATACCCGATATGAGTCATTGAGAGTAAGGATAGAATAAGAAAGAGATGACTATCATGTTGCAAGGTCTGATAACACAACAAAATGAGTAGACAACATAGAGACAAGGTGAGTTCAATTAATAATCATGTAGTTCTTAGCCTGAGACATCAAGTTTCAGACTTGTACAAGCACAAAGACATGCAAACAACCACCAAATAGAAACCAAACTAAGAAGATGGACAATAGGGAGACATCAAATAGCTCACTATTATAAAAAAAAAATGGTACAGTTTCACATGAGGAAATACAGTCCCATGTGAAGATATACCAGGCTCACACGAAGAAGTACTAATAGTGGTGCAAAGATGTGCAGTCTCGCATGAAAAAGTGCAAGACAGAGCCAAAAATCTAACACAAAATCTAACAGAGATGGGGTATAACCATGCATGAGGATGTAGAATCTTGCATGAAAAATTGTAGAATAATGCAAAATCTCATGCGAAACTATGCAGAAAACTAGGTGAGTAAGTGCAGAACTTGTCAATTGGGTTTTCGAGATAGAAAATGATTGTGAGACATGGATTAGACTATTCTCTGAAAGGATATTTATTTTAAAGATTGGCTTGGAAAGTTTTAGATTAACAAGTTTTATTTTCTAAACATCTTGGGAACCAATTGTTAACAAGCATAGAGGTTTGGACTTTTAAGTAGCTCTGACACAATCAGTACTCAAAAAAAATTCAGCCAACAATAAGGAAAGTCAGAAGAATAGGGGAATCTTGACAAGTTTAGACATTTTGGACATTTTAAGACTCAAAACAAACACTCATTTTGTTGGTTGTGGATTGTTCCCTTTGATCTTCAACTTGTAGATTTACACTTTGATGGATAATTTAAATAAAACTCTGACTCTATCACCACTCCAAAGTCCACAAGGAAGAGGGCCAACTGACAAGGATCAAAAGATCCTTCTACACTTTGAGCTTCAATGCTCAGGTGGGTGTACCCTTGACTCACTTCTCTAAAGGAGTCTAAAACAATATTCCACTATATCTCATATAAGATTGTTAAAGATATATCAACTAATGTTTGTGTTTGTAGTTGTTAACCATGCATACCTCAAGAGGAAGGACCAGTGCCTTATCCCAGGGCTCAGAGTCACCTAACTCTATACCTCAACTGAATACCTTAAAACAAACACAATGGAATTCGAGGTAAGTGCTTTGCCTATTACCCCTTTCCCTCAAGCACAAGGACATCAAATTCTACACCTGGCTGCAAACTCACTGAATTCACCTAGAAGACTTTAATCCTAACTTTGTTAGGAACTCAAAGATAAATTCAAAATACTCTTTGTTTACCATACATTAACACACTTTGTGATATTAACACATATGAGCTTAGAGACAAGCAAGAAGACATACACAAGATACAAGATTGAGATTCAATGATGTTTTCATTAACAAATCCAGAATCAACATACAATTAGAATGATACCAAGACCAGAAAAGTCACAAAATCAGACTTCTATCAGTATATTATAGTCAAAAACCAGGGACCAAAAGCACAAGATTTTGGAACCCTTGCAAAATAAAAATTTTTGCAACTTATACCCCCTAGTCATTTTGAAATTTGCAACAAGCTACAGATGACTAGGGTTAGGGTTTCAACCACCCAACCTGCTAGAAATGGTCTAAAAAGTTATTACAGGGGTGGGAAATACAAGAAACTAGAATTGATCCTCAATCATGAAAGTCTTCTCTGCAAGTACAGGGGATCACAAAACCAGGCTCAAAAGGACACCCTGCAACAAGCCTTGAGCACACAACCACTGCGGTACAAGTTCTACAAATGATCCAACCACACCCTGGACCACACCGCAAATAGAAAACCAGTCATTTCTCACAGAACAGGGTCATTTTTGCAAATAATTCCATAAATCTTAGTACTTTCTGTCACTGGAAACCTTGAAATTTTTGAATTTGAACCACAATGGCTAAATCCTTGGCACCTGCAGAGAACGACAGCCCACGTTCAAATTGAGACCAACTTTAAAACATAGCCATCTGATCAAACCTCCTTCGTGGCTTTATGATTTTCTCTAAAAGTAGCCCTGCAGACTTAGCGAATTGGTGACAAAGAACCTTCACCAATTCACTAAACATTTCGTGCCTTTGCTAAACACTTAGCGACTTCTTGACTACCGTTCGCGCAATCGGCAGACAAACTAGCGAATCCTCTTATCTTTTCGTGAATGCGCAACCACATGAAACTTTGTCGGCACCGCTAGATTTTACAACTCCACCAAACCTCAGACCCCACCTGGGTCCGCCAAACAGCCACAAATGGGCCCCAGCACACATGGCACCCTGTCGCATGATCGCATAACCCAGAGATGAGCTATGCGAACATGCGACCACCTACAGACTGCTACCCTACCGCGATCACATGAAGTCAATAGAAAATGTTAGTCACATGATCGCATAGCCTTGCAAAAGGCTATGCGAACATGCAACTAACCGCCAGAAAATTGCCACCGCATGAAGATAACACCACCACCCACCGGCCAATAGAACATCGCCATCGCATTTGAAAGATGCCCCATCACCTGCTACTGAGCCCCAGGGACACGTGGTAAGTGGTCACATGATCGCATAGCCAAAAATTGGGCTATGTGATCATGCAACAACCAATCGCAGGTTGCCACATCACCGCCTCAAACCACCAAACAAAAACCACCAACTGCAAAGAATTGGGACCCATGCGGACAGATGGCAAGCGGTCGCATGATCGCATGTTAGAAAAGTCTTACATGCGGCCATGTGACAGCCAATAAGGACATGCCATCTGTCACCCCTCAGACACTGAGCCCACTTCACCGAAGAGATGCCTGGAACAAATAAAATCAACAGTAGGCGCATGATCACATAGGGAAAGAATATTCTATGCAATCACACACCGACTGTTGATCTCCTCCCTCTACCACTTTGAAGAAACTGGCCCCACATCGTCGCACTTGCACAGTTAAGACAGATGAACAAGGAGAATCAGAAGAAAAGAAGACAGACAAGGTCGAAAACACATAGGGTTTTTGGCATGACACAATGGTAAACAAGGAAGCTGAAAACACCGAGGGTTTTTGACACTGTGGCAAATTTTTGAAAACATTTCCTACAGAGCATGAAATTCGACTAACTTTCTAGATTTTATGATTCAGCAAGTGCAAATTGGACTAGAGCTTGGTGACAACACAAGGAACATAAGGCAGGACACAAACCATGAAACAAAGTGGATTTCCTTTGCAAGTTAAAATTGTGACTGCAGGCTGGGCAGGACAACCTCAAAATTTACAAAGAAAAGGCCATTTTAAAGGATTTTGCAATGATTGGAAAAATGGCCTAACAGTGGCTCTAGTTGGGGATGCATGTCTCTTGCAGGCATGGCAAGGACGTAGAATCACTAGTTAAAGAAGACCATCCCATAAGACAAAATTACAAAGAGAAAGGAATAAGCTGGGCAAGACAAGCAACAGGACCAGAACCGATAGACCAAGGCAAAATAGGGTAGGGGAAAGCAACCTATATACAAAGATTTACAAGATGTACAACCCTAACTACTGTTCATGGAAAACAAAGTACTTCAAATGAAGTACTGCTTCAAGAATTGTCCATGAACTAGAAACTCTTGAATATCACCATTAAAATCCTTGATGATGTAAGAATCTTGGCCCCATTTCTCATGAATCAGATATGGCCCTAACCAGATGGGATCAAATTTACCATGCTTCCCCTTATCCTCCATTCTGGCATTCCAAACTAACACCAAATCACTAGGTTCAAACTTTCTGTCAACAGTCTTTTTATCATATAGATTCTTAACCTGTAACTGCAATTTGGCATTCCTTGCAACTGATTCTCTTCTAGTTTCATCCAACCTAATGAGGTCCTCCATTCTCAACTACATTTCATCATCAATCTCATCATCATACAACTGCACAAACTGGTACATCTCCAATAAATTATTTTGAGGCATCCTAGCATGAATTCCATACACTAGGTCAAATGGTGCACAACTAATTGCCCTCTTCACAGTTACCCTATCAGCCCATAAAGCTAATGTTAGATTTGAATTCCATGCCCTCTTATTCTTCTCTAGAATTATCTTCAAGATTTTAATCAAGCTCTTATTAGTAGATTCTGTCTGACCATTTCCTTGCGGATGATAAGGTGAGGAATTAGAAATCTGAATTCTCAAACCTCTGCAAAAGTCCTTATATTCAACAGACCTGAAGCACATAGCATTATCACTCACTATCCTCTTAGGGCACCCAAACCTTGTAACAATATTATTCATCAGAAAGTCAATTACCACTCTGCTAGTTGCATTCCTTGTAGGTACATCTTCTACCCACTTTGTAAAGTAATCAGTGGCAACTAAGATCCATGAATGTCCTCCACTTGACTTGTTTGGTATCTCCCCTATGAAATCAATTCCCCACTGCTGGAAAGGAGCCTGAACTTCTACTGGTTTTAATGGTACATTACTTGAAAACTTAAGCTTACTAGAGAACCTTTGACAAGCATCACATCTCCTTACCAACTGTTCTGCATCCTTGAAGATTGTAGGCCACCAAAATCCTACTCTCAAGATCTTATGACCAGTTGTTTTACCCATGTAATGTCCACCAAAAACTCCCTCATGCATCTCCTTCAACAACACATTAGCTTGATTCTCATCTACACATTTCAACAGTATGCAATCCAGATTTTTTCTATACAACTTACATTTCACAATTAAATACTTAATGGCCTGTAACTTCAATGTCCTCTTTTGATTATCATTCATACTATTTGGACACCTCATGTTTCTCAAATAGTAAATAATGTCCCGATACCAAATACAATCATTCATATCACATGTATAATCAATTTCAGAATGATTTACCTGGTTTGCATCTAGATTGGATTGGGCCATCAGCTTTGCCAATCCCTATCCTCTAACCAATTTAGTGATCTAGATCTCAACATTGAATTCCTGGATCCTATTGATCCATCTGCATCTTCTTCCAAACACCTCTTGCTATGAGAAAATGTCCTTCATAGTTGCACTTGGCACAAAAGCAATCACAACTACTCCCATCAAGTAACACCTAAAAGCCTTGATTGCCTTCACAAGTGCATAAGCCTATTTTTCATTTATATCATATTTCAATTCTGCAGCCTACAAAGATTTACTGAAAAATGCAATAGGCTACTCAAAACCATCCTTATTCTTTTGTAACAAAACTGCAGCAATAGTGTGAAAGGATGCAAAAGAAAAGATATGCATTGGGACATTGTAATCAGGTGCCTTTAGCATTGGTGCATCTTTGATAGCCTACTTGATATTCTTGAAAGCCTCATCAGGCTCACCCTCCCAATTGACTACAGATCCCTTCTTTAACATCTTGGAAATAGGTCTAGTAACCTCTGCAAAGTTTGTCACAAACCTCCTTAGAAAATTGACTTGACCAAAGAAAGACTGAATCCCTTTAACATTCTCTGGCCTCTAAATTTTATCAATTGCTGCTACCCTCTCTGGGTCAATTCTCACTCCTTTCTTCCCAACTAAGTGGCCAAGCAACTTACCTTCTGTGACACCAAAAGCACATTTCCTTGGGTTTAATGAAATGCCAAATTCCAAGGCCCTCATAAATATTTTCTCTAAATGAGCACAATGGTCCTCTTCCTTCTTGGAATAGGCAATTAAATCATCCTGATACACAACAAGGAAATCATTAATGAAATCTGAAAAGGCAACATCCATTGCCCTCTGAAAAGTAGCACCAGTATTTGTGAGACCAAAAGGCATTCTCACATAAACATATGTTCCCCAAGGTGTTGCAAAGGTTGTCTTGAATTGTTCTAATTCCTTGACAATGACCTGATTGTAGCCAGAGAAACCATCCATCATTGACATCAATTCTGACCCAGTTACTCTCTGCAACATAGCTTCCATATTGGGCAAACAATAATTATCTTTCAATGAGCTGATGTTCAAATTTCTAAAGTCCACACAAAGCTTGATGTCACCATTCCTTTTTTTTACAGGAACAAGGTTTGACACCCAAGAAGAATGCCTTGTAGGCTTGATAATGCCATCATCTCTCAACTTCATTAATTCTTCTTGCATCTTGGGTGCCAAAGTAGGATTAATAGGCCTTTGTTTTTGTCGGAAAGGTTTAGCATCTTCTTTTAATGGAATAACATGCTGAAATAAATCCTCTCTATAAACCTTTAGGTCATCATATGACCATGCAAAAACATGCCTGAATTTCCTCAATAATTCAATCAAAGGCCACCTTACCTTTTGAGATATATCTCTACCAATGTATACTTTCTTAGGTGCCTCATGTGATCCAAGATTTATCTCCTCAAAATCAGCATGATCTTCTCCTTTAATATTCTTTTGAACTCTATCTTGGTTGTCAAAGACAGTCTCCAAAACAACAAGCCCCTTGGGTACCTTGTTAGTCCTAAGCTGAATGACCTCATTGCCTAAGACAACCTCCTTTCCTCCTACTAACTCAACCAAGGCTAAACAATCTAGTTCCTAACCATGATACTAATCCTTACAATCCATAAACTTCAAAATATCATTATCATCATAAAAAATTTACCAATTCTCAATATTGTCTGGTATACTAGGCCTAGCCTGAATTTCAACTTTAGAAATACCAGAGAATGTGACATCATTGGGATTGATTGCAATATTGGCTAATAAGTCAGCCATCTTGTTGTTACTCCTATCCCTCCACTCAATATTAAAGGCATCAAAATGCTCAATAAAATCCCACACTGCATTCCTATATTGTTTCAGCATTCTATTCTTAGAAGCATACACTGACCTAACTTGGGATACCACCAACTCAGAATCACCAAAAACACTTAGGCATTTAATACCATGCTTTTGTGTGAACCTCAATCCTAACAACAAAGCCTCACATTCTGCTATATTGTTGGTACAAAAGAAATTCAATGTGAAAGAGAACTTGTAGGTTTTTCCATTGGAGAAATAAGTAAAACACCTGCTCCTACACCATCTTTGCAATTTGCACCATTAAAGTACATTACCCACAAATCACCTTTCACAAAGCCAACACCTACCTCAACAGAGATAGGTGACAAAATATCTTTATTTTCAAATACAGGGATCTCTGCCCTAAAAGCATTAACATCAGTATCCACAAAACATGTAGTTTCATTATCTATGTTTCTCTCAATCATGTGGCATACTCTTGGCTCTCGTTCAATCTTGACGAACTGATCATCAATCTTGAAAGTGGCATAGGACAAATCACACTGTAAACTTTCACCCATGGTAGCACTCCATCTTCTAGATAGCAACATCCCATAATGAGGGGGGATATCCACCACTAAAACACTCATTGTTAGCTCTTTCTCTAGATATGCTGCCAACCTATATGGCATTGCATTGATAGTCCCAATAACTGGTACCTCCCTCTGATCCATTGCACAACACCTGCCCTGCACTATATCAACTTTAAGGCCCAACCTCTCCATGATTTTGAAAGGCATGGTAGTATTAGAGGCACCACTATAAATCATACAATTTCTCAACTTCATCCCATTCACAAGAACACTTAGGAAGAATGGGTTAATATTTTCAACGCTAGCATTGACAGAACTATCCAAATATATTGGAGGAATTTGAGACACAATTCCCTGAGCAGCAACATCCTTCAAAGCTTTATCCTGAGATCCATTGCATGAAGTATCATTTTTGTGAATATTACCAACCCATGCAATAGCCTTATCTTTATGTTCAGGGATCCTCAACAATTCTGACAATGGAGCCTTAACTGTAATTTGTGACAATACAGATAACATGTCAACAAGGGTAGAAGTAGGAATCTCAATCTGCATTGCCTTAACATCCTTTTGTTTATTTGACACATTAGGTGTACTGCCCACCCTCATTTTTTCAATCTTAGCCATTGTGTTAACTTGCTTCTCAATCTCACTAGAGACCTTTTCAATTCCAACTCCCTTAGGCTCACAATGCTTACCTTTTACATTCTTGAATTTTACCATGTGATCAACCTTTGATTTGTTCTCATTAGGTTCTCTGGAGTTGGTACTCTTTATAAACATTCTTGCAGCTTTCTCATTTGTATTCCTTGCCACCATGCCTCTAGTTTGCACCTGGGCAATCATTTCTGCAGTAATCCTCTCCATCTCTTCTCTGGAAGGTCTTCTCAAATTTACTGGCTTGGGAGAAGAATTCATGTTACATGTTTTCTGATCAATGCATTCACCATCAGAAAAAAACTCTTGATGAAAAAGGGCCTGATTATGTCTCTTCACATTCACATCTGCCTCTTCATCAAAATCAGAATCATCTTCATATCCTAGATATGAAGAAGCCATGTTGCAACCAACATCATCTTGTTCTTCTTCTTGTTCTATCTCCTCATTGCCACAATCTTGATTTGCAGCCATAGATTGTGCAACCACACAATGCTCTGCAGAATGAGGGGACTGGCATGCAACACACCAAGGTACATTCTCCATGACATTTATTGAAGCTTTATGTAGAGGGTCAGGGACACCTCTGTCATTGTTTCCTCTTGCAACAGGGATAATAGGCTTGCCATCCTTCCATTGGGTGTTGTAGGGGTAGTTCTGCAGTCTATTCTACTTACTGAAATTATTGTTGAACTGAGGCCTCTCATTGGTAGGAGAACTGATGTTCCTATTTGCAGGTGTCTTCAAATCCTTCAATGCATTAAGCACCTTATCCAACTTATCTTCTTCCTGCCTCCTAGATCCAACATTCTTATCATTTTCTTTCTTACATTTCTTGTCCCCAAACAACTTTGGGTCATCTCTCTTTCCACCCAACTTTCCTGATATTTTCATGTTGTTCTCAATATTGACAGAAATCCTAAAAGCATCCCTAAGAGTTCTTGGTTCTTTATCCCTCAATAAATATCCCATCTTCCCATCAAATGCATTGAAGTATGTAGTCAGACAGACATTGTCATCCAACCGCATGACTTGGAAAAACTTGTGCATACCTTTCTGAAATCTCATGTTGAACTTAGCTGCAGACTCATTTTGATTTTTCCTTATGGTATTGAATTCATTCAACATGAAGCTAGCATTAGGCCTATCACCATACTGCTCCTTGATACATTTCTCAAAAGAGTCCCAAGTATCAATACACTTATCAGGAAGCCTCTTAAACCAATCTCTAGCATCCTCCATTAGAGATTGAACAAACAATTTCATGACTACATCCTCATGCTCTACCTCATAATCATTAAGCATATCAACAAATAACCTAAGATGCTCCTCACAACTTATAGCATTATTACTAGCAAACTTAGGTACCTTATCTCTAATATCATTCGAAAAAGCATTTGGATAGCTAGGAATTCCATCAAAACTTATTTGCCTATAGCCTTCTAATTGCATAGGTCTTTTTTGAAAGCTTGAACTAGTGTTAACCCTAGGATCAACATTACCATCTACATTTATCTGTGCATTTGACTGCTGCCTAGGATCTGCACCTATCCTAGCAGATCAAGAAGGAAAAGAACTAGTAGCATTACTAAGTGGAATGGCAGTAGTCGTAGATGGCATACCTAGTTTAGTAGATGATGGGCCAAGACCATTAGCTGAAGAAGCCCACAAAAATTGGATCTTCCTTTTCTTTTCTGCAATGATAGCGTCAACCTAAACTCTCTCTAGTTCTCTTGCAAGGTCCTCATCTTCTTTTCTCCTCTCCATTTTAGTGTCCTTATTTGAATCAGGTGGTGGGATCCCTGGTATTTTCACTTATTTTCTTGCTTGGTCACCCACCATCTTCTGCTTTCCTTTCTCATTTATGATAATAGCAGGTCTAGTAATCCTATGCCCATCCTTATCTTTAGGCAAAGGGACATAGCTTTGCACTTGTCTAACCACAAGGCCCTCATTTTCAAATTCATGATCCTAAAGCAAGCGCTCTTGCTCACTCCTCAAGGCATCAAGATCACCAAAAACATCATGCTGTAATGTTTTAGGAGCAGAAGCAAGTCTTTTGTTTCTCTCCTTCATTTCATTTATTTTTCTCAGAAGAGACTGCCTCTCTATCAAAGCATTTACCTTTTCAGCCTCTCTCTCCTCCTGTAATCTTTTGTGTATGGCATCCTACTCTACCAACTGCAACCTTAGTGCATTCAAGTCATCAGGATCAACCATAATGTCATCAGAACCAGATGACACATCCATATCAGGAAGATTTTGATATGGGAAACGGACCTACCTATGTCTCATGGGTTCTCTTCTGAATTGATCTTCATCGAGATCCAAGTCAACCTCTAAACCCACATCTCTGTTTTGTTCATTTTGACCTGTAGGCAAAGACCTTTTTCCTGAAATGCAGCCTCAGGGGTATCATAAAATCTCTCTTCAAAGTGACCACCTTCTGATCTAGAAACTCTATTTTGTGAACCATCCTCACTTAAGGATACATGTGGTCTTTTGGCTCTAGCATTTCTCTGCTCTCTCATGGGAGCATTGGTAGACTCACCATTCCTTCTAATCCAGCTCTTGTTTCCCTGTCTAGGTAATTGTTCCAGAGTGACCTCCTGATTCTTTCTAACATATGACCTAGTATTTCTCCTCTTATCCATGCTTCTTCAATATGTTGCACTGGTTCAAAGCTTTGAGTCACCACCCACCTAGAAGGGAAATCTTTGAAACACAACAAGAAAACAAGAACACACTTACAACCTTCCTCTTTAGAATCTCCCCAGTAGAATCACTATCTTGTAACAAAAGCATATCTTCATAGTTGTCCCCAGCAGAGTCGCCATTTTGTTGGTTGTGGATTATTCCCTTTGATCTTCAACTTGTAGATTTACACTTTGATGGATAATTTAAATAAAACTCTGACTCTATCACCACTCCAAAGTCCACAAGGAAGAGGGCCAACTGACAAGGATCAAAAGATCCTTCTACACTTTGAGCTTCAATGCTCAGGCGGGTGTACCCTTGACTCACTTCTCTAAAGGAGTCTAAAACAATATTCCACTATATCTCATATAAGATTGTTAAAGATGTATCAACTAATGTTTGTGTTTGTAGTTGTTAACCATGCATACCTCAAGAGGAAGGACCAATGCCTTATCCCAGGGCTCAGAGTCACCTAACTATATACCTCAACTGAATACCTTAAAATAAACACAATGGAATCTGAGGTAAGTGCTTTTCCTATTACCCCTTTCCCTCAAGCACAAGGACATCAAATTCTACACCTAGCTGCAAACTCACTGAATTCACCTAGAAGACTTTAATCCTAACTTTGTTAGGAACTCAAAGATAAATTCAAAATACTCTTTATTTACCATACATTAACACACTTTGTGATATTAACATATATGAGCTTAGAGACAAGCAAGAAGACATACACAAGATACAAGATTGAGATTCAATGATGTTTTCATTAACAAATCTAGAATCAGCATACAATCAGAATGATACCAAGATCAGAAAAGTCACAAAATCGGACTTCTATCAATATATTACAGTAAAAAACCAGGGACCAAAAGCACAAGATTTTGGAACCCTTGCAAAATCAAAAATTCTGTAACTTATACCCCCTAGTCATCTTGAAATCTACAACAAGCTATGGATGACTAGGGTTAGGGTTTCAACCACCCAACCTGCTAGAAATGGTCTAAAAAGTTATTACAGGGGCGGGAAACATAGGAAACCAGAATTGATCCTCAATCATGAAAGTCTTCTCTACAAGTACAGGGGATCACAAAATCGAGCTCAAAAGGACACCCTGCAACAAGTCTTGAGCACACAACCACTGTGGTACAAGCTCTGCAAATGATCCAACCACACTTTGGACCACACTGCAAATAGCAAACCAGTCATTTCTCACCGAACAGGGTCATTTCTGCAATGAATTCCATAAATCTTAGTACTTTCTGTCACTGGAAACCTTGAAAAATTTGAATTTGAACCACAACGGCTAAATCCTTGGTACTTGCAGAGAACGATGGCCCACGTTCAAACTGAGACTAGCTTTAAAACATAGCCATCCGATCAAACCTCCTTCGTGGCTTTATGATTTTCTCTAAAAGTAGCCCTACAGACTTAGCGAATTGGTGACAAAGAACCTTTGCCAATTCGCTAAACATTTCGTGCCTTCGCTAAACACTTAGCGACTTCTCAACTATCGTTCGTGCAATTGCTAGACAAACTAGCGAATCCTCTTATCTTTTCGCGAATGCGCGACCACATGAAACTTTGTTGGCACCACCAGATTTTATAACTCCGCCAAACCTCAGACCCCACCTGGGCTCGCCAAACGGCCACAAATGGGCCCCAGCACACATGGCACCCTATCGCATGATTGCATAGCCCGGAGACGGGCTATGTAAACATCCAACCACCAGCAGACCACTACCCTGCTGCGACCGCATGAAGTCAATAGAAAATGTCAGTCACATGATCGCATAGCCTTGCAAAAGGCTATGAAAACATGCAACTAACCGCCAGCAAACCGTCGCTGCATGAAGATAACACCACCGCCCACCGGCCAATAGAACACTGCCACCACATCTGGAAGATGCCCCATCACCTGCTACCAGGCCCCAGGGACACGTGGCAAGCGGTCGCATGATCGCATAGCTAAAACCTAAGCTATGCAATCATGCGACAACCAATTGCAGGCTGCCACATCACCGCCTCAGACCACCAAACAACACTCACCAACTATGAAGAACTGGGACCCATGCAGACAGATGGAAAGCGGTCACATGATCGCATGTCAGAAAAGTCTGACATGCGGCCATGCAACAACCAATAAGGACATGCCATCTATCACCCCTCAGACACCAGGCCCACTTCACCGAAGAGACGCCTGGAACAAATAAAATTAATGGCAGGCGCATGATCGCATGGGGAAAGAATATTCCATGTGATCACACACCGACTGTTGATCTCCTCCCTCTGTTGCTTTGAAGAAACTAGCCCCACATCGTCGCACTTGCGCAGTTAAGACAGATGAACAAGGAGAACCGACAAAAAAGAAGACATGCAAGGTCAAAAACACATAGGGTTTTCAGCATGACACAAAGGTAAACAAGGAAGCTGAAAACACCAAGGGTTTTCATGCAGGCCAAAAAGGTCGAAAACGTCATGGATTTTCTAAAACATTGTGGGTTTTTGACACTGTGGCAAATTTTTTAAAACATTTCCTTTAGAGCATGAAACTTGACTAACTTTCTGGATTTTATGATTCAGCAAGTGCAAATTGGACCAAAGCTTGGTGACAACACAAGGAACACAGGGCAGGACACAAACCATGAAACAAAGTGGATTTCCTTTGCAAGTTAAAACTATGACTGTAGGCCAGGCAGGACAACCTCAAAATTTACAGAGAAAAGACCATTTTAAAGGATTTTGCAATGACTGGAAAAATGGCCTAACACATTTATCCCTACAAAGAAAATGGTAGAGAAGACAAAACGTTTGCCTCACAACTTATGTGCATGCATTCACCTCACACATCTGTGTCACCCCCTAGAGGGCACCCATATTTTTGGTGTTTCCAAGGACTCAATAATATATGTTCAAAGGTTACCCTTGAAGAAGGGGCCAATGTCATATAGCACCTTCATACGTCCATGTGCATGCCTATGGTGAGAATCCACAAGAGAGATTCTTCCCCCTCTCGACACAAAGATTATACCCCTATTAGAGATGAACCAAGTAGGCCACTAGATAAAAAAGTGTTTAATAGGATTCCATTAACATTAACCTCTGGTGCCCTTGTAAGAAAGTTTAAGACCTCTCAATCACACTGACCCCTGCAAGTGTACACCCCTGACAAGTAGAGCTACCAACGGTCCTGCTTAATACAATAGACAGAGCTTCCTCAAGATATTTGACATCATGGTTCAAGAGGAAGAAATTAAAATGGATTTGGAGTCTTTTTATCGACAAAGAAACTTTATTATAGTTCTCTTAAATCACTAGAAAAAGGTGTGTACCCATTGGGGTCATTCCTAGAGGTTCAACTTTTGCCAGGACCACTAAAAGTGACTCAAACTTGGTTTGGATTCAAGGGTCTGAGTTTATGGTTCTCTCAAAGATACAAGAGCATAATCCTCTACCTCTACACCTCACCCAAACACACCAGACATGCTCATCACCAAGCTAACTCCTCTCTCAACAAATCCAAGAGCTTTTGGGTTTCTGGTTCTCTCAAAGAGAGAAGAGCATAATCCCCTCACTAATAGATATGTTGATCAATTTCTTACCTTTCCTTGTTCCCCCAAGTATCTATCCCTTAGCAATGTCTAGGTCTTGGATTCATTCATGGGCATCACTTCCATGTAATGAAGAGCCTAATACCCTATTCTCCTATCAAGACCCTTAAGAGATTTTAACAAGGCCTTAATTAGACTATGTAAAGATAGCATGAAAGAAGACAATGTTTTTTATGGGTTTGAAATTCTTTGACAAGAATCTTTGCCAAGCATCCTATAATCAAATAGTCAGTAAGTGTGCATATTCATGGTTTAGGGATCCTTTGACATATGTCCTACAACCCACTATCAAGCTGTATTAGAAAACAATACCAGGAAATCACAGTAAATAGGAAAATATCATTAAGCAGAAAATAGAAGTACCAAACTACAAATTATAAGTCTCTGGTGTCAAAGTTCGTGTGAGAAAATGCTCTACTTCATGTGAGAGAGTGCCTTTGTTGTGTGAGGAAATGATTATACAACCACAACTTTGCGCGATATAACATGAAGCTTCATGCGAGAATCCTCAATAGAGACGTACAGACATAATATTAAATTTGATAGAAATAAAAAAGATATGAAGCTGGAAATTGAGTATTCTACCCGACGGTGGGCGCTAGAAATGTATATGCTAAATGTGGGCCTCAAACTTAGCCATACACTTCAACATAGTCTTTATTCATCAGTCACATATAAGAATGAATGTGGGATCATTCATCTTGCATGTCTGGATGAGTCGACATGTTGCCTCCTATCTAGGTAGGGTTTTGAGTAGCTATCAGAATCGAGAGTCCAACAAGCATAGACTAACTCTAGAATGGAGGACTTAAGCTAATATGCAAATACAATTATGCTAGAATGAAAGTACAAGATTAATCTAGAGCAATGAGAAATGAGTATTAATCTAAGAACAATGAAAGTAAACTAAGTTAAGATGAAATGCATTGTTAATCTAAGAATGATGTTAATCTAGAAATGATATTCAAATGACAATAGCTTTGAATGCAAACAAATTGAGATAATAATTCAATAGAAATTCAACACTCAAAACGTTGCATCCCCTGAATGAGAAACAAGAGGGTTCTTTTATAGAATCTTGGACTCAATCGACGATCAAGATTGAACGGGATGAATGATGGAGATTGAAAGGAAGTTTAGTTTAGAATAGTAAATTTCCTGTAGAGAGACAGTCAAATGTTTGCCTTTTGAGTGAGTGAAGCAATTAACTAGCTTGTTGCACTTTTGAATTTTCAGTTAATTTAGAGTTTCCTTTTCTCAACTGAAGTGAGGATTTTGGAGAGAATATCTAATTAAATAAGTACAATATGACCTCATAAATGAACTTTCTCAATTATTTGAATAATTAAATTCAATTATTGAAATGAGGATATTTATTTAAAAACCAAATATTATTTAATTCATTTTTATGTTTTTTAGCTAAAAGGGGTGAATTTAATTTAATTAAAGTGCTAGGATTTTGAAATTAAATTAATCGATCATAGGCTTTATTTAGCCAATTATAGTCGATATTTAGGAATTAAATATAACACGTGATTGATGCAGATTTAGGGTTTTCTGTATTTGACAATTAGTCAAGTAGGGCCCATTTAGAAATCAGTATTGCCTAGTACAATAGGACTTTGATGATTTCAAAAGTTGATAGAATGAGACTAAATGCAACAAAATTGGTTAGGGTTTCAAGATACCAATTTTGAGTATTACAGTTGTGTGTTCATGTATTTTGTAGTTTAGTTCTTTTATGTTTATCATTCTGATTTAATTTTTGTGGTTAAATGTTGGGCCAAGTATTGGAATTAATTGACACAAATTAATAACCCCCCTTTCATTTGTCTGTGTTTCCTTATTTCTAACATAACACCTCATTAACATTCTTCTAGGTGCATCACTGCTTTCTCAAATGGATAATAGATCAAATCTAGATGATGGGCTTGAGGATGACATGAATGCTAGGAATGATATGCAAGATGATTAGGGTTGGGAGACTCAAAAGGTTGAGGATTGTGGGGATTCTCCTCTCTCATACCCCTCTAAATTTTGTTTGTGCATAGGTTTTCCCCATTGACTGAGAATTCTTTAGATTTAGTGACTAATTCTTATGTGATTCTTTCTCCTATTTCCTCACCTCTCACCAGCTTCTCTATCCAAATGGTTTTTTCTATAGGTTTCTCTACTCTTGGAGCTTTCTTGAATATGGTTTCCCCTATTCTTAGTGGGGTACTCTCAGATTGGAACAGATCTAAATAGCACCGATCTAAATTTGACTTTCGATATTCCTAGGGGTTGGCATCATTCTAATATTTGTTATATTAGTGAGGGGTATGGGGCTTCTCCTAATAGATTTGAGGGCCCTATTCCCTATCTTTTTTTTATAGAGTCGCTACATGTTGAGTATGTGTATGTAGAGTCTCCTCTTGTTGTTGGTCATACTTTTGCAGTGTCTCATCATGTTAGTGAGACACACTCTTCTTTAAAGATTAGTAAAGCCGACGGGGATTCTCACAATGAGGACCCTCTCTTGTCTTCTATTTTGAAGTTTAATGAAGGGGATGAGGTTTCTCCTGACAGAGTTGAGGCTACTACTCCCTCTCCTCTTTTTTTGGATTTTCCTGTTGAATGTGTTTCTTCTACTGTGGAGTCTCCACAAGATTAAAAATTTATCCAAAATATTTTAAACAAATAAAAATTATAAAATATTAACTAATAGTAAAAGAAAATCTATGTAAAATGTTAATAAAAGATTATTATCATAAATTTCAAGTCAATTGGAAAAAAAACTCTCAAATTTTACTAGCATTATAATGTATTGTAGATGATCTGAAAGGAGAACATTTTTAGAGAAAACTTGCAGCAGATAATTTAATAAATAAATAGAACTTGCATCCATAAATAATGAAGTTATGAAATTTTACCCCCATAAATCATTGTGTGCTCTTGCATGTTACATATACAATCCAATAAATTCTTTGTACTGAGCCAAAAATGTTAGAACTGAGTTTATTTAGCCAACATTGTTTCCTCAGATTTTTATTATTCAATTAACATTTAACTTCGTACATAACAGTTGGATGGCGAACAACACTGCACCACTATGTTGATGGTACATGAGTAATGGTATGTTGCCTCTTTGGATTAAAATACTTTAAAATTGATTTGACTTAAAGGCATGGGCATGGACATGTATGGACCTAGGCATGGCACTGGTTGGGTACAAATTTAAAGCCATTTAGCCAGTGAAATATTTGAATCCAATGTGACATCTCAACGTCAAGCATCTATATGCTTTCCTTCTCATATTTGACATGGGTGCATCCTCTTCCTCAGAAAACACATATTGGTTACCAAACTTTTAATTGTGGTGCAAGTAAAGTTGAAAAAAAAAAACATGAGAAGCTTCGTTATAGGATTCCATGAGGAAGCATCTATGCAGCCTAAAATATGCATATGACATGATCATTTGTTAAATTTATTAATTAAATTAAAATCACAGAACAATTAATAAATTTTTAAAATGGTTATGTCAGGTGCATATTTATGGCTACATAGCCAAGGTTATTCAACGAAAGGAGGACTTCTAGAGCTTTGTTGAGTTATGAATATACCAATGGAAAAGGGCAAGAACCCCACAAAAAGTAATATCAAGTCTTTCAAAATAATTTAGGAGAAGTGAATTTAACTTGTGAAAAAATCACAAAGAAAATTATCAGAATAGAGAAACAAGACACAAAACTATATTGATCAAACTTTTTTTTTAAAAAAAATTGGAAAATATATTTTTTAAATGTGAGAATCACATTAAAGTTAACGTGTTTTGTTTTGTTTTTTGAATTTGTGTTTCCTAACATTTGATGATGCTTTAAGGATCAATATTGTTATACTTTTATTAAAAATTAGATGATGATTTAATTATAAGTTTTTTTGTATATATATATACACACAAAGAGAGAGAGAGAGAGAGAGAGAGAGAGAGAGAGAGAGAGAGAGAGAGATCTGGTAAAAGATGATATCATGTGATCCATACTAATAGTAAAATCTTAATACATACCTTGAAAATGTTGATGACCTATTCTTTCAACTCTAAGTATACAAAAAGAAGATTTAGGCCTAAACTAAGATCATAATTCTATATCTTTACCAATGAAATCTAAATGTGTTAGGTCAATATAACCCTAAAATTATAATACTCACTAAAGACTCCCTCTATGCAATTACTATTATGGAAGAATTTGTATTACTTGAAAATTTTCAAATAAAAGTTTGATTATTGAAGATATAAGGAAAATCATCTTAGCACTTTGTTTTCTAGACATCTACCAATTTCCTATCAAAAATGTAATTTTTCAAAATGAAAAGTAGTGTGAAATTCCACAATGTCAAACATCTTGTTATGCTTCTCTTGAAAGAGAGGTCACAAGTTAAAATTTCACAACGGGTAGGATATGTATATCTTGTTCCCGTAAGGAGAATGGGGAAATCCCATATTGTTGTCACCATATATAGACCCAAAAATATACAACTGATATCATGGACTATAAAAAGACCTTTCATTTCCTTGATTTGCAACAACTCTTATAAGACTTTTTCTTTCTTGAAAATGACGTTTCTGCCCCATTTGTATGCTTAGAGAAGAAGTCAAAGACTGTAATAATTAACTAGTACTATTTTGAATTTACTTCATTGTATTTACATCAACTATAAAAGATCCAAATGAATTAAAATTAGATTTTTAAAAATCAAAATTGTCCTCCTTTCTTTAAAAATGGAAGAGATTGAAAATATATGGCAGTGGAGGAGGGAAGAAGTCTAGGGAGGTGTAAATGGTGGTATTTAATGAAACAAATTTTTTTTAGTAGACTCAGCTGTATGAATTCATCCACCCTCATTTGGTATGATCATTTAAAACAAATTTAATGTTATTTTTTTTCCAATTTATTAGCCGATAGGCTTCTCCTGCGAGATTGCTCGCGTCCGTATAGAAGAAAACCTATCTCATGCTTAAAACCATCATAAATATAGTTTTTCTAATATGGAACTAGTTTTGCAAGACAATTTTGCAAGTTTTCTTCGGTGGTAGGTGGTTCTAGTGAGGTGGTTTAACTTTTCTCATTTGTTTTGAGGAAGGAAATACCTAGAGCCAATAATGCGCCAGGTCCACACCATGTCGCGAGCTTTCTCTCTCTGCCCCATGCCTAGATTCCAATGGTGGACCCTGTATTTGAGCTATTCATTGAATAGACATGTTTACTCTATGCATTCACCATGAGATATTTTCATCTTTTGTGACTGATGTTTGTGTTATTTGAACATCATTTTTTAAATGCAAACAGGCCTGCAATCGAACCTATCAGCCCTTGGGAATGAAGTCCATCACTGTCCATCTATCGAAGTCTATCTATGCCCTTTTTTTTTATTGTGGGTTCCTCGTACGATTGTGTTGGGTGAGCACGAACCACTTTTTCATAGTACTTATGGGCTAATGGGTCGTACTTTGGCCTAGTATCTTTGCGAGATAGTGTTTGCGAGACAACCTTGAGTGAGGGGTAGATGGTGCCAGTGATGAGCCCTGGGAAACGTCCCATTGGAGCCCAACAAGATGACTTCATAGTGTGTATCTCGTCCAAAAAATTTCACAGGTGCATTTTCTTTTATGACTTTTGATCTCTTTCTTCTCTTTAAAATTAAGGGTTTGAAGGGTGCAGGTCTAGGCGGAGTGCCCGGTGAAGGCAAGCGAAAGGTAGCACCTCAATTTGGTTGAAATGGCGGTAGTGAGAAGGCCACACATGAATATTGTGAAGTCCTTGACTGCATCGATCGGTTCTATTAATCCTAATCCAACTTCTACAAAGGAAGCCACCCACTTTTCTCCCATGTGCTTCAACATGGAGCTACAATTCTCTAGCTAAGATTTTCTCTAAGCTTTGGCCAATGACTCATTTTTGGGGCCCTGACTAACTACCAGGTGTCGAGGTGGCCATTAAAGAAATGAAGTGCAAGGTGAAGCTTTTCCTAGCACTTGCTTGATGTCTCCCATTTTGTCGCCCAGAGCATTGCAAATGTTGAGGATTCACGCTATCATCTAGGCTTTCATCCATCCACTTCAAATTCTACTGAAGGACTGCTGGTCAGATTTGGGGAAAAATATCTTGGATCTCTCTATGCATCGACAGGCACAGAACCACCGCTACTAGAGCCAGCTGGTGCTCAGAAAGTTCTCAAACCCTTGCATTTGTTGGAGTTCCATACAGAGAAGGGTTTGCAAGGCCACGTGATCTGAGATGGCATCAATTGCAGGGTATATTATTGATGAGGAAGGTTGATCCTGGAAACATAGAGTGAATTATGGGTATATTCTCATTATTTGGTTCTTTCCCTTCTCCTCCGATCGACCATAGAAACCTAGAGACTAATGTGCAACAATCATGCTATTTGATACTTGTACTATTTCAGTAAATTAGCTTAATAAAATGATGCAAATAAATGGTCCATGTGCTGAGGAGGTAATCTAATTTCCTAAAGTTTACTCCATAAAATCCACGACACAGAAGGATGAAGCTAGATAAATTTGATCCTATTTGAGAAGCATTGGAAAATGGTCTAAAGAACACCACTTGGATTTTTTTTATATATATTATAAACTGGGTCTTGGCCTTGTGTCAAGAAAACTCTAGCATCTGGATTAATTCCCTCAACTCTCTTCTTAGTCATAGTTTAATAACTAAGATGATATGGTCCAAAAACATCAATGTCTTATATTTATTTATAATGATAGGGATTTGGATCTGTTGTAAAAAAATTTGGCCCAAAGAATAACATTTAGTACTAAAGATATAAATATTTTTTTTCCATGTCAATACTTAAAGATAAGGTCTTGAATCTTGGCTATAAAATACAATCATTACCATTGAGAGAGGAACTTTTTTCCATGTCAATAATTATAGATAAGGTCTTGACTCTTGACTATAAAATACAAAAGTTATCCTATTTCAATGCAAACTATTTTTCTGGATAAGCATAATTTGTTGTAGAATCCTCCTCTTAATGAAATTACACCAGTTAAATTGAATGCCTTTGGACAGATCAATTGCATTCTAGACATCTTTAAATGGAATGATTTTTCCTTGTTTCTACCCAAAAGCCTAAAAACTAAAAACTTGGTAGAAAATTGAATGACATGGTCTCTTATTAGATCTCTTATTAGATCAAATAGTACCATTTGCAATGGCTCTGTCTTGAGAATTTGTAAGATTCATTTTCAATGTAGTTTGGTCATATATAAGGAGAATAATGTGCAACACCAACATCCTTATAGAACTTGACGATGCAGTAGTTTTTTGAATACCTTTCTTTGTAATCTCAAGTACATGCCTCATGAGCAGTTACACACGATTTTCTTCACACATTTAAACCTAAAATATTGTTGGTGATTTGAGATGACTGATGCAGAACATAAATAACCTATGGGTCATCTTTGGAAAATGTTTATGTGTAGAGAAAAAGATGTTAAATGTGTTTTTGTTTATAGTTAATTCTGTATAACTTAATCAATGTTATAAAGATATTGATATTAAAAAAATTGTTTGCATTTAGGAAGCCCTTTTCATTTTCCATCCTTTATCATTTTGATAAGCATATGCTATCAGCCTTCAAGTAAATGAGCATCTACATATCAAAAACATGATGGAGCTTATTGTAACATTTAAGTTTATGTAATATTGTTTTGAAATTTCATTTTGAGCTCCATCTAGAGGTTTTTCTTGATTTGATTAGGTCCTTGCTTGTAGTTTATTTCTTCCATTTTGCATTCAAGTTTTAAGCATTACAATATCAACTCAACTTTTTGTAGTGCTATTAAGCATCTTAAGTACTGTAGTTTGGATAGGTTTAGTGTCATTTTGTAAGTTATGATGTATTGAAGTCTAAATACTTATGGATGCAATTTGAACATTCTTCTTACCATTGTTGATTTTAAAATTTGCATATCTATAAAGGCACATTTCTCCTTGAAAGGGTTTTTTTTATTATGACATTGAATCATTTGAAATTTTAACAATTCTTCTCACTGCTGTAAAAAATGATCATTTCACAATTATAGAGTATCATGTTATTGAATGACAATATATGTAGCCCAACAATTACATGTTGAGTCTGTGATGTCTTTGGTTGTCAAGCGTAGGACAGGATCAAGCAAGATACCCATTCTTGTAATATTTAAATTCATTTTCTAAATATTACTCAATATTGTAAATTTGAATGTTAAATTTTATTTTTACCATTTAAATTATTGCCAATTTTGTTGCCTTCTTTGCATTGTTTCTCCCTCTACTTATTAATTATTTTTGCATAGATATTTATAGGAGTTTGTGAAGTATTTAGATGCCCTACCCCATTGCTTGGAGTCAACTGAATCTACATCAAAGTGTTCTCTTCTAAATTGGCCTAGGTGTCATGTCATACATAGTCCTTTTGAAAAGGCCTCTTAATGATTGTTGTGCAAGATACATTATTAACATGTTATGCCAATGTGATGGCACATTTATTCAACAATTCTTTTGAAGAACAAACTAACAAACTCCTTTTGAATTCATTAAATTTGAATAGTTTTTATTGTTGATTTGAGTTTACTAAACTTTATATAAAATGTGAACTTTGTTGAATGCCTTTCTATTTGTTTTGCAATGATATATTTTTATAATGTTTTTCTTAATTCAATGTATTAACAAGGTTTGTATACAAAAGTGACATTTTGTAAAGATATGAAATATGACTTTTTTTCTATAAGATTACACATGATTCAATCATTTGCATTATTGTACTTACAAAAGAGATTAATGATTGTTCTTAAAAATAAGAATAATAACTCATTATTATTTTGTTAGACATGATTATGACTGATCTTTTTTTCTTTTACCAATTTCTCTATTAATATTATTTTTAAATGTGTATTATTGGTTTGTATTTTTCATGAAATCCCTATAATAGAACTTATTAATGAATTGTGTATCTTTTATAGCTAGTAAAAAATATATATACTTCCAATGACTTAATATAATATCTATTTTTTATTCATCTCATGATAGTAAATGTACAATTGATTTTCAAACATGTTATATTATTTATCTTAGTTCAATTGTATATTATTATATAATAGTATTTAATTATTTCCATAAAACTTCTTTTTTGTGTACCTAGCTCAAGTACTTGTAGATGAATCACCATTACTAACTCTCTTGTAGTATCATTGCACTAATTGATTACATGATGTGATAAAAAACATAAGTGAACATCATAGACATCATTTGTAATTTGGTCAACTTATCCATATTTTCTAGGATTTACACTACAAGCTTGTCGCAAAGTATACACAGACTTCTCAATTATGGTGTAGATTATGAGAGAAGATAGCATTGCAAGCTATAGTTTTTTCAAGAAAAAAGTGAACCCAATTTTGCATGAAAGATGCAATGCAAGGAGTTAACCTGGTTCATAGGCACCTATTCAATGGTCAACATTATAACAAATAGTAATTTGCAAGTATAATTGTTATTCCTATTAATCCAAAATTTGAGTTTTTAGTATTCAGTAGAGCATACATTTGGTATGAACTATTAGTTGATGCTCATATTTTTCCACAATGCTCAAGTTCACATGTATCTTGAATTGCTTGACCCGGATATTACCTAGATCCTACAAAAACCATTTAAGTTTAAATCACACACAATATTAACTTTGATAAGGAAAAAATAATTTCAAGATGTTGAGATTTTCAACATTTTCATATAGAGAATTGGTTCCATGATTTATCTCCTTGAAATTATAAATCTCAAGAACAAGTACTTATATAACTTTGGTTAATTGAAAGTGGATAATAATAATTCAAAGGAATAAAAATATATGAAAATAATGAAAACAAAAAAAAATAAATGTACTAAATTATAGTATCCAATGGTACATGTGTAAAGATTTATATTTTCATATAATTGATTAAAATATCTTAAAATTAGTTTATATCTT
Source organism: Chamaecyparis obtusa (assembly GCA_027943335.1). Lineage (NCBI taxonomy): Eukaryota > Viridiplantae > Streptophyta > Pinopsida > Cupressales > Cupressaceae > Chamaecyparis > Chamaecyparis obtusa. The sequence continues at coordinate 107,396 of BSBK01009251.1, read as the reverse complement.
CCTTCTATTTACCTATCGGCTACTCCCTTGCACCTCTTATGGGTGCAAGTGCTAGTTATATTTTTGGCAAAATGTATTTCGAGGTACACACCACATCGTCTATTCTATTTCTCTGAAATATTTTCTTTCTACAAATTAACTTTCCTGCTATTTTTGTATGCTTTAGGGAAGACTAGTCGTGGAAGAGGGAATAATTTTAGGGAGGTGTAAATTGTGATAGTTATTGAAAATCAATTATTGTAGTAGACCGAGTTGTATGACCTGATCTACCCCCCTTTGGTGTGATCATTTAAAATAAATTCAATTTTACCCAATTTATTATTTTATTGGAAAAATGTATTTCAAGGTACACAACACATCAAAGGTTTTTTGAATATCCTGAAACATTATTGTACAGTCTACAAAGATCCATACCACAAAGCCTCTATCATCACCAAAACACTACTCATCTAATTTGATTAGATGTGCCAATCAGTGATCATAACATCATTCGCATTATCTACTAGTATTATCAAGACTCAACCAGTATTAAACATTCCATCAATAGTGACATCTTTAAACCATATACAATTTCTACCTTAGTTTCCTCACATAGCATTTTGGTTATAAAACTCATAATATTCACCCCTGCGGTGAATGTGGAACAAAAGTCATAAGAATTTTGACTCTGCACAGTGGCTAATAAATTCCTACAAACATCATACCACTATTAGAAAACACATTGGACCACATAGACTATGATAGAGGACATGCAATGTCCTACAACCTTACCATATGGTGGGCTTTCATTAGCGCACATTGCACTACTTCAAGATCCTCACAGACCATACAAAGATCAACACATGTCATAGTTGGCATCCAAGCACCCAATGCCACATTAGCAACCTAGCTGGCGTCCACGTCATAAGAAAGAATAAATTATTTTATGTCAAGTGTCATACGGGTCACTAAATTTGACACCCATCTAATCGTCATCTATAATTATAATTGGTTATTGGCTTTCTATAGTGACCATACAATTGTCAAAAATAACATATGTATTTTTTTTTTTTTTGACATTAGTATGGTTTGACTTTTTTGCCCCTTCCCCATTTGAGTTTTTTATTTTGTAGTCTAACTTTGAAGGCTCATAACTTATTCATTTTAACTCTTTATTTGAAGTAATTTCTTTTATTTGAGGTAGAAAATCATGAACATTTTTTTTTTTGTATTATTTTCTAATTTTGGTTAGAAAAGTATTTAAAATTCTTATTTTTTCATGATTGTGCTTGTCTAATCCCAATTTTTGCAACTTCAAGGACTCTGTTTAGGATTATACATACACATTTTTTAGGTGTCATTTTTTTGAAGTGCGTGATTTTTCATAGACTTCTTATTTATGCTATTAGATTGTAGCCATTGTGAGTGTATATATCACTTTTAACATTTTTGTCTATTTTGGCCTACTTTGGCGCTTGTATTTGCTTAGATCTTTGTGGGATCTTATCCATATATTGTTCACTAGAGTTTTCTCTAGCCTAATTTTGGTTGTTGTAAATAATAAAATTAGAGGTTCACTTTGCCTTATTTTGCAAAGTATATTATTGGGGGTTATCATTTGTTGATCTCAATTTGTAATGTGAGAAGTATATCATTGATGTAATCATGATTTATGCATCAAATCCTTTTGTTATAAATTTGGCTAAGGATAATTATGAGTCATGGTGAAAATGAATAATCATGCATTGTAGATGATTTAATAGCTTGCCTCATCTTTATGGGCTCATTCTTGAGCCAAAGTCACAGTGGAAGCAATTAGTTTGGGGTTTAAAGAATTAAATCATATCATAGATTTGATTGGTAAAAGCATGAGTTAGTGTGTCTTGCATGAAATCTCCCCCAAGTTTAGAGATATTCAATACCCATACATACTTCGGACTATTATGTGGGAGATTTTTTGAGATCCACATGTTCCTCCTTTCCTAGATGATCTTGTTTCAAATTACGTCCTTCCACTTAATGATGTAGACAATATTCCCTTTCATGATGATACCTTAGCTGATCTAAGATATTTAAGAGTTTATAGCAAATAATTTCAGATCTTGTAAGGTGGAATTTGCAGTCTATTTTTGGCACTAATAAGAGGTGGAGGTCGCAAATTAGACATGATGGACATATCATTCTACACTATATAAATAGCCTTCCCTCCTGGAACTTGTGTAGTGGTGTGTTCCTGCAACCATGTATTGTGTGGCTCGACCCCACTGGACCCCCACCTAGACAGAGGACCTTCCCTAAACAACAAGCAATACCTTCAATAATCCCTTACCTTGTGCATGTGTTGTACACAACACGTGGCTTTCAAAGGGAAGGTGAGTAGTCATCATAGTTCTCATCTGTCGTGCCTCGACTCAAACCACCCTTGTAGTCAAATTATCTCGGTCCTCTTATAATCAACACAGTTTTGTGGCTGACATTTCCATAAAAAAGTTTGGATTTCAAAAGGCCTTCCCAAAGGATGTGACCAACTAGAAAAATCTCATTTGTTGTTTGAAAAATCTCCAAAAGGATGTGACTGACTAGAAAAATGGAAAGGCTATGATGATTGTCAAATTCAAAGTAGAAAAATGGGGCACTATTCATCTCAAAAGTATTTTTTAGCACATTGATGACATAAGAAACTAGGGGGTGATGTCATGGGAAAGGGGTGAAACTTTTAAAGAGTTTATCTCTTGGTCATATGGTTTTTAGCCCCTTGTTCTTTCCAGCCCTGGAGACTTAAATCTGGCCCATCTTTTTATTTTTGGCAATATTTTTTTGGTGAAGTTAATTTTTTTCGTAATTTATGGAGGAAGATTTGGCAAAGAGGAAAATTTTAATTTTCCCATAAACTTTGCTTAGCAAATCAAAATTGAGTGTTGTTTTTTGTAAAAGTGCTTTTTTTTTGTTACAAATCTAATGGACACTCACACAATATCATTAAATAAATTATTTTTTTATTGTTTATTGGATTTGGTTACAAAGCAATCATTTCTATAAAGTGCCAACAATAAGGGGGAACAAAATATGATCAAGGGGATTTATCTTGGTGTGTTTTCTCTTTCTTGTTGGTTCAAAGTGATTGTGTCTCTCACAAATTAGCCCTTCCATTTCATTATTCTAAATAATCCTCCTAATAAATGGAAAATCAAATGCGGATATTGTAGAAAGTATAGGCATATAATAGAAGAATTTTGGTTTTGTACTTAAATTTAGAAAATCCAAGAAAAAAATTTGAATCATGGTATTGCCTTAACTAATTATCCAACTTATACAAAAATACCATCCAGTCTCACTTGGCCGGGACATCATCACTTGTTTCTATAGTCATACCAGATCCACCACATTAGGATGCACATCTATCAAAAATAACACATTTGTTTGTAGAATACCATCTTGCAAATTTGGATGACAACATTGAAGACATTCATCTTTGATTTAGTGATGACTTTCATGAAATTGCATTACCATTTCCATATTTGGACATTTCCCTTACCTTGCCTACATTTTCTCTTATTGTGAAAGATTGTGTAAACATTCATGAGTTGTGATATCCAACTATATTATATGCACATGTAGTAGTATTAGATTCTCATCATTCTAGACATGACCATACATCCATGGTCCCTATTCTGAAATATGTCACAGTACATGATCCATCACACATAAATATTGGCTTGGATATCTTTGCGAAGTCATAATTGGCATCATTTTCTTCTTTGGGTTATGTGTAGCATCTAGAGACATTCAACTTTCTTCCTCCATATTCTATCTGGAATGGGAATTATTTTTGCACACAATTATGGTATTATTTCTTCCTAAGGGGAGGAATGTTGTTTAACATTCATGGATCATCTTTAGCATCTAGTGTCGAGCATCTACTAACACTGCATGGAGTTCATCATTTCATATATTTTGTGTGCATCATATGATCTTCTCTATGTTGGTTGTGGATTATTCCCTTTGATCTTCAACTTGCAGATTTACACTTTGATGGATAATTCAAATAAAACTCCTGACTCTATCACCACTCCAAAGTCCACAAGGAAGAGGGCCAACTGACAAGGATCAAAGGATCCTTCTACACTTTGAGCTTCATTTCTCAGGTGGGTGTACCCTTGACTCACTTCTCTAAAGGATTCTAAAACAATATTCTCTTATATCTCATATAAGATTGTTAAAGATTTATCAAATGATGTTTGTGTTTGTGTGGTTGTTAACCATGAAACTTCAAGAGAAAAGACCAGTGCCTTATCCCAGGGCTAAGAGTCACCCAACCTTATACTTCAACTAAATACCTTAAGTCAAACACAATGGAACCCAGGGTAAGTGCTTTGCCTATTACCCCTTTCCCTCAAGCACAAGGACATCAAATTCTATACCTGGCTACAAACTCACTGAATTCACCTAAAAGGCTTTAATCCTAACTTTGTTAGAAACTTAGAGATGAATTCAAAATACTCTTTTTTTACCATACATTAACACACTTTGTGACATTAACATATATGAGCTCAGAGACAAGCAAGAAGACATACACAAGATACAAGATTGGGATTCCATGATGTTTTCATTAACAAATCCAGAATCAGCATACAATCAGAATGATACCAAGATAAGAAAAGTCACAAAACTAGACCTCTATAGATATATTATAGTCAAAAACTAGGGACCAAAAGCAACAAGATTTTGGAACCCCTGCAAAATCAAAGATTCTGCAACTTATACCACTAGCTGCCTTGGGATCGTCAAGATCAGATGCAACAAGCTTCAGACAGTTAGGGTTAGGGTCTCAACCACCCAACCAATTCAAATAGTCACAAAATTTACTACAGGGGCATGAAGCATAAGCAGCCTGGAGAAAACAGATCTCTAGTAGATCAACAATCATGAAAATCTGTGAGCTCAACATAGTACACTAGGAATGCCATTAAAATCAGTCTAATCACTGCCTGCAAATAGTTCTTCAAGCTCAAAACCACATGGTACTAGGTACAAAATCACCTCTACAAATAACCACAAAGCCCCTGGACCACTTTGTAACAATTGGTGCCACCAACCAGATCAAAAACTGTCAAGAAAGCATTGAAAACCAGTCCTTTGGTCACAAGAAACCCTCTGTAGATTTGAGTTTGAAATCAAACGGCTATAACTTTGGCACCCAACACATCGGTGGTCATCATTTAAACCTTTACCAACTTTATATCCCCACCATCTGATCAATCTCCCTTCACGAGCTTCATGTTTTAAAACCATCTAGACACCTCGGGCTAACTCTACAACTGCGATATCTCAATAGTTGTCCCATGATCACATAGCACGGAGATGGGCTATGCGATCATGTAACAAACCACCAACACTACAACCGCTACCTGCCCCTAAGTGTCAGACCCACCTCATGTATCCACCTCAACACCTGTCGGCCAATGAAAATCACGCACATCAGCACACCCTGGCAAATGGACCCACCGCTCGGAAAAGCTTTATACCTTTGGGAAGATCGGACGGTGGTCGCATGATTGCAAAGGGGAGGAATATTCTTGATGATCATGCGGCCACCATAGATCTCTTCTGCATGTTATTCCGCTTAAGAAATATTGGGCCCACCATCTAGCGACATTGCGACTATGGAAAACTTGACCACCAGCCAAGTTGCCAGATGCTAGGGACTTAACTGCCAGGATTCAGTGACTGAGAGAAGACCGCAAGTCACCAGGTCATGAGAAGAAGACCAACCACCAGGCAACCAAACACTACTAAGAAGTTGGGACCACGCAAATAGGTGGCAGGTGGTCACATGATCGCATGTTAGAAAAGTCTGACATGCGGCCATGCGATGGCCAATCAGGAGGAGCCCACTTCACGCCCACATAGAAAAATCCAATGGCCATCATAAAAGTGCAAAGGCTAAACATCTTGCATCTTTTCCATGCAAACATAAGATAGCCCATTGATCTTGTTCAAGCTTAACTGCACCGGGCAACCGAGAAGAAGTGGGCCCACCAATCAATCGCCACCTCACCACCGTAGCCATCACTGCAACCGCCATGGACACGTGTCAGCTAGTCATATGATCACATAGCCCAAAAACTAGGCTATGCGACCATGCTATAGCCAATCATAGGCTGCCACATGTCCACCTTTGGGACCACACCAAAGAAGCCTTACCCTTTCGGAGGATCAGACGGTTGTCGCAAAAGCGCATAGCCTTAACAAATCCTTCGCGCTTTAACTACAATCATTGATGCTCTGACATGTCAGGACCCTCTGCCCAATCCAGAAACCAGGTCCCACCAGACATCACACTTGCGCACATGAGGGAAAGTCAGCAAACAGGGAACTAGTGTGAGGTCAAAAACACAAAATATTTTCGAAGAAAGAGGATCGAAAACACACAAAGTTTCTGACACGTCAACAGGTAAGCACAAAAACCTGGGAGACAAAGGGTCTAAAACAATACAGGTTATCTGTAAAGGATTGAAAACTTCATGGACTTTCAGAAACACTGTGGGTTTTCGACACTTAGGCAGATTTTGAAAATTCTTCTCGCGGACCCTAGGGCTTGAAAAACTTTCTGGGTTTGGCGAATCAGGAAATGTGATTTGGATTGAAGCAAGGTGACACACTAAAGAGAATGGGGCCAAGAGTGTACAACATGAAACACACATGGATCATCTTTGCAATTTAAAACTAAGACTGCAAGCCGGGTAGAAACAACAAAACAAAGACTGCAGGGAAAAAGGCCATTTTCCTAGGACTTTGCAATGACTGGAAAAATGGCCCAACACTCTACTTTCTCTCCTATGGGGAGAACATATTGTACACTATGGTAGAAATAGTCCTTAGGGGTTATCACATGTACTCCATCTATATGTGTTATTCTTATTCACTTGTGCATGTCGTTGCATCTAATCTCTTTTTTGGAGGATAGTTTTTCCACCAGATTTTCTATCTTTGTCCAATTTTATGAGAGACTTCATTGTACATGGGTACCTCACCAGGCTAGTAGTCAAGATGCATTTTTTTAATCTTATCCTCCTAAGTTATGCTTAAGAAGGCGTGTTAGTGTAATTAATTAATTAATTTACCCCTAGGCTTTTTAAGCCTACTTAGTCATCCATGTTTATTTAACACTTATTCATACAAGTTGTTCTCATTTAGGAGTCATCTAGAGAGGTGTTGATTCCATTAGAAAACTTCATCCTACCTTCATGGGAGGAAAGTCACCACCACTTATTGACTATTGGAGTCAACTTCTAATTCGACCCAATCACTCACATCTATATGTACTTACTTTTTCAATCAGTGAAATGGTCAACTTTGTTGTAATTGTGATTTTGTGCTTCATCTTATCTCTTTAGATCCTTGGTTTTCACAAGATTGAATATTTTTTAGAACTTGAGAGTTATGATGAACTAGTGACTCCACCCATAGCTCCTACTTCTCCAGTTAAGAACACACATTCATCTCTTATTGATGATTCCAGTGATTCATTGTAAGAGATAACTATTTGTCTTCCTAATTAGGATTATTACTTACCACACATTTATTCATTGTTCGTGGAGTCTCACATTTCAAATTTAAGAGACACATTTGAAGGGATTTCTCTTCTCTTTGATGAAAAATTCATCACATTTGGAGAATCTTCTTCACCATCTTTAGGGATTGACATTCATGAGCACATCTTTTTCTAGCTGATTTCTCACCTTTTTTGGTTCAGTATGATCACGCCAATGTGATGAGTTCTTCAATCTTAGAGACTGTCATTAAATTTATAAAGGCATCATTCTTTTTTGATGATAGTTGTGGCAACAATGTTATCATTTTATGTTTAGTTTTAGAGAATTTTCATGATTAATTTCTATTGGTTCCTTGTTTGTCACCTTCTAATATGACTGGGTCTACACCTGATTGGTTTGTGGCATCTTCATCATCTAAGGACATGGTGACAAATGATAAGATTTAAAAGATAAAATCATAATACTAAATTTAGATTTCACTTCCTAATTCCTAACTATATTAGGAAGCATTCCTACAGTCGTACATAGTCTATTTTCTTCCCAAGGGGAGAAATACCATTTGTAAGCATTAGACTATGTTTTTCTTGTAAGAACTCACTATTTTTGCCAGAAATTATTCATTATGGTTGGTACTATATTGTCTCCTTTCCTTCACATGGAGGGATACTTTATTGTATATAAATGATATATGTAGTCATTAGGGGGCTTGAGTCCTAAGCCATCCATGCATCTTATTTGTTTTCATCTCTTTTTTAGAGGGGATTTTTCTCCAACATTGCTTTCTCCCTTTCTCTTCTTTATGAGTGATTGAATTGCATATTGTACTTGGGTATCTAACATGGTCTACTAGCTAAGACCTTTCATTCAAACATAATAACTGACCAAAATAACCCTAGACACAATAACTTGGTCACAATAACCAGTGAAAACTTTAGTGGTGATTATTCACCATTTGGTAAATGTCGCATGTTGACAACCCAGGTTTTGGCAAATATATTACACATATTGGATTGAACCTATCATTTGAAATTTATTAATATTGGGTTATCACCTAGGCCCATCACACATCAGTTTATTTAATTTTCTCCATTTCTTTCACATTATCGCAAATGGAATATAATTTTTGGACAGGTAAAATTTTAAACATTCACCTATAATTTGAAAGCGGACCCAAACAGATGGCCTATATTCTCCAATAGTTTTATACAAATATATTTAAAGGCAGCCCCAAATTTTCCTAGCATTTCATGGACTCGTGTCTCAAACCAATGCATTTTTGCGAACTTTATTAATCATACCAAGGTATTGGATGACCCATAATCACCTCAGAAATAACACAAGATGTGTTATAATTATGTAGGCTTTGCCAAATATTTGTAGACCTAATACCTCCCGCCGAATTTTCCAAAAAAATATTAGTATAAATACATTTTTATAGATCGGTGTTATTGTACACAATTTGGTTCGGTTCAATTTGATTGATAGTGAAGTTCAGACTATTGAGTCTTGACTACATTGGCAAGTCATGACTGCAATTGAATTTGAGGCAAAGGTAAGTGATTATTATTCTGTGACTATGTAATTTTGAGTTCATTCTTATTTAGCAAGGACCAATTAGTGAACAGTGGTGACAAGGGAGACCTCAAGATTGATTTAAGGGTCAATGAATCATATTTATATATATTATAGTGGTATTGTCACTTCTTCAATAAGTAAACATATTTTTTTGCATTGGTAGGCTAGTAGCCTTTATTTTGTTGAAGAATCGAGATGTCGAATAAGAATAAGAGTAAGGCTCCCGCATATGGGGAAAGCCAAGAGAGGCTAGAAAAATGTAGAACCTTATCATCGTACTTTGGTCATGGTGTTGGAAATGTTTCTAGCCAAAATCAGGAAGCTACTTCATCAAAAGAAGATTTTCAATATTCACAACCTGAACCTACATGGTATATTGAAGAAGTTAGCAAACCTGATATCTTAGATCATGATGAACTTGAAGAATATTTTCAATTAAATACCCAGAGTAGCCATAATGATATAATCAACTTGGATGAGACTGAGAATGTCAGAGAAGATGATCATGCAGGGAAGAAGAAAAGAAAATACAATTCAAAGAATGATAGAGAATCGAAAAAAGATCAGATGTTGGATCTTTCGAGGAATTTTCAAGTAGAATGGATGTGAAAGTATCTATTCATTGAACTAGTGGACAATCCAATTGAAGATGAGCCTCTACTAGAATGTAGATGTAAGATTTGCACCAAGATAAATAAGAAGGAAAAGAGGTTGTAGCTAAAAATTGACACCATAGAGAAGCATATGGGTAAAGTTTACGAAAAGAAAACCATAGATAGAGTTCAAAAATTAGTGATAAGATGGAAAACAAAGGAGGAATCTCAACATGTTAGGAATGTAGAATTATATGAATTTTAGTAGAATATAAAGATGAAGCCTGGTGAAGTTAAAGGCTCTATTGAAGCTTATTTTGGAAAAGCATTGGAAGTAGAACTAATGGGAAACAATGTTCAATTAAGTGTTGTCTTTAATATTTTGATAAGAGGGCATCCTATGATAGAATACCCATCATTGAGTACTTCATTACAGTTTCTAAAAGTTTGTAACTATCCTAATAGTCACTAGTCAGTAAATAGTGGATGTGAATGGGAAAGTGGTCTTGTCGAGGTTGAAAAAGATGATCTAAAGGCAAAAATTAAAGAGTAAATTTTTATTGCATTATCTTTAGACGAGGTTACACCAGTAGATAATACTTCCTAGGTATACATGCATGTTTATAGTATACACAATTTTGTGTACCAACCTCATCTACTAACTATTTCTAAAATGAAGGATAATGCAACAACGAAAAAAATTATTTGAACTAGTAAAGAGTTCTCTAATTGAATATGGAGGTATAAATGACATGAAGATTGCCAAAAAGTTGGTGTGTGTTGGAGCGGATGGAGCTTCAGTAATGCATGGCCATAGGGGTGGTCTTTGCACAAAGATACAATGTTCTTGTGTACCCTACGTTACTCTCATTCACTACATGGCCCACAGAATGAATCTAGATTTTGGATTTTTCAGAAAGCATGCTCTAGTACAAAAAAATGAACTTTTAATCAAAGAGATCTACCAATACTTCTGTCGAAGTCTAAAATGATTGAGGAAATTTCAACACTTTTCCAAAGGATTAACCAATGGGACTAAGCTTCTTAAGGATAATGATACTAGATGGATCTCTTTGGATCGACTAGCACATCAATTTTTTAAGAATATCAATAATTTCTTGGTCTCATTAACTCAAGTTGTGATAGAGCAAGGCTACCAAAATTTCCTACACTGCTGCAAATGTTAAGTAATGTAAAGAAGCTCTTAACGTTAGCAGGTCTTCTCCCCATGCTTGAGGAAATGAGAAATATAATGAAAAAGGACCATCAAAGAGCTATGTATATTGCAAAATATTCTGCATTGCATAAATTGACATGCATGATGCTCGATAATGTCTATCAATCATATGATGATCTAAAATTTTCCAGCTGGCAGAAAATCATAGATTTGGACAATCCTGATAACTTTTTAAAGATCAGTGCAAATAGGGAGTTATGTGTAGAAGTTCACACAATTGAGATACCAATGCAGTCACTAGTACATTTGACCTTATTTTTTGACTAAACAATTTGATCATCAAATAAAAATGTTTAGGTTGGTCAAATTATAGAAGGAAAACTTTTGTTTTTTTTTAATACATGCCCATGTTGGTCGAAATTTCAACCAACACCGTGTTGGTTGAAATTTTGACCAACACGAGCATAACTTAAAGTTAAAAAAAAGGTTTCAAACCTCATTTCATTATTAGATAATTACAGCGCACATGAAGGAGGTAAAAGCTGGAATAGGTTTAAGACTTGAATGAGAGGTATGTCATGAATTAATCTCCATTAAAAGCTCCCATCGTTGGATTTAGATGTATTTTTTGGGCTGTAATCAATAAAATTGAAACCATTTCATTCAACTAAAGAGGCTTTTCTTTCTTTCCTTAACCTTCCTGGTCTTGTTTACATGGCTTATATAACCAACCAAAGGGATGTGAACCACATTGGCAACTCATTGGCTCGAGAGATTGATGCTATTTGGCCAATGCCATGTGTGGAGTCTTGAACTATTTCTTAACCTTGCCCTTTGAAGTTCTGTAAGCTTAATTGTTTTCCTTCCAATGGTGATGCAAATTGCTCTGGCATTAGGTTAGATTTTAGATAACCCTCTCCTACCTACTTTCCTTCGATTAATGCAAATGTTTTGGGTGGCAATGGAGAATATGGTGCATCACAGGGTCCCCTCTTTAGGGATGCAACTGTCTGTGGTGCCCTAAGTAATTCGGAAAAACCCTTCACATGGGATATGAGGCTAAAAAATGTTGGAATGCTTTGGATGCTCAAGTACATTCTAAGGACAAGATAAAAATAATCATCGTATGTAAATTACATCGTATTGTAAATTTGAATATCATCGTATGTAAATTACAATACCAGCATAGGAAGTTAGTTCCAAACCAGTGCCTTTGATCATGTAATAATCATATACGGTCTGAGTCTACCATGAATGGTTAACCTCAAATCAAGATAATTAGTACTCTGAGTGATGAAGATAATACTCCTATATTTCATCAAAGGTTATAGATTATGCTAGGATTAAATATTGCCCGCAATTTAAACACCCCATCAATAGATTTAATACCCAAGTGAAAATCATTAAGTTGTGTCTAACAATCAAGGAATTAGACGGCTTATCACACTCAATATTTAGTGACATACTTCTTTGATTACTATTTGGGGATACATAATCAAACCAAATATACATTAGTAGGAGAGACGTGTCTTCAAACAGTGACAGTAAACAATAAGGGATCAGTCCATACGTTTTAACTTGAACTGACTCTTACTCATGATATTCTCAGTTATACTTGCCTCTAAGAATTGACTGTTGAAAGGATCTCATTAGCAAAACTTTATTTTGATCTACTTTGCTATTCTCTAATATCTTAAGTACATATGTATGCACCCCTATGAGGTAAACAAATAAGATAAACAATTCATTACAATATTAATCATTGGGGAGAAGGGGAAACATAAGTGATTCCAAATAAAAATAGGATAGATAAAATGCTAATTGGGCACATGAGAAAATTGAGTAAGATCTCAACCAGTGACATTACAACATTCGAGTTGGAACTAAATTTCGGGTCCAAGCATCAAGTATATTGAGGTCATTTAAGCAAAAGAAATCCATCACAATAAAAAATCAGTCACAACTCCTAGAGAATGAAAAGTAGGACATTACAGTGGTTAATACAAACACTACCAATTTCACTCACACTATCTTCACTTGTATTCTTGTGGATTTGGATACTTCAAGAGATCTTCTAGCTATTATCACATTCAAGGTTGCTAAACAATAGTTGGTCACAATCTCTAGATTACAAAGTCTTGTTCTTTCAATACATTGTTATCATTGTTTGACCCCTCCCACCAATCACATTAGCCACAGGGTGGGAGAGTCAATCCATTTAAGGAGACTTCAAATCCCAAAGTGTTGATTGCAATCCAAAATCCAGAAACAATCAAACACAACTTTGTATTCTTCCTTAAAATCTTAATGAAACGTGAAGATATTTGAAAGGGAATGTAATTAAACCAATATACAAACAATATTATTCCATTTCCAATCAAAGACACGTTACTTCAAGCATTTGAATTCACTAGCTTAATTACTGTGTCTATAGAACAGTGAACCACAGGGTTGCAAGAACATTTATCTTTATTGATTCAAAGCTCTCTTCATTGGCTTACTCACACCAATCTCTAAATACCTCATCCACTCACATGGATCTCTTCTAAAAGACCCTCAAACACTTGACAACCAATCTATAACCAATTTTAAAATACCTACAACAATCAAAATTGACTCTTCCTCTAATGCAAACATAGCAAAATATTAATTCGTTGTTGTCAAGTTGACAACCAAGTTGTCAACTCGACAACATGTCATCCAATGCCATTTTTAGGACATTTCAAAGGTTTATAAAAAACCTCTTACCCCACTCTTAGCCCCATATCCCTTACATGAGCCTTCTAGGCCATATCTGCATACAAATGTAAATTTACATCTTTTTGCACTTTGACTGCTTTTACATGTTTTAATCGCACCAATGACCATATTTCAATCATTAATGACCTTATAGGTATTTTAAACACTTCATCTAATCCTTGGATCAACCAAGTGACCCCAAGGTCACTCTAGTAATCCTTATGCCAAGCATGGCTTACAAATCTTGTTTATGATCATCACACCAAAATGATCCATAAACATTACAATCATGATTAAAACACATTTAAATGACCATCCATGGTCCATTACAATGCCAAATGACCCTTTATGGTCATGTCCCCATCTCCCTAAGATCCATAGCAACCCTGGTGTCCCTTTAAGACCTTGGTGCTCCTACACCATATTCCCTTTCAATGTACACCTAGTCCTTGTTTAATATACCATAAAAAGTACAAAGGTTTATATTGCAGACAAACTGATCTCATTTGATCATCCATGGATTCTAACCCAATCTATTCATACATGAATTTTTATTCATGATGATGTCTTTCAAAAAAATTATGCAATGTTGCTTTCTCTCTTCTTTTTGTACTTAAATATGTAAACATGCATTGAGAATGTTCAACCAACAAAAGGTTTTTCAGGCCATGAATGGTGGAAGATGCAAGAAGGATGATCCCAAAATAGATCTTCCCACCGTGGGTTGTTTTTCCCAACCTTCAAAAGGTAAATGATTATTTGGTGGCTTCACTAACCTCTTATGTGGGTTCTTATAAAGAACGTGAATGGGATAACTAAATCATTGCAGGCATATAATGTATTCTTCATATTTATTTCTCACAACAAAGTTATGTATAATGTATTAGGGAGTCTTTTGGGTTTCATTTCTCAAAACAAAGTTATGTGGAATGATTATATGGATATTTTGACTAGAAAACATACAAATTTGGAAGGTTGTCATTCCTTTTAAAATGACATTTTTTTGTGTCTCTCTCTTAATTGTAAATTCTTAACATTAGATTCACTTCAAAGAATTGGATTCTCTAACTCTTGCTATTATATTTGAATTCTCTAACTCTTGTTGAGCTTGCTATTATATTTGGATTCTCTAACTCTTGCTAGGAAAATACACTTGCTGATTTCTCAATACATTTGTTTGAGGCAAATAATAATAATAATAATAATAATAATAATAATAATAATAATAATAATAATAATAATAATAATAATAACAATAACAACAACAACAACAACAACAACAACAACAACAACAACAACAACAACAACAACAACAACAACAACAACAACAACAACAACAACAACAACTATTGTATTCTATTTATCTTCCTACCATCCATATTAGATTTGACTTTGAACTAACAATATCATAAAGAAAACTTCAAACTACAAAACTGACTTTACCCTACCAGTCATTGTCCTAGGAATACCAGTCCAATATTCCTAATTCAAAATGCAATGAAATAGTAAAAAGAAGGTGTGGAAATGTAAGAAATAACTAATAAAAATTTTAAATTGAGAACCAATCCCAAACACGTTTCAATCCATCCTAGGAACTCACTGTTCCTCGACTGTACCATGAGACAGAGAGTAAATTGTAGAGAATAAATATAGTTTTATTGATTAAAAAAACTTCACTACAATACTTTGTCTCCCAACACCAACTCTACATACATCCTACCCATGCCTACACCTACCAAATAGGCTTCCAAAGCTGGTTACCTTCCATGAGTATTGAGTTAATTGAGATCAGTACACTCCAAGTTGTTCAAAAATGTTGTCTTACATGATAAATCAATTCCACCTTGAGTTTTGACTTTCCCACACAAAATTCACTTGGTCAACTGCAACTTGATTGCCACGTGGAAACCTATAATTGTCTTTCTAGCCCTCCTATCCTCCCTACCTTTTCCTACATGGATCCTTTTTTGTGATCCCAAATACTTTCTCTTTCCTTGTCATCATAGACCATAGGATTATGAATGTTCAAAACCTATCATCATCAGTCCCCATTAGCTGATCTTACATAGCTTGAATAAAAAAGGAAACATGATCTTGCAAAACCCTTGTACAGGATAGTCAAGAACCAAAAGACATCTTCATAAAATCTATGCTACTTAACTATATTCTCATTGATTCATGGATTTTACTTTCTAGTAAGGTGAATTCATACTTCATCACAGCTTCAATTTTTCTTTAGACATGACTCTTTTTGACATTAACACTAGTATAGGTGTCTCACCAAGTCCTTGAGCTTGACTTCATATAAAAATCCAATTATAATATAGTTGGATTTGGAACTAGTTTTCATCTTATTTTCATCAACATCTTTATGAATCTAGCAGCACATTTTTATGTTGTTCCAAGACACATTTCTGTTGGAGTTTTAATTGAATGAATCTAGAAGTATATTGGAAGATTTTGAAGGGAGAGTTAAATTTGTTTTGGAACTGGTTTAGTGCCTTTTTATTGATTATATGGAAAGTTATGACAAATTTACTAAAACTTGCCAGAATTTGTTCCTAGGGTTGTGTGTCATAAGAAAAATGTCATAACTTTGTTTAAATCTTCAATCTTTATTTGAGAGGTCACAATACTTAGTCATTGTCCATGTTCAAATGATTGTATATGTGTGTGTGTGTATACATACACATGTACACACATGTGGTGTATGTGTATATATATACAGATGTGTGCATATGTGTATATATGTGTGCATATACACACATGTATACACATATACACACATGTGTATGTGTATATATACACATGTGTGCATATATGTATGTATACACACATGTATGTATGTCTATATACAAACGTATACACATGAATTTAAAAAAATTAAATTACAGAATTAAAATTCCTTATGCATCTTCTTAGTCATCTTCTGGGTGAACCAAATAGGTCATCTCATATTCTGGAAATCATTTTCAGAATAATAAATCATGTAATAAATCATGTAATGAGGGGGCTTAGAACACTAGTATATGGAAATTTCATTATTTAATAATAAAAATCTATTAAAATGTTTGTAGTTGCCTCATTTAACTTTAGGTTTGTCCTATATTATTTTGGTCATTATGGCCCTCCTCCGCTCTCTAAATTTATTCCTTATCTATGGTCTTTGAATCCTGCAGTGTCAATTTGGAATCAGAGGTGCAAAAGTTTCACTCCATCGCTTGGGTATACAACTCAATTACATTGTCTCCAAAAAGATGTGACCATGATGCCTACAATTATGTTTCTCAGCTTTTGTGTCCCAAGACCCCTTATGACCCTTTACAACCTCTAAGAATACATCTTAGAGGTCTTAAATGTTGTAAAGGGTCATAAGAGGCTCCTAGGAGGGGACAGATGAGCTTCCACCTTCACGTGGTTGGCCTTGTTAAGTAGAGAATGTTAATTAAAATATTCTCAAAACATAAGTGTAGGCATCATGGTCACATTTTTTTGGAGACAACATAATTGAGCTGTATACCCACACGGAGTGCAACTTCTGCACCTCCGATTCCAAGTTGACACTGCGGGATGGAGAACAACTTGGAACCGGAGGTGCAAAAGTTGCTCTCCATCGTCTGGGTATACCACTCAATTACATTATCTCCAAAAAAATGTGACCATGATGCCCTACAATTATGTTTCTTAGAGAATGTTAAACTATTCTCAAAACAAAGAGAAGCTCAATAATTTAAGGTCTTAATACAAGCACTAGAATTGAGTTTTTTGGCACGAGCT